>CM055273.1:68760654-68779736 GCA_029237695.1 Conchocele bisecta
CCGAGAATAATATTTGAAATGTGATATTCACCTCGAGGTATAATATCTCTACACACAGGGAATATCTAAATCTAGTCTCTCGATAGTATTGGTTTCATTTCTCCAGTCACAGACATAAATGTGATTGTGACTGGAGAAATGGAGCTTATTGGCTTTGCGATCAGTGTAGATCAGTGTAGATCCAGATCAGCCTGTGCATCTGCACAGTCTGATCAGGATCAGCACTGTTCGCCATTCAATTAATGCAACATCCACCAGTATCAGGCTACAGGAGTGTGTTATTTGATCAGGAGCTACACTGGTCACAAATCACATAAGCCCCATCTCTCCAGTCACGGACACGAATGCCTTTTTCTCTCATTTGTCAAAATGACTGACAGGTCATATAAAGTTTCATTTGAAAGACCAGTGGGCTGGAAATAATATGGAAGTACGTTGGCTATTACTGTCTGACATTTTCTAATTTCAGAAATAGTGGATCGATTTTAAAAATTTAACTTTTGTGTTTTCTTAGTTACATCATTTCCAAGCTATCTAGCCAGGTTTTGGAGTCATTTTTTTGACTCCTCCCCCAGCTCCTCCACCTCATTTTTCCCATGTTAAATTCCCATAGACAAATAATTTTTCGTAATAAAATCAATATATGACCAAATTTCAGGAAATAAAAAGAAGGCTAATAAAATAAATATTGTTTTTGCATTGTTTATACGGCCGTAAAATTTGGGCAGGCAGCTGTGAGTGCTCAATCACTAGACTATCAACTGATCCTTAAAAGAAGTGAAAGAAGACAGAAAGAAGAGTTACCATGTCGGCCCTGTTGTGTAGGTGGACAGGCACTGACTTGGGTCGCTGTCTTGAAGTGACCGGAGCACTGGACGTCACGGCACCATTACTCAGGTTGGTGCTGTCCCCTATCAACGTCACCTGCAAGCATGTAACGATTGATTGATTGATTGACTGATTTATTGATTGATCGATTACTAGCACAGAAATCACAATAATCCTGATCTGTTGCCAAATGTTCTTAACTGACATGGACTATTTCATGTTTTGACAGCACTTGAGAATAATTTACAACATGCTTTGACAACATGCTTTGACAGCACTTCAGAATCATTTCCTTTGGACATGATTCTGAAGTGCTGTCAAACCATGTTTTTATTGAGAAATAAGGCAAGATATAAAAGCAACAGCAGACGACAATTGTTGTGAGTAGCGGTCTAAGGGTTAACATATCACAGGTGAAATTAAATGTTTCTGTCCATTCAACAAAAATATCATATACAGATTAGGCTAAATAATATCACATTATCTAGCATAAAATCAGGTTTGGTGTAAACATATTTTATTAAATAATAACTTACATCAATTTTGGGTATACAAGCAATTCTATGTATACCCAAAATTGATGTAAATTATTATTTAATAAAATATGTCAGGTTTGCCTGCCTATAGATATGGTTCACAATCACGACAAAACTGGTCTTACTTCATTCCAGGCCAGTGTAGATCCTGATCAACATGCACAACTCAATATTAGTATACAGTGTTCAGTGCACTGTATGAAACAAGAATTCCGCGGAAGCAAATATCTCACCTTGTTCCGCCTTGACCTTGACCCTCGGGCCTTGACCTTGACCCTGGGGCCCCTAGAATAGTCCTATATTCATCTACATATCATAGTAAAGGTATGTATAAAGTTTGATGACTGTAGCTGATAAGGTGTTGAAGTAATGACCGTAACACGAAAACTTAACATTGAATGCCGACACCGGAAAAGCAAAACCTTAGTCTCGCTTTCCGCTTTCGCGGGCGAGACAAAAACGATGTTTCACTGATCAACTTGCAACTTGCAAGACCCTGATCAGACCCCAGAGGCTTCACTGATAACAAATGCAACACCCCAGTTTGTAAGAAAAACATTCCATATATCAACGAATAAGATTTTCATTATTTGTCACAAAAACGCATCCAATGTATCTATATATTGGTTGCTGCTGGCAGAGGAAAACATCAAACATTTACTTAGGGTGGCATCTTTCATCCCTAAGTAACTGGAATGGACATTCCCATGTTATTATTCAGACTATTCCATTTATCAGAAAGGGGTATTGTTTTCAGAAATAAGAAAATATCTGCAAATGGTGCAGATCATGTGATGAGCCGGCTCGCTACGAGCCGGCTCAACTGGATCTACACTGTTTGCAAACAGTATATAATAATAAAGGTCTGACGTGCAGAAAGGGTTAACAATGGTGGTCATATTAGTGGTTGTAAGATGTCTATTAGCTAATTTAAAAAAAATAGGTGTTGTGTTAAAAGTAAGTAATACATGCACTATATGGCATTTTGGAGAAAATGAAACATTTTTGAAAACACCATGAGAAAGTTGAGCATGTTAAAAGGTGTTCAAAGTTCAACGCAAGAAATCAGTGTTTGTAAAAACAATATACATGTACGAACAAGAAAATGCGTCCTGTTGGCACACAAATGTTTGCAGTGGCAGATTGGAGAAACTCTGGCAAATTTCTCAACCAGACCCACGGACACAATTTCACAGTCCAAACACTATATGTATCCTAGCTACAATAATTCGCCTCCGATATGTTATCTACGGCTACAATTTGACCCATTCAAAAAATGTGAGCAACCGAAATGTATACCCAAACCTGTTGTATGTAGTTCAAACTTCAGTAAACTGTATATTTTATACATTTAAACAAATAATCTTTGATGTAGAACTAGTAAATTGCCAAAAATAATAGAACAGGGAAATCATTTACCATGGAAGCCATCTTTTCTCTAGTTGTTGTTCAACATTCAACATAACGAAATGAAGCTTCAAATTTACAAGATATACATGCAAATGTCCGATAAACACCTTCACAAGGTAATATAACCAATTTCTGCAAGTGTATGTTCTTTATTAATAATTTGTTGATACAGTTTTTACAGTTTTATATCGCTAAGATATCAAACACGCCGGATAACTGATTGCAAAAATCATTCTTCCATGTGTTACATTAAAGAGATGGGGTTAAATTGCTACGTATGGAGTGGGGTAGCAATTTTGTTTTTATATGTATCCAGGCTCTACCGAGACCCGGGGCATAAAAATCATCCAATTACCCTACAATTCAGCAAATTGTAAACACACTAAAAGGACAATGTTTACATGGATAATCCACAGGTTGAAATAACGGACCGAGGTCTATAAATACATTAAATGTCTAAAAGCATTCATAAATGAAAAAATAATTGTATTACTCCCTCTATAACACTTATACATAAGTGTTATAGAGGGAGTAACAACAATTTGTTTAGCTTATTTTATTTTTTATTTATGGATGCTTTTAGGCATATTTAATATTTAATGTATTTATAGACCGCGGTCCGTTACTTCAACCTGTGGGATAATCCTATGGTAATGTTACAACATGTAGTGTGAATGATAAATGTAGCTGATTAGCAAGGTGTGACTTCAGATGCAAAATGTGGTGTGAACATGGCATCATATTTATCATGAGAACGTAAAAATTGTGTGTTGTGCCTTTGAAACGAGAAATGTGTTTGATTCATGCTAGCAGTTGGCATGCAGTATCTGTAAAACACTATATTACATACTGTAATAACTCTCTTATCTAATATTCTGACACAATTTATTCTGGAAAAACTCATTTGTATATGGTTTCTCACAGCAAGGAATGTACAGATAGTTATGGTTAGTATGGTTGTACTGGTTTATCACAATAACAATGTATTTGGATAAAATTTGTTTTGGGAAACCCCTATTTTACAAATGGTGTCCAAATATTTAGGTGTATTAAGGTACTTAACTCTCTAAGCCAGAACATAGAAAACCCCAGACTGGTAATGTATTAAATTGTGGCTGTGACTGGAGAAAATGGGCTTATGGGTTGTGCGACCAGTGTAGATCCAGATCAGCCTGTGCATCCATTTGTTCCCACTCAATAGTTAACGGTGTAGGTCCTGATCAGACTGCATGGGCACACATGATTCATGACAATACTGGTCACAAATTCAATAAGACCCATTTTGTCATGGCAGGTCACAGATGCTAAAAAAACCCACACTTTTGGGGATATTCTGACATCATTTGTTTTGGGAAACCCCTATAAAATAGGTGTTTCCCAAAACAAATTGTATCCAAATACATTTGTAAATATTTGGACATTCCTTGCTGTGAGAAAGCATATATTAATGTGTGTTTCACAGAATCAACTGTGTCCGAATATTTAGGTTAATTACAGTATTACAATGGCAGATTGTATTGGTCATCATTAGTTTTCATTAGTACTGAAATTGTTATATGTAGCATTGACTGGAGAAATGGGGCTGAAGGTAAACAGAAATTATAAGTGATTTGAGAAACTCGTACACACACTTTCAAAAAATAAACAGACGGACAGACAGAAAGCATGTGCGTCCAGTCTAACTCCTTATCTTGTAGCGCATATAGGGATACATATTGTGTGTTAAAGCATGGAAGATGTTTCACTGGCTGAAAGACGAACATTGTAAGGTCCGAGTCTACACTGGTTGTAAATACCATAAGCCCAATATCTCAGTCACAACAACATATCAGAAAAAAATCTACCATGATGAAATTGGGGAGGGTAGTCATAATTGCTAATAAATATAACTTTATTGTTGAATTACAATACACAACAGTCATTTGGAAAGTTAAGCATTAATTTAACAAGAAGCCTATACAATCTACATTTGGATGGTGTAGGAGTATGAGAAGTGTTAAGTTTCCAGAACAAGCGTCGACTGCAGACAGACAGATGTTCTACTGATTAGCTGAAATTGTCAAGTCATTAACCCTTAGACCGCTACTCACAACAATTTTCGTCTGCTGTTGCTTTTATATCTTGCCTTATTTCTCAATAAAAACATGGTTTGACAGCACTTCAGAATCATTTCCAACGGAAATGATTCAGAAGTGCTGTCAAAGCATGTTGTAAATTATTCTCAAGTGCTGTCAAAGCATGTTTTTATAGCGGTTTAAGGGTTAAAGCATTTCAGATCAGAAGCTTCAAAAACAAAGTAAATTCCTATGGATTTATGACTAATGTGTTGGTTGTTAACTCTTTGCATGCAGAGAAAATTGTGGGTTATAAATAGTTCAAATATAGCAGACGACAATTCATATATTTTATTTTATTTCTCCCTGTAACTATCATGAATATAACCTGAAATTTCATTAGAATCGAGTCCGGAGCACGCAAGTCTAACAAGGACATTGTTATCATTAAGCTAATCCCCTCGCTGGCAACCTTGATAATAATAATAACAAAGCACCATCCCATGACACATATTGTGGCCAAATGTTCTCAAAATCGGTGAAGCGATTCATACGTTATTGAAAAAAAGAATGTGTTACCAACACATGCACGTACGTACACACATACATGGACTAACGCTATATCCCCTCTTGCCTATCGGCGAGAGTTTGTTTATTTGTTTGTTTGTTGGGGTTTAACGGCCTATCCACAGCTAAGGTCATTTAAGGCCGCGTCAATGGGTTTAGTACTAAATCCCATATATTACCTGTACAAGTACATGTAAATGTTCAAGTACATGTACAAATGGGGGGGGGGGGGAAATCCCAAAATCAGAACTGAATATTTACAATAACACAAGAATTCTGTGGAATCAAATGTCTCGCCTTGTTCTGCCTTTACCTTGACCCTGGGGCCTTGACCTTGACCCTGGGGTCCCGAGAATAGCTATAATGGGCAATAACCCAATTCAACTCCCAGGCAACTAAAGAGCCAAAGATAAAAACGTACCTGAGGGCCAAACCAAGAAAATCGTGATTCCTATAAGGAGGAACCAATACTGTTAAATTACGCTGTCTCATTCGCCCGACCACCACCCACTATTGGCGAGAGGGAAGTGAAATTCCAAGACATATTTACAGAGAGATATAAGATAAATACTCCTAATTTGTTGGTTGTTATTTTCACCGCTAGCGTGCAAAGAGTTAAGTCAGAAATAATTGCTTAATCAACACAGGAACATATATATTTGCGATATTAATTGATGAAAATTAGTGAACTAACAAATGCGTCAGTAGCAGCTGCTTACCTCGTCCAATGAGTAAACAGGCTAACAAATGAATCCAATTGTTGGAGAACATGCACACAAGCAAACACTAAATCAACTAGAAAGTTGTTTGTAAAACAAAATGCCACCGCTGTTGAGCATTCTTGAATACAACAGCAATCACTGAGTGAGTGATTGGAGAAAAAATTATTTTCATACATGAAAAAGGGGCATTAACTGCGAATGGATCGGTGGGACAGGGAAAATTTTAAGTTATGCACTCCTGCACTTGATGGTTAGAATGTATACAGAGTACGGTATGAACAGAATCGGCCAACAACTGTAGAAGTAGTTCGCCGGATAAGGAAAAAGTATATATTCCGAGTCAAAAAAAGGGGCATAACTGTGGATAACTGTGGACAGCGAACCTTATTATGTTATGCACTCCTGCACTTGATGGTTGGGATGTTTACAGAGTATGAAGATATTCAGCCAAAAACTGTAGAACTAGTTCACCGGATAAGGAAAAAAAATAACTGCGGATGGATCAGTGGGAGAGTGAAATTTTTTATGTTACGCACTCCAGCACTTGATGGTAGGAATGTATTCCGAATATGAAAAGAATCGGCCAAATATTGTAGAATTAGTTCGCTGGACAAGGAAAATAAATATGTTCAGAGTCGAAAAAGGGCATAACTCTGGATGAATCAGTGGGAGAGCGAAAATGTGTATGCTACGCACTCCTGCACTTGATGGTTGAGATGTATATCGAGTATGAAGAGATTCGGCCCAAAACTGCAGATGTAGTTCGCCGGACAAGGAAAAAGAATATTTTCATAGTCAAAAAAGGGGCATAACTGCGAATGGATTAGTGGGACAGCGAAAATCTTTACGTTACACAATCCAGCAATTGATGTTAGGGCTGTAGTTCGCCGGACAAGGAAAATGGTCACGGACGGACAGACCGGCAGGTGGGCAGGCGGACGGGCGGACGGACTGGGTAAACACTATATGCCACCGACAACTATCGTTGCGGTGGCATAACAAGGGTTGTGGTGGCATAACAAGGACAGACTTATTGCATTTGCTATTGTCCTTGCAAAGTAACCCGTCCTGTTGAACTTCCAACCTGAATATTCAAGAAGCTAGTTTGGAGCTAGGATTTTGAAAGTATAGCCAAAATGAACTCATAACTGATATCACATGCAAGTTTGGAGTTCTTTAGAATCGTCTCTCAATTCAAAAAGAATTTATACAGAGAAATATTATGCATGTACATAGAAACATTTTCATTTGATTTACAAATGTTATGAAGACATTAATTAAACGAGACAGTAACATCAGTTCTATCTCGAATCTAAAATAATGAAATTTAGTGTGTGTGAATAAAAGAAACATGTTAATATTGGCTTACCTCGTCCAAGAAGTCAACAGGCTAAACAACAGCACAAACAATCAACACTGCTGTGTAACAACACAAACCCAGCAACAAAACATTTGAAATCAGGAGAGAATAATTTATAGAAGAGATTTTCAACTTTTGTTTTTTTGCTTTTTCTGTATATTCCCTAGAGCGGGGTCGGGTCTGACCGGCCGTCCGCACTAACCGGCCCCCCATCAGTAAACACGTTTAACCCTAAGTTGATATCTTATATTGCGCATGTGCCGAAAGTTTTAAATTAGCGACAAACAGTGCAGAAAGTATTGCCAATACAAATTAAATTGTTTTTTCTACGTTTTTCATAGAAAAACATCTGTAAAGTAAGACTTTCATAAATATGATGCAATATGTACTTAACACATTGTTGTATACATGAATGCAAATTTATCTGAGTCTGTCTACATATTTGGAAAATCGATATTGTAAGTTAAGGCTTGTCATGTTCAAATGAAGGTTAGCATGACATAGACAGCCAACATACAGGTGGCCGAGTACAGCCGACATGAAAAATAAATACCTAGTCGGCTGTATTCGGCAACAAACCTCACACATATTTTTTTTAATTTGAAGAAGCATGATGTCAGATCAACAATTTTCCAGAGAAAAACAATATTTGCCGATTCATCTTAGACAGATTACATTCAATTACATTCTGTGTCAATTACATTCCCATCATAAATTCTATGTGGAGGAATATAGTTTTATTTTGTCTGTCCGTCCGTTTCGTCCATCCACATGTGTATGCATTTTGTGTCTCACCCACCTTAAATAGTGGAAAGTGAAACATAGCGGTTTCCCGCGGTATCTGCACTTTAGCGATTAAAGATTTCTTCAGTAGTTGAGATAGAAAATGAAATAGAAAGTGGGCTTAATTGGCAGGTGCTCTTGACGTATATATTACCCAGCCCTGACCGTGCTTTATTCATGCACCTCCGATGAATAAAATGCACTACGATCTGACAAAACATACTTGACAAAACACTTATTTAATTCCCGATCGGAGTAAAATCTACTCAGACTGTACATTCATGCGGAATAATCCATATCGTTCCTTGTAGTGGTACTAGTAGTTTTGCCGACCGGATGCATACCGAATACTTTTATAAGATTAGTACAGTAGAAAATGGCCGAATTGACACGACTCTACCCAAGCCCGATAACGTTGAATGGTTGCCAAAATATGGGCAGAATATGGCAAATGACTCATCAAAATGCGTAATACAGTCTAATCTATAAATAAATACATGTACGAGAAAATCCCAAAATCGGAACTGGGTTTGTACAGTGTATATATTTCTGTCTTAGACGGCCGAAAACACCTGACCCGCTCTATTTATATCGGGAAAACATATGATAAATTCAGTAATCCATTTGCAAAAATAAAATACGCATTGAACTTGAAATCAGGGAGTATACTACTCTTAAGACACAAAGGTTATCTGGAGCTCTGTCATGCTTTTTTTATAAAAGCCCACAACGGACTACCTTAACGGGATATACATTGAATTTGAAATCAGGAGGTATACTCTTTAGACACAAAGCATATCTGGAGTGATGTACAGTCGAGCACCAGTATCTCGAAGTCGAAGGGAGATCGTCCATATAGTCGAGATAGTACTAGGTTCGAGGTAGCGATGAAGTGACATGGTCGAATATTTTGGTGTGATTTTATTTTGTTTTGTTTAATATGTTTTGAAAATGAGTATAAACCAAATCGATCTTGGCAGCCAGGTGCTTAGGCGATTTATCCAAGCATCTATGTGATCGAGATAGCGAAGAGATTTTTAACGTATTTTTATACGGAGGGGACAGAATGAACAGTCGAGATAGAGAACATATGCGAGATAATGCATGGTCGGGAGATAGCCGCAGAAATTTATATAAAACAAATAAGGATATAATTCGGGACTTTAGCAAATCATTGAGATAGGGGATATCATCGAGATACTGATATTCGAGATACTGCTGCTCGACTGTATATTTTTATCATAAAAACCTACACTTGAGTGACCTTGGTAGCGAAAGTGAAAGGGTTTAACGTCCCACCAACAGCTAAGGTCATATAGAGACGAGACCACAGTTTAAAGTCTCATCCGACAGACCAGTGGGATGGAAATACTATGAAAGTATTGTTGATGCCCTAGGTGAGGTTTGACCCACAACCTCCGGATTGAAAGTCAGGTGTTCTAACCTCTCGGCCACAACCCATCCCTACCTTGGTAGTGAAGCAGTCACTGCCCATGTGAGTGCTATGACCTTTATGTCCATCAGCATTACTGGTATTAACAGGGGAGGTGACATATTGGTGACACTTGTACATCATGAGAATCGCTTCAGGCCGGGTACAATGTATGCAAGATTGTGCGGAAATTGATAGAATCCAGGGGCCTATTTCATCAACATTGCAAAGTATACTTTACTAGCAAAGTATACTTTGAGGGAGTAATCATTTATTTTTCCTGAAATGCATTATTTCATATAGAACTAACAAATGCATATATTTCATGATTAAAAGTATGCAGAATTATTATACTGAATTTATTACATTATCACAGCCATTAAATGGCTGTGATAATGTAATAAATTCAGTATAATAAAAATTGATAAATTTTTAAAAAAATTGAAAATTTCTCCCTCAAAGTATACTTTGCTACTAAAGTATACTTTGCAATGTTGATGAAATAGGCTACAGAAAACACCAAAATAACAATATCCCAACAGGCCACATTCTCTTAAACATTATTAACACAAACATCACTATATTCACTCCTAAATATCCGACATTGGTAGTTCATGTTATTTTTCTCGACTATTCAATAAATCAGAAATAGATGTATTTTAATGTACAGAATACTGAAAAACACCACACCGGTAGATTCTGATAAAATGGCTTGTTACAAGCTAGCTCATCTGTATCTAGCAACGCTGCAAAAGGTGACTTGTTTCACGAAAGCTGCCCAAATTTTACAACTATATAAAGAAAGCAAAAACAACATTTTTTTGGATAGTGCTAAATTTTATCAAAATTCAAGAATGAGCCTTCATTTTATTTTGTGAAATTTGGTCCACTATTGATTTTATTACGAAAAAACAATTTACAAATGTTAAATCCCCATATTCACAGAGTGAAGATGTCTATGGGGATTTAACATGGGGAGATTTTTCTAATTTCAGAAATAGTGGACCGATTTTCTAAATTTAACTTTCGTTTTCTTAGATCATTTGCAAGCTATCTAGCCAGGTTTCGGAGTCAATTTTCAAAATCTTTCGTTTTTTTTTACTCCTCCCCTAGCTCCTCCACCTCATTTTCCGCCATTACATGTTAAATTCCCACCATAGACAAATCAATTTTTCGTAATAAAATCAATATTTGACAAAATGTCACGAAATAAAAAGAAGGCTCGTTCTTAAATTTTGCTTTCATCTAATATTATGGAAAAAAATATTGTTTTTGCAAGCATGAGGAGTTGTTCTGATTAAAGAGCAACATATCACCTTCAACTTATATGTTTAATCTGATGTTTGATTCACAATGTTTAAGAGAATGATTTGACAGACCTGGGTAAGCAAGGATGATTGAACACTTGTAGATCTGTCGGCTGTCCTAATTTCGTCGTGGCTAGGCTTAAACGGGAAATGTGATCCATGCTATAGCAGCAGGGAAAATATGAGACACCATGTGATTTTGTACCTTAGAAGATGAATTTTTTTGACAAACTTTACAATATTTTCTCTAACTGACGTCGAATGTTAACTAAATGTTCAGAGCAAATGCGGAATACCATTCCGCATTTGCTATTAACATTTTGTCAACTTTTGGCATCATTTACATAAAATATCACAGTTTCAGTATATATTTTCCATGAAAATTGGCACATCTTCTGTTATGTATTTGGTATAGAATACACAACAATATAATTCGAGTTCAACTCATGAACTGTTTTATTCCTGGAGCTGCAGTGAGTGGGACATTGATAGAGGGCAGTATATACCTACTTATGAGATACGCCATGCGATTTTGTACCTTCAGACATCTGCGTAATTTCATTGAATATGTTTACAAAATTTACAATATTTTTCATAAATAAAGTCAAAAGCTGACAATATAATTCCGCATGTACTCGGACAATGTTGTCAACTTTTGACGCCATTTACGGAAAATATTGTAAATTTTGTAAATATATTTAATGAAATTACGCAGATGTCTGAAGCTACACAATCGCATGGTGTGTCTCATATACGTTTACATTTGGGTCTACTATGATACATGTTTGTCATGTGCTGTTGCTTTCATATCTTGCCTTATTTCTCAATAAAAACATGGTTTGACAGCACTTCAGTATCATTTCCAATGGAAATGATTCTGAAGTGCAGTCAAAGCATGTAAATTATTCTAAAGTGCTATCAAAGCATGTTTTTGATGATAAAAATAGAAAATAAACAGCAGACAACAAACAAAATAAGATAGCGGTCTAAGGGTTAAAGTGATTTCTGAAGATATTGGGGTAGGAAATACTTCTTATTTTATTGCAATATCGTATACATTTTGCTGACGTCATCGCCAATGAAAACTGTTTAACTCACCAGTCACAAATTCACTTGTACTCGTGAATAATTTACTTAAGCATCATTTTGAAATCCCCCCCCTCCCCACCCAATGACATGTGATAAAAAACAACTTCTTTCATTATTTTTTCAAATAATGTTTGCCAATATCACTATAGAATAAAATAACTGAACAATATAATGATCGACCCTGGCAGTAAAGTTAAGAACACAGCTGGCAGTGTGGTTCCTGTGACACATACCTTCAATGCCGTCTGTAGCTCCTCCACCTTCATGTGTTGGTCGATCAACTGCTGCTCCTGGTGCTGGATCTTCTCATCCGCGGATATCAGGCCCTGCTCCCGCTGTTCTAGAATCGACTCCTGTAGCAGATTTCATCAAATTTACAAAGTATACTTATCTAGCAAAGTATATTTTGAATTAATGAATATTAAAGGTTTAACATCCCACCAACAGCTAGGGTCATATAGAGACGAGACCACAGTTTAAAGTCTCATCTGACAGACCAGTGGGATGGAAATACTTTGATGCCTAAGGCGAGGTTTGAACCCACAACCTCAGTCTGACAGGTGTTCTAACTTCTAGGCCACAACCCACACCTAAAGTATATTTTGAGGGAGTAATCATTTATTTTTTCAAAAATGCATTATTTAATATAGAACTAACCACTGCATATATTTGATGATTAAAAGTATGCAGAATTATTTATTGAATGTATTACATTATCACAGCCAAAATGGCTGTGATAATGTAATAAATTCAGGAAATAAAAATTAATAAATTTATCCTTAAATTGAAAATTTCTCCCTCAAAGTATACTTTGCTAGATAAGTATACTTTGCAATGTTGGTGAAATATGCTACTGGAGTGTGGAGAATACAGGCTGGTGTCTTTTGATATCAAGTTTATCAAGTGAGGCTATGAATGTGCAGAAATTCCAAGGCTTGCCGAGGAATTCCTACCGTCTCCAAGCAGAGGTTGAATATAAATATATTCAGGTCATTGTTTACCTGGTTTAATGCTCGACTCAGGTGAATGAATTACACGGCTCTGAGTTGAGTTTTGAGAAAGTTTGTATAATTTCACACCCAGTTATGTTCATTGCTGGTCCAATTATATTGCTCACCATTTCTTCAAGTCTTGCCTTCAGCGACGTCACTTCCTTGGCTTTCTCAGCAAAAATGTCTTCATCACTCCGTAGGTCTTCCTTCGCCTGCACAAAAAAGTGAATGTAAATTGGTTTAGCGTCCCATATAGCGATGGTATCACAGTTTAAAGTCTCATCCGACAGACCAGTGGGATGGAAATATCATGAAAGTATTTTTCATGCCTAGGTTGAGGATTGAACTCACAACCTCCGGTACTGAAGTCCAATGCCATATCCCCTAGGCTACGGTCCATCCCTCGCCTGCACAAATGAAGCAAATATGTGACTGATTGATTGATTAACAGAATATGTTTACGTCCAATCAACTCGCAATCGAGCAGTTTGAATGGCTGTGCCTGAGCTGTAGCAAAAACAAATTGTATTCAAGCAGTTTGATCGACTATGTCTGAGCTACAGCAAAAATAAATTGTATTCAAGCAGTTTGATTGACTGTGGCTGAGCTGATGGCTGAGCTGTAGCAAAAACAAACCGTATTCAAGCAGTTTGATTGACTGTGGCTGAGCTGTAGCAAAAACAAACCGTATTCAAGCAGTTTGATTGACTGTGCCTGAGCTGTAGCACAAACAAACCGTATTCAAGCAGTTTGATTGACTGTGGCCGAGCTGTAGCACAAACAAACCGTATTCAAGCAGTTTGATTGACTGTGGCCGAGCTGTAGCACAAACAAACCGTATTCAAGCAGTTTGATTGACTGTGGCCGAGCTGTAGCACAAACAAACCGCATTCAAGCAGTTTGATTGACTGTGGCCGAGCTGTAGCACAAACAAACCGCATTCAAGCAGTTTGATTGACTGTGGCCGAGCTGTAGCACAAACAAACTGTATTCAAGCAGTTTGATTGACTGTGGCCGAGCTGTAGCAAAAACAAACTGTATTCATGCAGTTTGATTGACTGTGGCTGAGCTGTAGCACAGCTCAACCACAGTCAATCAAGCTGCTTGCTGTCAAGGACAATATTCAAGTATTCACAAAATTGTAGATATAGGCAAGATTAGCAGAGGCTGTGGTGTAAGAAGTGATACCTTTCTCAGTTCTTTCTGGAGATCTTTGATGGTTTCACTCTCCCATTCGTTCTTGTTCAGGGTTGTGGGCACCTTGTTTTTGATCTGAAACACAATAGGATACACTTGAAACATCCAACAGATTCCCACATTTCTGGACACTAAAAGGCTGCAGTTAATCATTCCCGGCATATAATATTACACTTCAAAGAAAGTCACATAGACTGAATGTTCAATTACATGATACAACCTGTGTTTACTGTCTGTGTATTAATCCTTAGACCGCTACACACAATTGTCGTCTGCTGTTGCTTTTATATCTTGCTTTATTTCTCAATAAAAACATGCTTTGACAGCACTTCAGAATCATTTCCAATGGAAATGATTCTGAAGTGCTGTCAAACAAAGCAAGTTGCAAATTATTCTAAAGTGCTGTCAAAGCATGTTTTTGGTGATAAAAATGGAAAATAGAAAATAAACAGCAGACAACAAAAATTAAGATGTAAGGGTTAATAATTGCATTTGTAGAGTATGTTGTTGTTTTTTTACTTCATTGATTTGAAACAACTATCACAACAAACTCATGTCACCAATGGCCGAGAATTCAAAACAGGTGGAAAATAAGAAGAAATTATGAACATTTTTAGATGGCTAGGAATAAAACATAACAATAATAAAATGTGTAATCAAAACTATTCATATTAAAATCTCGAACGAAAATACAACGCATATTATACCTGCATCTGAAAAATAAATTAAATTGTATTTATAATGATTAATAATTTAAAATCAGCATGAATGCAGGACAGAATACCCATCACCCACCCATGCTGTGGACATTATACGTCTCATCGGGATCTGAATTTGAAACAAAACCCCCCTTTTTGATTAATGGAATAGTCCTAGGTTAACATGGAATAGACCATGTCAGATATTTAGGGGTGAAAGGATTAAACACTGTATGATGGCCGAGACATGTAGCAAAGCTTCATACCACTGGAGATTAACTTTGAAAGGACTAATTGAGTGATTGTGGCTGCGACTGGAGAAATGGGGTTTATGGGATTTGTGACCAGTGTAGCTCCTGATCAAATAGCACTCTGTAGCCTGAAAATTATCTATATGTTTGTTATTATCCAACTAACTTTATAAATTGATATTCCATAATTTTGACTAATTCCCTGGGTTTGATGTGCCTGGATGTGCAATAGTTCCACGTGCCTGATCAAGAGTACCGCATGCCCGGTCAATAGTTAAAACTATTTTACCCCTGAAAATCATGAGGTCATGATTTTTGTCGAAAACTACGTCATAAAATTCAACGTCATTTAGATCGGTCAGTCGAGTGCCTCGCCAAAGTTCATTGTGTCATACACTGTTTACAGGTTGAGTAATAAAACAGCTATTTCATGGTCATTCGAGGAACAGTCCAACTTTTTGCCCCTTGATGATGTGGACGACCCGAGGCACTATTACCATCGGCCTTCGGCCTCCGGGCAATAGACTAGTGCCTCGAGTAATCCACAGCACCTCGGGGCAATAGTTTTTACTGTTCCCTGATTGACATGAAATAACTGTATATTAGAAGCATGACGGCAGTTTGATTGATGGAACGTTTGTGCTCTCTATAGATATACCACAGGTTGAAGTAACGAACCAAGTTCTATAAATACATTAGATATACCCAAAAGCATTAATAAGTGAAAACAAAATATTCTTTACTCCCTGCAGAATTTTTTGTTTAACTTTTGTTTTCACTTATTAATACTTTTAGGTATATTTAATGTATTTTATAGACCTCTGTCCGTTACTTCAACCTGTGAGATGTACCTCTTCCATGAGATCGAGCCAGTCCTTGAGGCGTATGTCCTGGCTCTTGGAGAGGAAGTCTCGGCCCTGTATCTGGGTCAGCTGGCGGTACGCTTCCTCCGCTATCAGCTTGTAGTTGCCACACTCCGTCTGCAGTCTGGTTAACAGAGAGCGACATGGAGCAACAGGCATGGAAATTACGTTGTTATTCACACATTCAAAGTCTTAAAACTCATGCTTGCCAAACTCAGTCCAGAAAAAAACCCTGAAAATGACTGCAAGCCTGTAGCTTGCCCCTATGTCTGATACAAAAGCACTGAACAAGAGAGCCGACGGCCGATATTCTTAAATATCTGTCATCTTGCGGACGTAATTTAAAGAAATTGATTATATTTTAATATCGGCTACACCTGGGACTAATTACGAACTTATGTATGGTCCTTGTCTACACCCGACACAGATCTAACTAGATTTGTCAGTAAGCGGGGGCTTACGGAATACCCCCCCGCGTCAGCCCTGACCTAGAATGAATTAGACTTAACGAAGGTAAACATACATTCCAGCTCGCATACTATCATTTTCAGATAAAAGACTATGTCAGCACATATGGAGAGTGCGATGGTGGTTCCAGTTGAAAAAAGCAAACTAGACATTCTAAGTCCGTGACCTTGACCCCTGGCCCCTGGCATAAATGGGGGTCGTAGGTTTGTTGCAGAATGATGTATGAGTGTCAGAGAAGGGCCGGGTAAAATATCACTGCATTCCGCAAAGGGAAAGAGAAGTTATAAGGAAATTTACATTTGTTAAGTTTTAGTTTTTTTCTAAGTTTATAAGTCTGTTACCTTCACCCCTGGCATAAATGGGGGTCGTAGGTTTGTTGCAGAATGATGTATGTGTGTCAGAGAAGGGGTGGGTAAAATATGAAAGATTTCCGCAAAGGGAAAGAGAAGTTAAAAGGAAATTTACAATTGTTAAGTTTTCGTTTTTTTTCTAAGTTTCTAAGTCCGTGACCTTGACCCCTGGCATAAATGGGGGTCGTAGGTTTGTTGCAGAATGATGTATGAGTGTCAGAGAAGGGGCGGGTAAAATATGAAAGATTTCCGCAAAGGGAAAGAGAAGTTAAAAGGAAATTTACAATTGTTAAGTTTTGTGACGGACGGAAAGACGGAAAGACGGACGGACGGACGGACGGACGGACGGACGGACGGACGTTCTTACATTACTATACTTATGTGGCTTATCACATGTTAAATATTAGCCACATAAAACGATTTTTAGCCACATAAAACGATTTTTTAGGTGGCTAATTGTAACCAACCCTATCCTTTACCAAGTCCATAACCCTGTGGGGCTAGCCACATAAGTACCCTAATGTGTGCCCGGACGGACGGACGGACGGACAGACGAACTTACATTTCGGACCTTAGGGGGTACTTGCTATATAAAAGATCAAAGGAAATACCCCGTAAGACACAATAGGCTTACAGGGTACGGAATAAGTTCCATTGTCTTCTATTGTCTTAGGCCACGCCCCCGACCCCATAAGTACCCTAATGTGTGCCCGGACGGACGGACGGACGGACGGACGGACGGACGGACGAACTTACATTTCGGACCTTAGGGGGTACTTGCTATATAAAAGATCAAAGGAAATACCCCGTAAGACACAATAGGCTTACGGGGTACGGATTAAGTTCCATTGTGTTCTAACCCTAACCCATCGTCTTAGACCACGCCCCCTACCCCATAAGTACCCTAATGTGTGCCTGGACGGACGGACGGACGGACAAGCTGACTCCAGTATACCCCCCCACAACTTCGTTGCGGGGGGGGGGGGGGGGGGGGGTATAATTATAAATACATGTGTTGCTTTGTTTGGACAAACGCTCAGCCGTGTTGACGAGTTCAGCTGTAAATTTTGACCCTTAGGCAATGTTTTGAAATTGACGCGTCGTTATGATGTGCCACACACCTCGCTGCCGGAGACAAAGTGACAATTAACGATACACTCTCGATTAGACGGCTGGTTATTAAAAAAAAAAAAAATGATTTTCAGAGGCCGGAATGTTAAAAGCGTGCAACATATTTTAAGTTGTTCAGTACACCTTCACCGATATTGTTTTAAAAAATCTGTAATATTTTCCGTAAATGGTGTTGAAAGTTAACACAAAATATATCGCCGGATTTCGCCGATATTTGTTCAGAAAATCACCAGTATTTTCCGTAAATGGTGTTGACACAAAATTCAGCGCTTGCGCGGAATTCAAATAAAATAAAATATACTAATTTAATAAATAGATGCTGAAGGCTATTGTGTTTGCGGCCAGTGAAGATGCAGACAATTAGCCTACTGATCCACGACTTCTGGTCATTGTAGTCACAGGCGCAGTTCGAACAGCGTTATGATCAGATGGAAGATTCAAATTCATAAAAAAAAATGTTTGCTGTCCAAAAATTTAGTTTATTCTAAAAGAGTCAAACTTAAATGCAATATTAATTGTGACAGCCAAAGAAATATATTTTTGGACAGTAAAAAATTATATGGTTTCCACAGAACATCAAATTTAAAAAAAAAGCAGTAACAAATTGTCGGTGTATATATTATAAAATGACGGACACATTCATTGTCGGTAAGTTTCTATCAGTTTATAGCTATTTTTATTAAAATCCTAAAATTGTGAAAATATTAAAATCACAAAAATAATATGGAAACAAGAAACGAGGCAAAGCCACGAAGGCCAGGTTTTTTCCAAGCATAGACACTTGGATAACATAAGTATACCCACTTTTTGTAGACTAGATGGCCGTGGCCTGCATGTCCCGCCTTGGGGCGAGGCATGGACACTACAAAAAAAGAGATAGTGTATGGAAAAACTTTAACCAAAAAACTTTAACCGGACACACGGACGTACGGACGTACGGACGTACGGACGTATGGACGTACGGACGGACGTATGCCAAAATGCCGACGATATCGCGCTTTCTGCAAGGCGGGTGCGACAATGATGATAAACACCCATGTGAAG
>CM055273.1:68780236-68817187 GCA_029237695.1 Conchocele bisecta
CTTCACATGGGTGTCGCGTGACACGTGTATTCTTGTACATTCTGGAATCCGTATAATTGTATATTTGTAATGTGTGGTACTGTGTTGTATTGTTGTGCGTATTATTGATTTCACATCCCTGTGATTCCACATACCTGTGGTTTCACACACCTGTGGTTTTTGCACACCTGTGGTTTGGCATGTACATTTGCCATGTGCAATGTGCATGTAATAAGGGGCTTATGTTGTATTGGTGGAAATACGTTTATGCGTGTCATTTTTGCGGATTTAAATATACGTCTATGTTTATGAGCAATGTTTTACTGATGTCACGCCATATTTGCCACAGACTATGCATGTGTGTGGTAGAGAACTCGTTGACTGCGTGTGCTGGTTTCGCTAGGGAAAAGATACCTTTTAGTATTACGGATGTCCACTGTCCGTGCCAGCCGAGTTTGTCCGCGTGTCAGTGTTTCACCATATAAGGGACCTTCTGTAGGTGAAGCCAGTATACAGCGCAGACCATACCATGGTCTGCCCTGTTATGTATGCTACGGGTTAGTGTTTCAGCATAGCCTGGTACTGGCCAACACGGATATAATCAGATCCCATAATGGTGATGTTTTGTGTCGTGATATTTCCGTAAATGACCACGATATTTGAGTTTAGTATGTGCTACACTCTCATTTGAGTGTATAGCCGTAGGACCGTTATGGAGGGGTTTGGCGGGGCCAAGAAGCGACCTTCGCATTGTCGAGACCAGTCGAGTAGATTTCGGATATGAGATCTGGGTCTATAGTGTGCAGATTTATGGTAGTGTGGGGTATACCATGTTGGATGGTATTTATTCCACGAGGGCTGTACACTGGTTTGGTTGAATTTATGGCGTGGGGACATATATTTATGCCAAATATAACCCACGGGTGACATGGCAAAAGCCATGGTTTTGTAGTATTTATGTGAGATGTCGTACGAGGGGTAGGCATATCCATTATTCCGTGCATGGTTTCACTGGTGCGTATATAAGCGATGTCTCGCTATGTGTTGGCGGGACACATATATTCTGGTTACAGAAGACTAGTACTGTATTCACCAGTGACACGGAGGATTTTGGTATGTACCTAGAACATTTTATTTCAGCTGTGATTTGCCGTTGCTCGATTCCCGTTTAGTCTGTTGTGCATCCTGTCTGTCTGTCTGTGCGTATTCGTCCAGTAATTGAGATTCATTTCATTTTTGTAGCCTCTTGAGAACGCTCCAGCGAGCCACATTGGACGTTTTGGTCCACTCGTTTGAGGGCAGACCCCAGTCAGTGCAGAGTATCGGGTCGTCCGAGTGTCCGTACGTCTGTCTGGCGCAGTGTGTGTAGCAGCTCCGGGTACAGGCCTGTATAGAGCAGTGTGATAGCTACCTCGCGTTCAGCGACAGTCACAGCCATAGTTTAGTGAAGTGAAACGCCATACACACATCATATCATTATACTACCACCGAGTTGAATGTCACCTAAGTGAAACTTTTCCCGGCGTCTTAGCCAACGTGATAATCGCCATTTTTGTATTATATCGGAACTTTACATCCGTCTACCACTTCCGGTATTACAACCCATTGATTCACCTGGATACTTTACATCGGGTCTACCACATCCGGGTTGCTACAGTCGAGTGATACCATAGGAACTTTACATCTGGTCCACCATTTCCGGAGATAATACTACCTGTGGAACTTTACTTCCGGGAACCAGCTTCCGGAACATTATCGTTATTGACTATCATGTGATGTAACCACATCCGGCTTTGACTTTGACATTCATACTTTGGAAATATATTGCATAGGCAATACATATGTATACTTTGATAGTGTATGGTATACTCCTATCATGGCATATCATGGCTAAAGGATTGTAGTAAGACTACATATATTGTTTTATGGATTAATCCACTTGAAGTTGGATTATAGCCATATGGTTGACTAGACCTCATATTGCGGGTGAGGCAGACCTTGGACCTTGATACTCAGAGGTTACACTATCTATTGAGATACGCCAGCACTGGGTAGCTCAGATGATTGTCATTTTGTCCTCCAATGTTCGTTATGCCATGTTATACTTGTATGTTTATTTCACTTTGATTAGCGATCATCAAAGTACTTGTGCATTCATACTATTGTCCACTACGGGACCATTGAGATACCACATACCGAGTTTATTCGTCTATAGCTTTTTAAGTTGCGTTAAAGTATAACAGTCGATTGGCTTACAACCTTGTAGTAATTGAATAGTATCATGCACAGTACAGTGATGTTCGCATATCAATGTATCATGTATCCGTGTGTTTCCCCATGTAATATAGTGTACATTATAGTGATTAAGTGACTACGTGTACTTATCTACTCTGGCCTATCCCTTACACTTCAACTGCATTGTTACCACTTTTCGTTCGTCGGATCAAGCTATATTGGCCATAACGTCATAAACAATTGAAGTATACTTGGTTCCTATGATAATTGGGGAGACAATTTGTCTCGATCATTCCTGACCTTGGTAATGACCTTGACAATGGTGTCAGAAGTGGGATTTTGTTTCCTCTTTTTATAATCAGTTTCTTCAAAGCAGTTGAAGTAAGGAGGCTAGAATAGCTGTACCCCTAGTGTCGTCAAAAATTCAATCTTGTATTTGTTTGCCTTGGGAGTTAATGTAAGATGCACTCCAACACTTAGGCACTAATACATCACCACATACATGATTATTTGACTACCTAGGTACAGAAGTATAGAGTTGAGACGATCTGGTGAGATAGTGGATGTAAGGGTCATTGTAACTTTGGATTTGTGAATAGTACCTCCCTGTGATGATGGCACAGCGGGTGTTCTAGGTTAGCATTAGACACTTCTGCATCTGAGGCGAGATTACTACCACTATTATATTGTGTATGAACAATACTATATCCTGCCAGGTGTCTATAACCAGTCCCCAATAATTTGTGTCCAGTACATTAGAGAGGGAATGGTAAATATACCATTACATTAGACTATACATATACCGGATTGACTTACCCGATTGAGAAACTTATACCGTCGTTAGAGTAGAGACCGGATTGATTTATTACCTTACCTTATAGACGTGAAGCAAGAGACTCGCACAAATCACTAAGTGATTTGAGTGCTAGAGACCTTGTGTACCGTCGGGTAAAGCGTGTAAATCGATAATCCGGAGTTGATTTGAGAGTGAGAATGTCGTCCATTAAGGAGCTAATGGACATAGGCAAAAGCTTAGGGCTAGCAGATGCAGAGTTAAGGGCCTTTGTAAAGGAAGAGCAGGAGAGAGAAAGACAGGAAAGACTAGAGGCTAGACAGGCTGAGAAAGATAAGTTAGCAGTTGAGCGACAGATGGAGAAAGATAGGTTAGATGCTGAGCGGTTAGCTAAGGAAGTTGAGCGACAGATGGAGAAAGATAGATTAGATGATGCGCGGTTAGATAAGGAAGCACATCGGTTAGCCAATGAAGCACAGTTAGATCTAGAATTTAAATTGCGAGAACTAGACACTAAGCATCAGGTAGAAATGGCAAAAGTAGAAAGGGGTGGAGTAGTAGATGAAGATAGACATGATAGGGACTATGGCAGAGCATTCGGTCCGAAGCTGCCACATTTTGATCAGAATAATGACAACATGGATAGCTACTTAGCTAGATTTTGAGAGGTACGCAGCAATTCAAAGGTGGGGGAGAGATAAGTGGTCACTACACTTGAGTGCTTTATTGAAGGGCAAGGCATTAGATGTATATTCTAGACTACCTATTGATGATGCTCTTGACTATGATAGTTGAAATCCGCATTGTTGAAATGTTTTGATCTAACGGAAGATGGGTTCAGACGCATGTTCAAAAACACCAAACCTGATCACAGTGAATCATTTGTGCAATATGTCAGTCGGTCAAAGAACTATTTATTTAGATAGATGGTTTGAGTTAGGTAAGGTGAATAGAACATATGAAGGAGTACTAGACTACATGATCAGAGAATCAGATGTTTAAGTATATGCAGTCGTGAGCTCTACTTATTTCTCAAAGAGAAAACATTTGACTCGATAGATCAGATGGCGGTTCAGGCAGATTACTTTGCAGAAGCTAGAGGAGGTAGCAAGTATGTAGTTCAGAGGAACAGTACTAGCAACAGAATGAGTACAGGTCAGTAGATAACCAGGCGCAAGGTAAGTAGTGCGATAATCGATCCAGAGATAGGAGTCGAGATAGGGACAGATATCAGAATAGAGACCACAATAGAAGCCCAAGTTGGGGTAGTTATGATAGAAGCCCGAGTAGAGTAGTTATGACAGAAGTACCAGCAGGACTGGCTACGATAGGCATCGCGGGACATGTTACCATTGTGGCAAAGAAGGTCACATGTCCTACGATTGTCCTAAACGTGACCGGTCCTCAGCTTACAAAGCAGCAGCAGTCGAGGAAGAGAAACATGTAAGTTTTGCAGATAAAGAACAGAGCGGTCGGTACAGAGGTAGAAATAGAGGTAGAAAGTGGAAGGCACACTAGAGGCAGAGGTAGAGTAGATGGCAAAACACGGAACAACCAGGGGAAAACCAAGGACATTTCTGTATGGTTGATACCGACACCACTATTGTATGTTCAGGTAGCGAGATACAGCCGGAGTTGATTAACGGATGTACATTTGGTATGGATAGGCTACCCGTAGCAGAGGGCACATTAAATGGGAAAAGGTCACAGTAATGCGAGATACTGGGTGTACCGGGGTGGTCGTTAGGGAAAGCTTAGTACAACCAGCTCAGTTTTTAAGCAAAGTTTCAACATGCATGCTGGTAAACAGGAGCAAAATGAGTGGAATTCCTACCGCCCGGGTAGATCTAGATACACCTTTTTTTAAAGGTCGGGTAGAAGCCCTTTGCATGACAGATACAATGTATGATGTTACCATAGGTAATGTAGACGGGTCAGAGTTACCGGTGATATCCGATTTTAGAGGCGCTAAATCGTGCGCAGTTGAAACTAGGTCACAAACGACAGCCCGAGACGAATCATATAAGACCCTCAAAGTCCCTACCGCAATCGCGAACGTATCACGTGATGAATTCAAAGAGGCGCAGGCACATGACGTCACATTGACGTCAGTTCGAAATAATGCAAAAGACGGAACGGTACGGTCAAGTAAGAACGGAAACAAATCGAAATTCGCATACCGAAAAGACTTGTTGTATCGTAATTTCGAATCGATAGGGTCAGGTAGGATGTACCATCAGCAGGTAGTCCCAAAAACACTTAGGACTACCGTGATGAAAGTGGCACATGAATCAATCATGGCGGGCCATTTAGGGGTTAAGAAGACAACTGATCGAGTGTTATCAGAATTTTTATTGGCCAGGCGTGGGCAGTGACATTACACGGTTTTGTAGGTCTTGTGACATATCAAAAGACTGTGTCAAAGGGACACATCACCAAGGTTCCGTTAGGAACTATGCCGTTGATAGACACTCCGTTCAAACGAGTCGCAGTTGACATTGTAGGGCCAATTTTTCCAGCTACCGATCGGAAGAATCGTTACATACTAACGTTAGTTGATTATGCAACTAGGTACCCAGAAGCGGTACCACTACCAGGCATCGAGGCCGAACGAGTCGCGGAAGCTCTCGTGGATATGTTCAGTAGACTGGGTATCCCCGAGGAGATGCTCACCGATAGGGGTAGTCAATTTACGTCGGCAGTCATGGAGGAAGTTAGTAGATTGTTATCGCTGAGACAATTAACCACGACACCGTACCACCCACAGTGTAACGGTCTCGTGGAACGGTTCAATGGTACGTTAAAGCAAATGCTTCGTAGAATGGCAAGCGAACGTCCCAAAAGATTGGGACAAATACATTAACGCGCTCTTATTCGCGTATCGCGAAGTCCCTCAAGAAAGTTTGGCTTTCTCACCGTTTGAACTATTGTACGGAAGGACCGTTCGAGGTCCGATGAGCATACTAAGAGATCTGTGGTCCGAGAAGGACATAGAGGACAACGTCAAAACGACGTATCAGTACGTCCTCGACTTGCGCGAACGGCTCGAGAAAACGTGCGAAATCGCGCATGAGAACTTGAAGAGTGCGTCCAAAAAGTACGCAAAGTACTACAACCGTAAGACTCGTAGTAGGCAGTATGCAGTGGCAGATCAGGTACTTGTACTACTACCGACAGACAACAACAAATTGCTTCTTAGGTGGAAGGGACCATACCCCATAACAGAGGTAGTTAATGAGTGGGACTATAGAGTTGACATGGGAGGGAAGTTGAAAACCTTTCATGCAAACATGTTAAAGAGGTACGAGACTAGGCCTGAGCACCCCCCGGGGAAGTGGGAATACTCACTGTAATAAATACGGCCGTGATAGAAGACACAGTAGAGGGGGATCCTAGTCCAAGTGGGTGTAGTGCCGAAGAAAACATGTTATGTCCCAGGGGATTAGAGTCCGATACGGAGAGCAAAGTTGACCTGTCGCCTGATTTAGGCAAGAAACAAAAGACGCAAGTCAAAGAGATCTTACGGGAATTCACCCATGTCCTGAGGGACGCACCAGGACACACCCATATGGAGAAACATGAGATAAAGTTGTCAACGCAAGACCCATTAAGAATTAGGGGGTACCCTATCCCATTTAAGGTCAGGGAAAGAGTCAGCCAGAATGCGTATTGTCGCGATAAAAGGGGCCGACAATCTGGGGGCAGACCACCTGAGCAGGATATCGGGGTAGATTCAGCTGTGCCAACGTGTCTCGCGATTATGCACGAAAGTGTAGACACTTTTTGTTTAGGGGGGAGATATGTCGCGTGACACGTGTATTCTTGTACATTCTGGAATCCGTATAATTGTATATTTGTAATGTGTGGTACTGTGTTGTATTGTTGTGCGTATTATTGATTTCACATCCCTGTGATTCCACATACCTGTGGTTTCACACACCTGTGGTTTTTGCACACCTGTGGTTTGGCATGTACATTTGCCATGTGCAATGTGCATGTAATAAGGGGGCTTATGTTGTATTGGTGGAAATACGTTTATGCGTGTCATTTTTGCGGATTTAAATATACGTCTATTTTTATGAGCAATGTTTTACTGATGTCACGCCATATTTGCCACAGACTATGCATGTGTGTGGTAGAGAACTCGTTGACTGCGTGTGCTGGTTTCGCTAGGGAAAAGATACCTTTTAGTATTACGGATGTCCACTGTCCGTGCCAGCCGAGTTTGTCCGCGTGTCAGTGTTTCACCATATAAGGGACCTTCTGTAGGTGAAGCCAGTATACAGCGCAGACCATACCATGGTCTGCCCTGTTATGTATGCTACGGGTTAGTGTTTTCAGCATAGCCTGGTACTCTGGCCAACACGGATATATCAGATCCCATAATGGTGATGTTTTGTGTCGTGATATTTCCGTAAATGACCACGATATTTGAGTTTAGTATGTGCTACACTCTCATTTGAGTGTATAGCCGTAGACCGTTATGGAGGGTTTGGCGGGGCCAAGAAGCGACCTTCGCATTGTCGAGACCAGTCGAGTAGATTTCGGATTATGAGATCTGGGTCTATAGTGTGCAGATTTATGGTAGTGTGGGGTATACCATGTTGGATGGTATTTATTCCACGAGGGCTGTACACTGGTTTGGTTGAATTTAAGGCGTGGGGACATATATTTATGCCAAATATAACCCACGGGTGACATGGCAAAAGCCATGGTAGTATATTTATGTGAGATGTCGTACGAGGGGTAGGCATATCCATTATTCCGTGCATGGTTTTCACTGGTGCGTATATAAGCGATGTCTCGCTATGTGTTGGCGGGACACATATATTCTGGTTACAGAAGACTAGTACTGTATTCACCAGTGACACGGAGGATTTTGGTATGTACCTAGAACATTTTATTTCAGCTGTGATTTGCCGTTGCTCGATTCCCGTTTTAGTCTGTTGTGCATCCTGTCTGTCTGTCTGTGCGTATTCGTCCAGTAATTGGAGATTCATTTCATTTTGTAGCCTCTTGAGAACGCTCCAGCGAGCCACATTGGACGTTTTGGTCCACTCGTTTGAGGGCAGACCCCAGTCAGTGCAGAGTATCGGGTCGTCCGAGTGTCCGTACGTCTGTCTGGCGCAGTGTGTAGCAGCAGCTCCGGGTACAGGCCTGTATAGAGCAGTGTGTGATAGCTACCTCGCGTTCAGCAGACAGTCACAAGCCATAGTTTTTAGTGAAGTGAAACGCCATACACACATCATATCATTATACTACCACCGAGTTGAATGTCACCTAAGTGAAACTTTTCCCGGCGTCTTAGCCAACGTGATAATCGCCATTTTTGTATTATATCGGAACTTTACATCCGGTCTACCACTTCCGGTATTACAACCCATTGATTCACCATGATACTTTACATCGGGTCTACCACATCCGGGTTGCTACAGTCGAGTGATACCATAGGAACTTTACATCTGGTCCACCATTTCCGGAGATAATACTACCTGTGGAACTTTACTTCCGGGAACCAGCTTCCGGAACATTATCGTTATTGACTATCATGTGATGTAACCACATCCGGCTTTGACTTTGACATTCATACTTTGGAAATATATTGCATAGGCAATACAATATGTAATACTTTGATAGTGTATGGTAATACTCCTATCATGGCATATCATGGCTAAAGGATTGTAGTAAGACTACATATATTGTTTATGGATTAATCCACTTGAAGTTGGATTATAGCCATATGGTTGACTAGACCTCATATTGCGGGTGAGGCAGACCTTGGGACCTTGATACTCAGAGGTTACACTATCTATTGAGATACGCCAGCACTGGGGTAGCTCAGATGATTGTCATTTTGTCCTCCAATGTTCGTTATGCCATGTTATACTTGTATGTTATTTCACTTTGATTAGCGATCATCAAAGTACTTGTGCATTCATACTATTGTCCACTACGGGACCATTGAGATACCACATACCGAGTTTATTCGTCTATAGCTTTTTAAGTTGCGTTAAAGTATAACAGTCGATTGGCTTACAACCTTGTAGTAATTGAATAGTAATCATGCACAGTAACAGTGATGTTCGCATAACAATTGTATCATGTATTCCTGTGTGTTCCCCAGTATAGTGTACATTATAAGTGATTAAGTGACTACGTGTACTTATCTACTCTGGCCTATCCCTTACACTTCAACTGCATTGTTACCACTTTTCGTTCGTCGGATCAAGCTATATTGGCCATAACGTCATAACAATTGAAGTATACTTGGTTCCTATGATAATTGGGGGAGACAATTTGTCTCGATCATTCCTGACCTTGGTAATGACCTTGACACATGGGTGTTTATCATCATTGTCGCACCCGCTTGCAGAAAGCGCGATATCGTCGGCATTTTGGCATACGTCCGTCCGTACGTCCATACGTCCGTACGTCCGTACGTCCGTGTGTCCGGTTAAAGTTTTTTGGTTAAAGTTTTTCCATACACTATCTCTTTTTTTGTAGTGTCCATGCCTCGCCCCAAGGCGGGACATGCAGGCCACGGCCATCTAGTCTACAAAAAGTGGGTATACTTATGTTATCCAAGTGTCTATGCTTGGAAAAAACCTGGCCTTCGTGGCTTTGCCTCGTTTCTTGTTTCCATATTATTTTTGTGATTTTAATATTTTCACAATTTTAGGATTTTAATAAAAATAGCTATAAACTGATAGAAACTTACCGACAATGAATGTGTCCGTCATTTTATAATATATACACCGACAATTTGTTACTGCTTTTTTTTAAATTTGATGTTCTGTGGAAACCATATAATTTTTTACTGTCCAAAAATATATTTCTTTGGCTGTCACAATTAATATTGCATTTAAGTTTGACTCTTTTAGAATAAACTAAATTTTTGGACAGCAAACATTTTTTTTTATGAATTTGAATCTTCCATCTGATCATAACGCTGTTCGAACTGCGCCTGTGACTACAATGACCAGAAGTCGTGGATCAGTAGGCTAATTGTCTGCATCTTCACTGGCCGCAAACACAATAGCCTTCAGCATCTATTTATTAAATTAGTATATTTTATTTTATTTGAATTCCGCGCAAGCGCTGAATTTTGTGTCAACACCATTTACGGAAAATACTGGTGATTTTCTGAACAAATATCGGCGAAATCCGGCGATATATTTTGTGTTAACTTTCAACACCATTTACGGAAAATATTACAGATTTTTTAAAACAATATCGTGAAGGTGTACTGAACAACTTAAAATATGTTGCACGCTTTAACATTCCGGCCTCTGAAAATCATTTTTTTTTTTTTTAATAACCAGCCGTCTAATCGAGAGTGTATCGTTAATTGTCACTTTGTCTCCGGCAGCGAGGTGTGTGGCACATCATAACGACGCGTCAATTTCAAAACATTGCCTAAGGGTCAAAATTTACAGCTGAACTCGTCAACACGGCTGAGCGTTTGTCCAAACAAAGCAACACATGTATTTATAATTATACCCCCCCCCCCCCCCCCCCCCCCACCCCCCCCCCCCCCCCCCCCCCCCCCCGCAACGAAGTTGTGGGGGGTATACTGGAGTCAGCTTGTCCGTCCGTCCGTCCGTCCAGGCACACATTAGGGTACTTATGGGGTAGGGGGCGTGGTCTAAGACGATGGGTTAGGGTTAGAACACAATGGAACTTAATAATCCGTACCCCGTAAGCCTATTGTGTCTTACGGGTATTTCCTTTGATCTTTTATATAGCAAGTACCCCCTAAGGTCCGAAATGTAAGTTCGTCCGTCCGTCCGTCCGTCCGTCCGTCCGTCCGCACACATTAGGGTACTTATAGGGGTCGGGGGCGTGGCCTAAGACAATAGAAGACAATGGAACTTATTCCGTACCCTGTAAGCCTATTGTGTCTTACGGGGTATTTCCTTTGATCTTTTATATAGCAAGTACCCCCTAAGGTCCGAAATGTAAGTTCGTCTGTCCGTCCGTCCGTCCGTCCGGGCACACATTAGGGTACTTATGTGGCTAGCCCCACAGGGTTATGGACTTGGTAAAGGATAGGGTTGGTTACAATTAGCCACCTAAAAAATTGTTTTATGTGGCTAAAAATCGTTTTATGTGGCTAATATTTAACATGTGATAAGCCACATAAGTATAGTAATGTAAGAACGTCCGTCCGTCCGTCCGTCCGTCCGTCTTTCCGTCTTTCCGTCCGTCACAAAACTTAACAATTGTAAATTTCCTTTTAACTTCTCTTTCCCTTTGCGGAAATCTTTCATATTTTACCCGCCCCTTCTCTGACACTCATACATCATTCTGCAACTAAACCGTACGACCCCCATTTATGCCAGGGGTCAAGGTCACGGACTTAGAAACTTAGAAAAAAAAACGAAAACTTAACAATTGTAAATTTCCTTTTAACTTCTCTCTCCCTTTGCGGAAATCTTTCATATTTTACCCACCCCTTCTCTGACACTCATACATCATTCTGCAACAAACCTACGACCCCCACCCCTTTATGCCAGGGGTGAAGGTAACAGACTTATAAACTAGCTTACAAAAAAACTAAAACTTAACAAATGTAAATTTCCTTATAACTTCTCTTTCCCTTTGCGGAATGCAGTGATATTTTACCCGGCCCTTCTCTGACACTCATACATCATTCTGCAACAAACCTACGACCCCCATTTATGCCAGGGGTCAAGGTCACGGACTTAGAAATGTCTAGTTTGCTTTTTTCAACTGGAACCACCATCGCACTCTCCATATGTGCTGACATAGTCTTTTATCTGAAAATGATAGTATGCGAGCTGGAATGTATGTTTACCTTCGTTAAGTCTAATTCATTCTAGGTCAGGGCTGACGCGGGGGGGTATTCCGTAAGCCCCCGCTTACTGACAAATCTAGTTAGATCTGTGTCGGGTGTAGACAAGGACCATACATAAGTTCGTAATTAGTCCAGGTGTAGCCGATATTATATAATCAATTTCTTTAAATTACGTCCGCAAGATGACAGATATTTAAGAATATCGGCCGTCGGCTCTCTTGTTCAGTGCTTTTGTATCAGACATAGGGGCAAGCTACAGGCTTGCAGTCATTTTCAGGGCTTTTTTCTGGACTGAGTTTGGCAAGCATGAGTTTTAAGACTTTGAATGTGTGAATAACAACGTAATTTCCATGCCTGTTGCTCCATGTCGCTCTCTGTTAACCAGACTGCAGACGGAGTGTGGCAACTACAAGCTGATAGCGGAGGAAGCGTACCGCCAGCTGACCCAGATACAGGGCCGAGACTTCCTCTCCAAGAGCCAGGACATACGCCTCAAGGACTGGCTCGATCTCATGGAAGAGGTACATCTCACAGGTTGAAGTAACGGACAGAGGTCTATAAATACATTAAATATACCTAAAAGTATTAATAAGTGAAAACAAAAGTTAAACAAAAAATTCTGCAGGGAGTAAAGAATATTTTGTTTTCACTTATTAATGCTTTTGGGTATATCTAATGTATTTATAGAACTTGGTTCGTTACTTCAACCTGTGGTATATCTATAGAGAGCACAAACGTTCCATCAATCAAACTGCCGTCATGCTTCTAATATACAGTTATTTCATGGTCAATCAGGGAACAGTAAAAACTATTGCCCCGAGGTGCTGTGGATTACTCGAGGCACTAGTCTATTGCCCGGAGGCCGAAGGCCGATGGTAATAGTGCCTCGGGTCGTCCACATCATCAAGGGGCAAAAAGTTGGACTGTTCCTCGAATGACCATGAAATAGCTGTTTTATTACTCAACCTGTAAACAGTGTATGACACAATGAACTTTGGCGAGGCACGTCGACTGACCGATCTAAATGACGTTGAATTTTATGACGTAGTTTTCGACAAAAATCATGACCTCATGATTTTCAGGGGTAAAATAGTTTTAACTATTGACCGGGCATGCGGTACTCTTGATCAGGCACGTGGAACTATTGCACATCCAGGCACATCAAACCCAGGGAATTAGTCAAAATTATGGAATATCAATTTATAAAGTTAGTTGGATAATAACAAACATATAGATAATTTTCAGGCTACAGGAGTGCTATTTGATCAGGAGCTACACTGGTCACAAATCCCATAAACCCCATTTCTCCAGTCGCAGCCACAATCACTCAATTAGTCCTTTCAAAGTTAATCTCCAGTGGTATGAAGCTTTGCTACATGTCTCGGCCATCATACAGTGTTTAATCCTTTCACCCCTAAATATCTGACATGGTCTATTCCATGTTAACCTAGGACTATTCCATTAATCAAAAAGGGGGGTTTTGTTTCAAATTCAGAATCCCGATGAGACGTATAATGTCCACAGCATGGGTGGGTGATGGGTATTCTGTCCTGCATTCATGCTGATTTTAAATTATTAATCATTATAAATACAATTTAATTTATTTTTCAGATGCAGGTATAATATGCGTTGTATTTTCGTTCGAGATTTTAATATGAATAGTTTTGATTACACATTTTATTATTGTTTTTTATGGTTTTTTATTCCTAGCCATCTAAAAATGTTCATAATTTCTTCTTATATTTTCCACCTGTTTTGAATTCTCGGCCATTGGTGACATGAGTTTGTTGAGATAGTTGTTTCTAAATCAATGAAGTAAAAAAACAACAACATACTCTACAAATGCAATTATTAACCCTTACATCTTAATTTTTGTTGTCTGCTGTTTATTTTCTATTTTCCATTTTTATCACCAAAAACATGCTTTGACAGCACTTTAGAATAATTTGCAACTTGCTTTGTTTGACAGCACTTCAGAATCATTTCCATTGGAAATGATTCTGAAGTGCTGTCAAAGCATGTTTTTATTGAGAAATAAAGCAAGATATAAAAGCAACAGCAGACGACAATTGTGTGTAGCGGTCTAAGGATTAATACACAGACAGTAAACACAGGTTGTATCATGTAATTGAACATTCAGTCTATGTGACTTTCTTTGAAGTGTAATATTATATGCCGGGAATGATTAACTGCAGCCTTTTAGTGTCCAGAAATGTGGGAATCTGTTGGATGTTTCAAGTGTATCCTATTGTGTTTCAGATCAAAAACAAGGTGCCCACAACCTGAACAAGAACGAATGGGAGAGTGAAACCATCAAAGATCTCCAGAAAGAACTGAGAAAGGTATCACTTCTTACACCACAGCCTCTGCTAATCTTGCCTATATCTACAATTTTGTGAATACTTGAATATTGTCCTTGACAGCAAGCAGCTTGATTGACTGTGGTTGAGCTGTGCTACAGCTCAGCCACAGTCAATCAAACTGCATGAATACAGTTTCTTTTTGCTACTCAAGCTCGGCCACAGTCAATCAAACGCTTGAATACAGTTTGTTTGTGCTACAGCTCGCCACAGTCAATCAAACTGCTTGAATGCGGTTTGTTTGTGCTACAGCTCGGCCACAGTCAATCAAACTGCTTGAATGCGGTTTGTTTGTGCTACAGCTCGGCCACAGTCAATCAAACTGCTTGAATACGGTTTGTTGTGCTACAGCTCGGCCACAGTCAATCAAACTGCTTGAATACGGTTTGTTTTGTGCTACAGCTCGGCCACAGTCAATCAAACTGCTTGAATACGGTTTGTTTGTGCTACAGCTCAGGCACAGTCAATCAAACTGCTTGAATACGGTTTGTTTTTGCTACAGCTCAGCCACAGTCAATCAAACTGCTTGAATACGGTTTGTTTTTGCTACAGCTCAGCCATCAGCTAGCCACAGTCAATCAAACTGCTTGAATACAATTTATTTTTGCTGTAGCTCAGACATAGTCGATCAAACTGCTTGAATACAATTTGTTTTTGCTACAGCTCAGGCACAGCCATTCAAACTGCTCGATTGCGAGTTGATTGGACGTAAACATATTCTGTTAATCAATCAATCAGTCACATATTGCTTCATTTGTGCAGGCGAGGGATGGACCGTAGCCTAGGGGATATGGCATTGGACTTCAGTACCGGAGGTTGTGAGTTCAATCCTCAACCTAGGCATGAAAAATACTTTCATGATATTTCCATCCCACTGGTCTGTCGGATGAGACTTTAAACTGTGATACCATCGCTATATGGGACGCTAAACCAATTTACATTCACTTTTTTGTGCAGGCGAAGGAAGACCTACGGAGTGATGAAGACATTTTTGCTGAGAAAGCCAAGGAAGTGACGTCGCTGAAGGCAAGACTTGAAGAAATGGTGAGCAATATAATTGGACCAGCAATGAACATAACTGGGTGTGAAATTATACAAACTTTCTCAAAACTCAACTCAGAGCCGTGTAATTCATTCACCTGAGTCGAGCATTAAACCAGGTAAACAAATGACCTGAATATATTTATATTCACCTCTGCTTGGAGACGGTAGGAATTCCTCGGCAAGCCTTGGAATTTCTGCACATTCATAGCCTCACTTGATAAACTTGATATCAAAAGACACCAGCCTGTATTCTCCACACTCCAGTAGCATATTTCACCAACATTGCAAAGTATACTTATCTAGCAAAGTATACTTTGAGGGAGAAATTTTCAATTTAAGGATAAATTTATTAATTTTTATTTCCTGAATTTATTACATTATCACAGCCATTTTGGCTGTGATAATGTAATACATTCAATAAATAATTCTGCATACTTTTAATCATCAAATATATGCAGTGGTTAGTTCTATATTAAATAATGCATTTTTGAAAAAATAAATGATTACTCCCTCAAAATATACTTTAGGTGTGGGTTGTGGCCTAGAAGTTAGAACACCTGTCAGACTGAGGTTGTGGGTTCAAACCTCGCCTTAGGCATCAAAGTATTTCCATCCCACTGGTCTGTCAGATGAGACTTTAAAACTGTGGTCTCGTCTCTATATGACCCTAGCTGTTGGTGGGATGTTAAACCTTTAATATTCATTAATTCAAAATATACTTTGCTAGATAAGTATACTTTGTAAATTTGATGAAATCTGCTACAGGAGTCGATTCTAGAACAGCGGGAGCAGGGCCTGATATCCGCGGATGAGAAGATCCAGCACCAGGAGCAGCAGTTGATCGACCAACACATGAAGGTGGAGGAGCTACAGACGGCATTGAAGGTATGTGTCACAGGAACCACACTGCCAGCTGTGTTAACTTTACTGCCAGGGTCGATCATTATATTGTTCAGTTATTTTATTCTATAGTGGTATTGGCAAACATTATTTGAAAAAATAATGAAAGAAGTTGTTTTTTATCACATGTCATTGGGTGGGGAGGGTGGGGGGGGATTTCAAAATGATGCTTAAGTAAATTATTCACGAGTACAAGTGAATTTGTGACTGGTGAGTTAAACAGTTTTCATTGGCGATGACGTCAGCAAAATGTATACGATATTGCAATAAAATAAGAAGTATTTCCTACCCCAATATCTTCAGAAATCACTTTAACCCTTAGACCGCTATCTTATTTTGTTTGTTGTCTGCTGTTTATTTTCTATTTTTATCATCAAAAACATGCTTTGATAGCACTTTAGAATAATTTACATGCTTTGACTGCACTTCAGAATCATTTCCATTGGAAATGATACTGAAGTGCTGTCAAACCATGTTTTTATTGAGAAATAAGGCAAGATATGAAAGCAACAGCACATGACAAACATGTATCATAGTAGACCCAAATGTAAACGTATATGAGACACACCATGCGATTGTGTAGCTTCAGACATCTGCGTAATCATTAAATATATTTACAAAATTTACAATATTTTCCGTAAATGGCGTCAAAAGTTGACAACATTGTCCGAGTACATGCGGAATTATATTGTCAGCTTTTGACTTTATTTATGAAAAATATTGTAAATTTTGTAAACATATTCAATGAAATTACGCAGATGTCTGAAGGTACAAAATCGCATGGCGTATCTCATAAGTAGGTATATACTGCCCTCTATCAATGTCCCACTCACTGCAGCTCCAGGAATAAAACAGTTCATGAGTTGAACTCGAATTATATTGTTGTGTATTCTATACCAAATACATAACAGAAGATGTGCCAATTTTCATGGAAAATATATACTGAAACTGTGATATTTTATGTAAATGACGCCAAAAGTTGACAAAATGTTAATAGCAAATGCGGAATGGTATTCCGCATTTGCTCTGAACATTTAGTTAACATTCGACGTCAGTTAGAGAAAATATTGTAAAGTTTGTCAAAAAAAATTCATCTTCTAAGGTACAAAATCACATGGTGTCTCATATTTTCCCTGCTGCTATAGCATGGATCACATTTCCCGTTTAAGCGTAGCCACGACGAAATTAGGACAGCCGACAGATCTACAAGTGTTCAATCATCCTTGCTTACCCAGGTCTGTCAAATCATTCTCTTAAACATTGTGAATCAAACATCAGATTAAACATATAAGTTGAAGGTGATATGTTGCTCTTTAATCTGAACAACTCCACATGCTTGCAAAAACAATATTTTTTTCCATAATATTAAATGAAAGCAAAATTTAAGAATGAGCCTTCTTTTTATTTCGTGAAATTTTGTCAAATATTGATTTTATTACGAAAAATTGATTTGTGGAATTTAACATGTAATTGGGGAAAATGAGGTGGAGGAGCTAGGGGAGGAGTAAAAAAAAAACGAAAGATTTTGAAAATTGACTCCGAAACCTGGCTAGATAGCTTGCAAATGATCTAAGAAAACAAAAGTTAAATTTTGAAAATCAGTCCACTATTTCTGAAATTAGAAAAATATCCCCATGTTAAATCCCCATAGACATCTTCACTCTGTGAATATGGAGATTTAACATGGGTAAATTGTTTTTTCGTAATAAAATCAATATTGGACCAAATTTCACAAAATAAAATGAAGGCTCATTCTTGAATTTTGATAAAATTTAGCACTATCCAAAAAAATATTGTTTTTGCTTTGTTTATATAGTCGTAAAATTTGGGCAACTTTCGTGAAACAGAAGTCACCTTTTGCAGCGCTGCTAGATACAGATGAGCTAGCTTGTAACAAGCCATTTTATCAGAATCTACCGGTGTGGTGTTTTTCAGTATTCTGTACATTAAAATACATCTATTTCTGATTTATTGAATAGTCGAGAAAAATAACATGAACTACCAATGTCGGATATTTAGGAGTGAATATAGTGATGTTTGTGTTAATAATGTTTAAGAGAATGTGGCCTGTTGGGATATTGTTATTTTGGTGTTTTCTGGATTCTATCAATTTCCGCACAATCTTGCATACATTGTACCCTGCCTGAAGCTATTCTCATGATGTACAAGTGTCGCCAATATGTCACCTCCCCTGCTAATACCAGTAATGCTGATGGACATAAAGGTCATAGCACTCACATGGGCAGTGACTGCTTCACTACCAAGGTAGGGATGGATTGTGGCCGAGAGGTTAGAACACCTGACTTTCCATCCGGAGGTTGTGGGTTGAAACCTCGCCTAGGGCACCAAAAATACTTTCATAGTATTTCCATCACACTGGTCTGTCGGATGAGACTTTAAACTGTGGTCCCGTCTCTATATGACCTTAGCTGTTGGTGGGACGTTAAACCCTTTCACTTTCGCTACCAAGGTCACTGAAGTGTAGGTTTTTATTGTCCCGCCTGCTTTAGCAGAAGCGGGATATAGGTATAGCTTTTCCGTCGGCGTCGGCGGCGGCGTCGGCGGCGTCGGCGGCGGCGTCGGCGGCGTCGGCGGCGTCGGCGGCGTCGTCGGCGGAGGCGGCGGAGGCGGCGGCGTCAACATTTCACGTTAAGTTTTTGCGTTTAGGTCAGTTTCCAGAAAACTATAACACCTACGACCTCCATACTTGGTATACATCAACACTGTGGTGTAACCATCTCACACAGAGGGAGCTCATGTGACCTTGACCTAGTTTTCATGGTTGATTGACCTACTTTTCACATGCATTCAACGTTAAGTTTTTGCGTTTAGCTCTGTGTTTCTAAAACTTAACGCTCAGGTTAATTCATTGTAACTTCTGTTTCCCTCAATGGAATGCTTTAATAATTCCATACATGCATTTGTAACAACATCCCGCATCATTCTCCAGAAAGCCCATGGTGCCCGCTAATCCCAAAGGTCAAGGTCACTGACTTAGAAATTTCCGTGTTTGGAAAAGTTTAAGCTCAGTTTATGCTTTAATATTCCATACATACATTTGTAACAACATCCCGCATCATTCTACAGAAAGCCCATGTTGCCCGCTAATGCCAAAGGTCAAGGTCACTGACTTAGAAATTTCCGTGTTTGGAAAAGTTAACGCTCAGTTTATGCTTTAATATTTGTTTGGAGAAGTTAACGCTCAGTTTATGCTTTGATATTCCATACATGCATTTGTAACAACATCCCGCATCATTCTACAGAAAGCCCATGTTGCCCGCTAACCCAAAAGGTCAAGGTCACTGACTTAGAAATTTCCATGTTTGGAAAAGTTAACGCTCAGTTTATGCTTTAATATTCCATACATGCATTTGTAACAACATCCTGCATCATTCTACAGAAAGCCCATGGTGCCCGCAAAACAAACCCCAAGGTCAAGGTCGCTGACTTAGAAATTTCCGTGTTTGGAAAAGTTAACGCTCAATTTATATATGTTTTAATATTCCATACATGCATTTGTAACAACATCCCGCATCATTCTACAGAAAGCCCATGATGCCCGCTAACGCCAAAGGTCAAGGTCACTGACTTAGAACTTTCCGTGTTTGGAAAAGTTAATGCTCAGTTTATGCTTTAATATTCCATACATGCATTTGTAACAACATCCTGCATCATTCTACAGAAAGCCCATGGTGCCCGCTAACCCCAAAGGTCAAGGTCACTGACTTAGAAATTTCCGTGTTTGGAAAAGTTAACGCTCAGTTTATGCTTTGATATTCCATACATGCATTTGTAACAACATCCCGCATCATTCTACAGAAAGCCCATGTTGCCCGCTAACCCAAAAGGTCAAGGTAGAATGATGCAGGATGTTGTTACCTTGACCTTTGAGGTTAGCGGGCACCATGGGCTACAGAAAGCCCATCATGCCCGCTAACGCCAAAGGTCAAGGTCACTGACTTAGAACTTTCCGTGTTTGGAAAAGTTAATGCTCAATTTATGCTTTAATATTCCATACATTGTTGTAACAACATCCGGCATCATTCTACAGAAAGCCCATGGTGCCCACAAACCCCAAAGGTCAAGGTCGCTGACTTAGAAATTTCCGTGTTTGGAAAAGTTAACGCTCAATTTATGTATGCTTTAATATTCCATACATGCATTTATAACAACATCCCGCATCATTCTACAGAAAGCCCATGGTGCCCGCAAACCGCAAAGGTCAAGGTCACTGACTTAGAAATTTCCGTGTTTGGAAAAGTTAACGCTCAGTTTATGCTTTAATATTCCATACATGCATTTGTAACAACATCCCGCATCATTCTACAGAAATCCCATGGTGGCTGCTAACCCCAAAGGTCAAGGTCACTGAATTAGAAATTTCTGTCTTTGCAAAAGTTAACGCTCAGTTTATGTTTTAATATTCCATACATGCATTTGTTACAACATCCCGCATCATTCTACAGAAATCCCATGGTGGCTGCTAGCCCCAAAGGTCAAGGTCACTGAATTAGAAATTTGCGTGTTTGCAAAAGTTAACGCTCAGTTTATGGTTTAATATTCCATACATGCTTTTGTAACAACATCCCGCATCATTCTACAGAAAGCCCATGGTGCCCGCTAACCTCAAAGGTCAAGGTAACAACATCCTGCATCATTCTACCTTGACCTTTTGTCACTGAATTAGAAATTTCCATGTTTGGAAAAGTCAACGCTCAGTTTATGCTTTAATATTCCATATATGCATTTGTAACAACATCCCACATCATTCTACAGAAAGCCCATGGTGCCCGCTAACCCCAAAGGTCAAGGTCACTGACTTACAAATTAACGCTCAGTTTATGCTTTAATATTCCATACATGCCTTTGTAACAACATCCCGCATCATTCTACAGAAAGCCCATGTTACTCACTAACCCCAAGGTTATTACAAGCTCCATATATACTATCAAACTGCGCGAGGCGGGACATTTTGCTCCGCGGAGCTCTTGTGATAAAAATATACAGTCGAGCAGCAATATCTCGAATATCAGTATCTCGATGATATCCCCTATCTCAATGATTTGCTAAAGTCCCGAATTATATCCTTATTTGTTTAATATAAATTTCTGCGGCTATCTCCCGACCATGCATTATCTCCCATATGTTCTCTATCTCGACTGTTCATTCTGTCCCCTCCGTATAAAAATACGTTAAAAATCTCTTCGCTATCTCGATCACATAGATGCTTGGATAAATGGCCTAAGCACCTGGCTGCCAAGATCGATTTGGTTTATACTCATTTTCAAAACATATCAAACAAAACAAAATAAAATCACACGAAAATATTTGACCATGTCACTTCATCGCTACCTCGAACCTAGTACTATCTCGACTATATGGATGATCTCCCTTCGACTTCGAGATACTGGTGCTCGACTGTACATCACTCCAGATATGCTTTGTGTCTAAAGAGTATTATACCCCCTGATTTAAAATGTATATCCCGTTAAGGTAGCCCGTTGTGGGCTTTTATGGAAAAAAAGCATGACAGAGCTCCAGTTAACCTTTGTGTCTTAAGAGTAGTATACTCCCTGATTTCAAGTTCAATGCGTATTTTATTTTTACAAATGGATTACTGAATTTATCATATGTTTTCCCGATATAAATACAGGTGTTTTCGGCCGTCTAAGACGGAAACATATACACTGTACAAACCTAGTTCCGATTTTGGGATTTTCTCGTACATGTATTTATTTATAGATTAGACTGTATTACGCATTTTTATGCCCCCGCTACCGAAAGGTACGGGGGCATATAGTGTTACCAGTGTCCGTCCGTACGTCCGTCCCATACGTCCGTCCCGTCCGTACGTCCCGATATTATATTCTTTAGTAACTTCTACATGGCTTCACATATTATGTCAATATTTATACATGTGATACATATGAACATCCCTTACACACTCCACCCCCCAGTACTTCGACCTTGACCTTTGGCCTTGACCTTTTCCACTTTAAATGTTTGCTTGGCACTTTGGGACAAATCTACGTGCACGTTTCTCAATCCTACAATAACTTCTCAATACTGTTGCCAATCGCTTAAATATTTATACACATGATACATATGAACATGCCCTACACACTCCACCACCCAGTACTTCGACCTTCACCTTTGACCTTCACCTTTTCTACTTTAAATGTTTACTTAGCACTTTGGGACAAATCTACGTGCACGTTTCTCAATCCTACAATAACTTCTCAATACTTTTGCCAATCGCTTAAATATTTATACACATCATACATATGAACATGCCCTACACACTCCACCACCCAGTACTTCGACCTTCACCTTTGACCATCACCTTTTCTACTTTAAATGTTTACTTAGCACTTTGGGACAAATCTATCTGCACGTTTCTCAATCCTACAATAACTTCTCAATACTTTTGCCAATCCCTTAAATATTTATACACATGATACATATGAACATGCCCTACACACTCCACCACCCAGTACTTCGACCTTCACCTTTGACCTTCACCTTTTCTACTTTAAATGTTTACTTAGCACTTTGGGACAAATCTACGTGCACATTTCTCAATCCTACAATAACTTCTCAATACTTTTGCCAATCGCTTAAATATTTATACACATGATACATATGAACATGCCCTACACACTCCACCACCCAGTACTTCCACCTTGACCTTCACCTTTTTATGCCCCCGCAACCGAATGGTGAGTGGGGCATATAGTGTTACCGGCGTCCGTCCGTACTCGGGTAAATGGCTTGTAATCAAATATGCCTCATTTTCTTTGGCTGCCAGCGGGGGCATTCGTGTGCCGACAGGCCACATTTCTAGTGATGAGTCATTTGCCATATTCTGCCCATATTTTGGCAACCATTCAACGTTATCGGGCTTGGGTAGAGTCGTGTCAATTCGGCCATTTTCTACTGTACTAATCTTATAAAAGTATTCGGTATGCATCCAGGGGCCCGTTTCACTAAACTTCTTACGACTAAAATGTTTGTAAGTGCAAATTTAAGATCGGCTGTAAATTACAATTTATGGATTTACATTTATTGAGCATAGGCTGCATATGCAGCCTATGCTCAATAAATGTAAATCCAATAATTATTTACAAGACAATAGTGTTAATGTGAAATTTACAGACTATCATAATTTTGCACTTACGAACATTTTAGTCGTACAAAGTTTAGTGAAACGGCCACCTGGCCGGCAAAACTACTAGTACCACTACAAGGAACGATATGGATTATTCCGCATGAATGTACAGTCTGAGTAGATTTTACTCCGATCGGGAATTAAATAAGTGTTTTGACAAGTATGTTTTGTCAGATCGTAGTTCATTTTATTCATCGGAGGTGCATGAATAAAGCACGGTCAGGGCTGGGTAATATATACGTCAAGAGCACCTGCCAATTAAGCCAATTTTCTATTTCATTTTCTATCTCAACTACTGAAGAAATTTTTAATCGCTAAAGTGCAGATACCGCGGGAAACCGCTATGTTTCACTTTCCACTATTTAAAGTGAGTGAGACACAAAATGCATACACATGTGGATGGACGAAATAGACGGACAGACAAAACAAAACTATATTCCTCCACATAGAATTTACGATGGGAATGTAATTGCCACAGAATGTAATTGAATGTAATCTGTCTATTAAGATGAATCGGCAAATATTGTTTTTCTCTGGAAAACTGTTGATCTGACATCATGCTTCTTCAAATTAAAAAAAAATATGTGTGAGGTTTGTTGCCGAATACAGCCGACTAGGTATTTTTCATGTCGGCTGTACTCTGCAACCTGTATGTTGGCTGTCTATGTCATGCTAACCTTCATTTGAACATGACAAGCCTTAACTTACAAAATCGATTTTCCAAATATGTAGACAGACTCAGATAAATTTGCATTCATGTATACAACAATGTGTTACGTACATATTGCATCATATTTATGAAAGTCTTACTTTACAGATGTTTTTCTATGAAAAATGTAGAAAAAACTATTTTATTGGCAATACTTTCTGCACTGTTTGTCGCTAATTTAAAATGAACTTTCGGCACATGCGCAATATAAGATATCAACTTAGGGTTAAACGTGTTTACTGATGGGGGGCCGGTTAGAGCCGACGGCCGGTCGGACCCGACCCCGCTCTAGGGAATATACAGAAAAAGCAAAAAAAACAAAAGTTGAAAATCTCTTCTATACATTATTCTCTCCTGATTTCAAATGTTTTGTTGCTGGGTTTGTGTTGTTACACAGCAGTGTTGATTGTTTGTGCTGTTGTTTAGCCTGTTGACTTCTTGGACGAGGTAAGCCAATATTAACACGTTTCTTTTATTCACACACACTAAATTTCCTTATTTTAGATTCGAGATAGAACTGATGTTACTGTCTCGTTTAATTAATGTCTTCATAACATTTGTAAATCAAATGAAAATGTTTCTATGTACATGCATAATATTTCTCTGTAGAAATTCTTTTTGAATTGAGAGACGATTCTAAAGAGCTCCCAACTTGCATGTGATATCAGTTATGAGTTCATTTTGGCTATTACTTTCAAAATCCTAGCTCCAAACTAGCTTCTTGAATATTCAGGTTGGAAGTTCAACAGGACGGGTTACTTTGCAAGGACAATAGCAAATGCAATAAGTCTGTCCTTGTTATGCCACTGCAACCCTTGTTATGCCACCGCAACGATAGTTGTCGGTGGCATACATAGTGTTTACCCCGCCCGTCCGCCTGCCCACCCGCCGGTCTGTCCGTCCGTGACCATTTTCCTTGTCCGGCGAACTACAGCCCTAACATCAATTGCTGGAGTGTGTAACGTAAAGATTTTCGCTGTTCCACTAATCCATTCGCAGTTATGCCCCTTTTTTACTCTGAAAATATTGAATCTCTTCATACTCGGTATACATCCCAACCATCAAGTGCAGGAGTGTGTAGCATACACATTTTCGCTCTCCCAGTGATTCATCCAGAGTTATGCCCTTTTTCGACTCTGAACATATTTTTTTTCCTTGTCCAGCGAACTAATTCTAGAATATTTGGCCGATTCTCTTCATATTCGGAATACATCCCTACCATCAAGTGCTGGAGTGCGTAACATAAAAAATTTCACTCTCCCACTGATCCATCCGCAGTTATTTATTTTTCTTGTCCGGTGAACTAGTTCTACAGTTTTTGGCTGATTCTCTTCATACTCCGTAAACATCCCAACCATCAAGTGCAGGAGTGCATAACATAATAAGGTTCGCTGTCCTACCATTCCATCCACAGTTATGCCCCTTTTTTCGACTCAGAATATATACTTTTTCCTTATCCGGCGAACTACTTCTACAGTTTTTGGCCGATTCTCTTCATATCTCTGTATACATTCTAACCATCAAGTGCAGGAGTGCATAACTTAAAATGTTCCCTGTCCCACCGATCCATTCGCAGTTAATGCCCCTTTTTCAAGTATGAAAATATTTTTTTCTCCAATCACTCACTCAGTGATTGCTGTTGTATTCAAGAATGCTCAACAGCGGTGACATTTTGTTTTACAAACAACTTTCTAGTTGATTTAGTGTTTGCTTGTGTGCATGTTCTCCAACAATTGGATTCATTTGTTATTATTTAGCCTGTTTACTCATTGGACGAGGTAAGCAGCTGCTACTGACGCATTTGTTAGTTCACTAATTTTCATCAATTAATATCGCAAATATATATGTTCCTGTGTTGATTAAGGAATTATTTCTGACGTAACTCTTTGCACGCTAGCGGTGAAAATAACAACCAACAAATTAGGAGTATTTATCTTATATCTCTCTGTAAATATGTCTTGGAATTTCACTTCCCTCTCGCCAATAGTGGGTGGTGGTCGGGCGAATGAGACGGCGTAAATTAACGGTATTGGTTCCTCCTTTATAATGGGAATCACGATTTTCTTGGTTTGGCCCTCAGGTATGTTTTTATCTTTGGCTCTTTAGTTGCCTGGGAGTTGAATTGGGTTATTGCCTATTATAACTATTCTCGGGGGCCCAGGGTCAAGGTCAAGGCCCCAGGGTCAAGGTATAGGCGGAACAAGGCGAGACATTTGATTCCGCGGAATTCCTGTGTTATTGTAAATATTCAGTTCTGATTTTGGGATTTCCCCCCCCCCCCCATTTGTACATGTACTTGAACATTTACATTTACATGTACTTGTACAGGTAATATATGGGATTTAGTACTAAACCCATTGACGCGGCCTTAAATGACCGTAGCTGTGGATAGGCCGTTAAACCCCAACAAAGAAACAAACAAACTCTCGCCGATAGGCAAGAGGGGATATAGTTAGTCCATGTATGTGTATACATATGTGCATGTGTTAGTAACACATTCTTTTTTCAATAACGTATGAATCGCTTCACCGATTTTGATAACATTTGGCCACAATATGTGTCATGGGATGGTGCTTTGTTATTATTATTATCAAGGTTGCCAGCGAGGGGATTAGCTTAGTGATAACAATGTCCTTGTTAGACTTGCGTGCTCCGGACTCGATTCTAATGAAATTTCAGGTTATATTCATGATAGTTACAGGGAGAAATAAAATAAAATATATGAATTGTCGTCTGCTATATTTGAACTATTTATAGCCCACAATTTTCTCTGCATGCAAAGAGTTAACAACCAACACATTTGTCGTACATCCATAGGAATTAACTTTGTTTTTGTAGCTTCTGATCTGACAGAAATGCTTTAACCCTTAAACCGCTATAAAAACATGCTTTCACAGCACTTGAGAATAATTTACAACATGCTTTGACAGCACTTCTGAATCATTTCCATTGGAAATGATTCTGAAGTGCTGTCAAACCATGTTTTTATTGAGAAATAAGGCAAGATATAAAAACAACAGCAGACGACAATTGTTGTGAGTAACGGTCTAAGGGTTACTGACTTAACAATTTCAGCTAATCAGTAGAACATCTGTCTGTCTGCAGACGACGCTTGTTCTGGAAACGTAACACTTCTCATACTCCTACACCATCCAAATGTTGATTGTATAGGCTTCTTGTTAAATTAATGCTGAACTTTCCAAATGACTGTTGTGTATTGTAATTCAACAATAAAGTTATATTTATTAGCAATTATGACTACCCTCCCCAATTTCATCATGGTAGATTTTTTTCTGATATGTTGTTGTGACTGAGATATTGGGCTTATGGTATTTACAACCAGTGTAGACTCGGACCAGCCTGTACTAGAGCTTACAATGTTCGTCTTTCAGCCAGTGAAACATCTTCCATGCTTTAACACACAATAGGTATCCTTATATGCCTACAAGATAAGGAGTTAGACTGGACGCACATGCTTTCTGTCAGTCCGTCTGTTTATTTTTTGAAAGTGTGTGTACGAGTTTCTCAAATCGCTTATAATTATACCCCCCGCAACGAGTCTGTGCGTCCGTAAACTTAACATCCGTAAACTTAACATCAGAGAAATATTGTTATAACTTCTATTTCCTTCATCTAAAATGCTTGATATTTCACACATGCATTCCTGTAAGGCTCTACTACCATGCTGTGCCAAATCCACGACCGTCCAACCCCCGCAGATCCCAAGGTCAAGGTCAAATACTTAGTCTGTAAACTTAACATCAGAGAAATATTGTTATAACTTCTATTTCCTTCATCTAAAATGCTTAATATTTCACACATGCATTCCTGTAAGGCTCTACTACCATGCTGTGCCAAATCCACGACCGTCCAACCCCCGCAGATCCCAAGGTCAAGGTCAAATACTTAGTCTCATTTACAAAACTTAACATCAGAGAAATATGTTATAACTTCTATTTCCTTCATCTAAAATGCTTAATATTTCACACATGCATTCCTGTAAGGCTCTACTACCATGCTGTGCCAAATCCACGACCGTCCAACCCCCGCAGATCCCAAGGTCAAGGTCAAATACTTAGTCTCTTTACAAAACTTAAACATCAGAGAAATATTGTTATAACTTCTATTTCCTTCATCTAAAATGCTTAATATTTCACACATGCATTCCTGTAAGGCTCTACTACCATGCTGTGCCAAATCCATGACCGTCCAACCCCGCTGATACCAAGGTCAAGGTCAAATACTTAGTCCCTTTACAAAACTTAACATCAGAGAAATATTGTTCTAACTTCTATTTCCTTCATCTGAAATGCTTAATATTTCATACATGCATTCCTGTAAGGCTCTACTACCATGCTGTGCCAAATCCACGACCGTCCAACCCCCGCTGATCCCAAGGTCAAGGTCAAATACTTAGTCTCTTTACAAAACTTAACATCAGAGAAATAACTTCTATTTCCTTCATTGAAAATTCTTATTATTTCACTTGTGCATTTCTCGAAGGTTGTACTATGATGCTGTGACAAATCTACGACTGTCCAACCCCGCTGATCCCAAGGTCAAGGTCACATACTTAGTCTCTTTACAAAACTTAACATCAGAGAAATCGGTTATAACTTCTATTTCCTTGCTCGGATCTGCTTCACATTTCACACACTCATTGCTCCAATGGACCTCTACCACCCTGTGACAAATTCACCTTCATGCCGCTCGCGCTAATCCCAGAGTCAAGGTCACAAGCCCACACACTTGGAAATTTTTACATATTTTAAGGGTACCTGGGCCCACGCGGGGGGGTATTCCGTAAGCCTCGCTTACTGACCAATCTAGTTTCTGTTTACCTTCAGCCCCATTTCTCCAGTCAATGCTACATATAACAATTTCAGTACTAATGAAAACTAATGATAACCAAAACAATCTGCCATTGTAATACTGTAATTAACCTAAATATTCGGACACAATTGATTCTGGGAAATACACATTAATATATGCTTTCTCACAGCAAGGAATGTCCAAATATTTACAAATGTATTTGGATTTTTGGGAAACACCTATTTTATAGGGGTTTCCCAAAACAAATGATGTTCAAATATCCCCAAAAGTGCGTGTTTTTAGCTCACCTGAGCGAAGCGCATGTGAGCTATTGTTACCGCAATGTGTCCGTCGTCCGTCGTCGTCGTCCGTCGTCGTCCGTCGTCCGTGAACATTTTCAAATGTCTTCTCCTCGGTAACCATTGGATCTATAGTCACCAAACTTCATGGTCATGGTCCTTAGGTAGGGGGATTACAAAATTGTTAAAATGACGTCATTACGTAATCCAAGATGGCCGCCGTCTAAAAATAGCACAAATTCTTAAAAAATAAAAAAAAAAAAAAATTCTTCTCAAGAACTGCCAACCGGATTTCGACAAAACTTGGTAGGAATGATCGATGTACATTGCTCTTTCAAAGTTGTTAAAATGGTGACCCCGGGGTCAAAAATGGGCGTGGCCCGTGGGGTCAAATTGGGGTCAAATTTTATTTTGACTGAATATGGTCATTTCATATATCAAATTGAAGGTATCAATGAGGCGATCACTCTGGTGCATTTTTTGTCGAAATCGGATTGTTATGTCATCCAAGATGGCCACCGAAATGTCAAAAGGTCATTCTTTTATTAGAGATTTCAAAATTCTTCTTCCCATGAACCGCTTGGCCCATGGTAGCCAAACTTAAAAGTTATGGTCCATGGGTGAAGCCTTTTCAGATTTGTTAAAATGGAGGTCATCGCTAATCCAAGATGGCCGCCGTCTAAAAATAGCATAAATTCTTAAAAAATCTTCTTCTCATGAACCGCTAGCGGATTTCGACGAAACTTGGTAGGAATGATCAATGTACATTGCTCTTTCAAAGTTGTTAAAATGGTGACCCCGGGGGTCAAAAATGGGCTGGCCCCCTGGGGTCAAATTGGGGTAAATTTTTTATTTTTGACTGAATAAAAAAATCTTTTCTTGAACCGCTAGCCGAATTCGACGAAACTGGGTAGGAATGATCGATGTACAATGCTCTTTCAAAAATTGTTTAAAATGGTGACCCCGGGGTCAAAAATGGGCGTGGCCCGTGGGGTCAATGGGGCTGGTGTCATAACCGACCGTTTGTTATCATGAACGAAAATATCATGTATGTATATCAAATCGAAGATATCAATTGACGCGATCACTCTGGTACATTTTTTGTCGAAATCGGATTGTTATGTCATCCAAGATGGCCGCCAAAATGTCAAAAGGTCGTTCTTTTATTAGAGATTTCAAAATTCTTCTTCACATGAACCGCTTGGCCATGGTAGCCAAACTTAAAAGTTATGGTCCATGGGTGAACCCTTTTCAGATTTGTTAAAATGGAGGTCATCGCTAATCCAAGATGGCCACCGTCTAAAAATAGCATAAATTCTTAAAAAATCTTCTTCTCATGAACCGCTGGCCGGATTTCGACTAAACTTGGTAGGAATGATCGATTTACAATGCTCTTTCAAAGTTGTGACCCCGGGGCCCGGGGTCAAAAATGGGCATGGCAGTGGGTCAAATTTGGGTCAAATTTTATTTTTGACCGAATATGCTCATGCCATATATCAAATTGAAGGTATCGATGAAGCGATTGCTCGGTGCAATATTTGTCGGAATCGGATGATTATGTCATCCATGATGGCCACCAAAAGGTCCATTTATTCAAGATTTTGAACCACATGGCCGATGCTGGCCAAACTTCATAGGAAGTTAAGATCCTTGGGTGAAGCATTTTCAGATTTTGTAAAATGAGTCCTCGCTTAATCCAAGATGACCGCCATCTAAAAATAGCACAATTTTTAGCTCACCTGAGCGAAGCTCATGTGAGCTATTGTTACCGCAATGTGTCCGTCGTCCGTCGTCCGTCGTCGTCCGTCGTCCGTGAACATTTTCAAATGTCTTCTCCTCGGTAACCATTGGATCTATAGTCACCAAACTTCATGGTCATGGTCCTTAGGTAGGGGGATTACAAAATTGTTAAAATGACGTCATTAAGTAATCCAAGATGGCTGCCGTATAAAAATAGCACAAATTCTTAAAAAATCTTCTTCTCAAGAACCGCCAACCGGATTTCGACAAAACTTGGTAGGAATGATCGATGTACATTGCTCTTTCAAAGTTGTTAAAATGGTGACCCTGGGGTCAAAAATGGGCGTGGCCCGTGGGGTCAAATTGGGGTCAAATTTTATTTTTGACTGAATATGGTCATTTCATATATCAAATTGAAGGTATCAATGAGGCGATCACTCTGGTGCATTTTTTGTCGAAATCGGATTGTTATGTCATCCAAGATGGCCGCCGAAAGGTCACAAGGTCGTTCTTTTATTAGAGATTTCAAAATTCTTCTTCACATGAACCGCTTGGCCCATGGTAGCCAAACTTAACAGTTATGGTCCATGTGTGAAGCCTTTTCAGATTTGTTAAAATGGAGATCATCGCTAATCCAAGATGGCTGCCGTCTAAAAATAGCATAAATTCTTAAAAAATCTTCTTCTCATGAACCGCTAGCCGGATTTCGACGAAACTTGGTAGGAATGATCGATGTACATTGCTTTTTGAAAGTTGTTAAAATGGTGACCCCGGGGTCAAAAATGGGCGTGGCCCGTGGGGTCAAATTGGGGTCAAATTTTATTTTTGACTGAATATGGTCATGTCATATATATCAAATTGAAGGTATCAATGAGGCGATCACTCTCCTGCAATATTTGTCGGAATCGGATGATTATGTCATCCATGATGGCCACCAAAAGGTCCATTTATTCAAGATTTTTAACGACTTTTTCTCAGGAACCACATGGCCGATGCTGGGTGAAGCATTTTCAGATTTTGTAAAATGAGAGTCATCGCTTAATCCAAGATGACCGCCATCTAAAAATAGCACAATTTTTTTAAAACACATGAACTCAATGTCACATTCTCCTCTGGTGTTCATGGAGTCAGGTGAGCGAATTAGGGCCATCATGGCCCTCTTGTTTTAAAACACATGAACTCAATGTCACATTCTCCTCTGGTGTTCATGGAGTCAGGTGAGCGAATTAGGGCCGTCATCGCCCTTTTGTTTTTTTATCATCTGACCTGCCATGACTAAATGGGTATTATTGAATTTCTGATCAGTATTGTCATAAATCATGTGTGCCCATGCAGTCTGATCAGAACCCACACCGTTCACCATTGAGTGGGAACAATTGGATGCACAGGCTGATCTGGATCTACAATGGTCACAAAACCCATAAGCCCCTTTTCTCCATTCACAGCCACAATTTAATACATTACCAGTCTGGGGTTTTCTATGTTCTGGCTTAGAGAGTTAAGTACCTTAATACACCTAAATATTTGGACACCATTTGTTTCCAGAATAAATTGTGTCCGAATATTTAGAGTTATTACAGTATGTAATATATTGTTTTACAGATACTGCATGCCAACTGCTAGCATGAATCAAACACATTTCTCGTTTCAAAGGCACAACACAAAATGTTTACGATAAATATGATATATTCACACCACATTTTGCATCTAAAGTGACACCTTGCTAATCAGCTACATTTATCTATTCACACTGCATGTTGTAACATTGCCATAGGAGTATCCCACAGGTTGAAGTAACTGACCGAGGTCTATAAATACATTAAATATTAAATATGCCTAAAAGCATCCATAAATATAGAGAATAGTAGGTTAGTGCTGTGAATGGGAAAAAATATCTGGCAAGGCTTAGGAAACGGGATGGGCGAGGCTCTGCCGAGCACATCCCGTTTCCGAGCCGCGCCAGATATTTTTCCCATTCACGGCACTAACCTACTATTCTATTTATCCAGTCAACACCTACTAATGGCTTTAAAATGCAAAAAAATAATCCCAGCCACCGCACATGTTCATACGCAGTGATTAAGTCGTATTGACAGGATATCAAAAATGTTTCACGGCACCGTGTTTCACGGCACATACACACTGTGTTGACTGGATAAAAAAAAAAGAGCTAAAAATATGTATAAGTGTTATAGAGGGAGTAACACAATTTCTTTTTAATTTATGGATGCTTTTAGGCTTATTTAATGTATTTATAGACCTTGTCCGTTATTTCAACCTGTGGATTATCCATGTAAACATTGTCCTTTCAGTGTGTTTACAATTTGCTGAATTTTAGGGTAATTGGGTGATTTTTATGCCCCGGGTCTCGGTAGAACCTGGATGCATATAAAAACAAAATTGCTACCCCGCTCCATACCTCTCGCGAGGGTAGCAATGTAACACATGGAAGAGTGATTTTTGCAATCGGTTATCCGGCGTGTTTGATATGTTAGCGATAGAAAACTGTCAATACTGTATCAATAAATTATTAATAAAGAACATACACATGCAGACATTGGTTATATTGCATGTATATCTTGTAAATTTAAAGCTTCATTTCGTTATATTGAATGTTGAACAACACACAAGAGAAAAGATGGCTTCCATACAAAATGATTTCCCTGTTCTATTATTTTTGGCAATTTACTAGTTCTACATCAAAGATTATTTGTTTAAATGTATAAAATATACAGTTTACTGAAGTTTGAACTACATACAACAGGTTTGGGTATGCATTTCGGTTGCTCACATTTTTTGAATGTGTCAAATTGTAGCCGTAGATAACATATCGGAGGCTAATTATTGTAGCTAGGATACATATAGTGTTTGGACTGTGAAATTGTGTCCCTGGGTCTGGTTGAGAAATTGTGTCCGTGGGTCTGGTTGAGAAATTTGCCGGAGTTTCTCCAATCTGCCACTGCAAACATTTGTGTCCCAACAGGACTCATTTTCTTGTTCGTATATTGTTTTTACAAACACTGATTTCTTGCGTTGAACTTTGAACACATGCTCAACTTTCTCATGGTGTTTTAAAAAATGTTTCATTTTCTCCAAAATGCCGTATAGTGCATGTATTACTTACTTTTAACACAACACCTATGTTTTTTAAATTAGCTAATAGACATCTTACAATCACTAATATGACCACCATTGTTAACCCTTTCTACACGTCAGACCTTTATTATTATATACTGTTTGCAAACAGTGTAGATCCAGTTGAGCCGGCTCGTAGCGAGCCGGCTCATCACAGGATCTGCACCATTTGCAGATATTTTCTTATTTCTAAAAACAATACCCCTTTCTGATAAATGGAGCGGTGTCATCATTCAATGTTAAGTTTTTGTGTTACGGTCATTACTTCAACACCTTATCAGCTACAGTCATCAAACTTTATACATACCTTTACTTTGATATGTAGATGAATATAGGACTATTCTTGGGGCCCCAAGGTCAAGGCCCCAGGGTCAAGGTCACGGCGAAACAAGGCGGAACAAGGCTAGACATTTGCTTCCGCGGAATTCTTGTTTCATACAGTGCACTGAACACTGTATACTAATATTGAGTTGTGCATGTTGATCAGGATCTTCACTGGCCTGGAATGAAGTAAAACCAGTTTTGTCGTGATTGTGAACCATATCTATAGGCAGGCAAACCTGACATATTTTATTAAATAATAATTTACATCAATTTTGGGTATACATAGAATTGCTTGTATACCCAAAATTGATGTAAGTTATTATTTAATAAAATATGTTTACACCAAACCTGATTTTATACCAGATAATGTGATATTATTTAGCCTAATCTGTATATGATATTTTTGTTGAATGGACAGAAACATTTAATTTCACCTGTGATATGTTAAACCTTTAGACCACTACTCACAACAATTGTTGTCTGCTGTTGCTTTTATATCTTGCCTTATTTCTCAATAAAAACATGGTTTGACAGCACTTCAGAATCATTTCCAATGGAAATTATTCTGAAGTGATGTCAAAGCATGTTGTCAAAGCATGTTGTAAATTATTTTCAAGTGCTGTCATTACATGAAATAGTCCCATATCAGTTACTTAGGGCTGAAATGGTTAAGAACATGTGGCAACATATCAGGATTATTGTGATTTCTGTGCTAGTAATCGATCAATCAATAAATCAGTCAATCAATCAATCAATCGATCCTTACATGCTTGCAGGTGACGTTGATAGGGGACAGCACCAACCTGAGTAATGGTGCCGTGACGTCCAGTGCTCCGGTCACTTCAAGACAGCGACCCAAGTCAGTGCCTGTCCACCTACACAACAGGGCCGACATGGTAACTCTTCTTTCTGTCTTCTTTCACTTCTTTTAAGGATCAGTTGATAGTCTAGTGATTAAGCACTCACAGCTGCCTGCCCAAATCTTACGGCCGTATAAACAATGAAAAAACAATATATTTTTTTATTAGCTTTCTTTTTATTTCCTGAAATTTGGTCATATATTGATTTTATTACGAAAAATGATTTGTCTATGGGAATTTAATATGGGGAAAATGAGGTGGAGGAGCTGGAGGAGGAGTAAAAAAAATGACTCCGAAACCTGGCTAGATAGCTTGGAAATGATGTAACTAAGAAAACACAAAAGTTAAATTTTTAAAATCGATCCACTATTTATGAAATTAGAAAATGTCCTCATGGGGAAATAGTTTTATTGTAATAAAATCAATATTGGTCCAAATTTCACAAAAGAAAAAGGCTCATTCTTAAATTTTGATAAAATTTAACATTATCAAAAAAAAGTTTTTGCATTGTTTATATAGCTGTAAAATTTGGGCAGCTTTCGTGAAACAGACAGTAGTAGGCAACGTACTTCCATATTATTTCCAGCCCACTGGTCTTTCAAAATGAAACTGTATATGACCTGTCAGTCATTTTGACAAATGAGAGAAAAAGGCATTTGTGTCCGTGACTGGAGAGATGGGGCTTATGTGATTTGTGACCAGTGTAGCTCCTGATCAAATAACACACTCCTGTAGCCTGATACTGGTGGATGTTGCATTAATTGAATGGCGAACAGTGCTGATCATGATCAGACTGTGCGGATGCACATGCTGATCTGGATTTACACTGATCGCAAAGCCAATAAGCCTCATTTCTCCAGTCACAATCACATTTATGTCTGTGACTGGAGAAATGAAACTCGTGACATTTATGACCAGTTTAACTCATGATATTCTAACGCTTTGATAACGCCTACTGTTTGTTCCATGTTTTCATGCTGACCTACTTTTGGATACTTTTTCGTGAATGATAAACAATCTTTGTACATTATGGCTGTCACTGGAGTAAGAGGGCTTGCATTATTTTTCACCAGTCTAGTTCACGATCTGCTAACACATTGCACATTGTTTAAAAAGGATGTAGACATATTGGTGTCGGCCATCTTGATTCCACCTAATGGCCACTTACTGTGCATTTGTTAGAAGCAAAGCTGATGTTTCGCTTACTGAATGGCGCACCATACTTTGCAATGTTAGTGAAATAGGCTACAGATCAGGGGCCCGTTTCACTAAACTTCTTACGACTAAAATGTTCGTAAGTGCAAATTTAAGATCGTCTCTAAATTTCAATTTATAGATTCACATTTATTGAGCATAGGCTGCATATGCAGCCTATGCTCAATAAATGTAAATCCAATAATTATTTACAAGAAAATAATGTTAATGTGAAATTTACAGACTATCATAATTTTGCACTTATGAACATTTTAGTCGTAAGAAGTTTAGTGAAACGGGCCCCAGACAACATAGACCAGTCTCTGTGTGTTGAAATACTCCGGTTGAAGGAGAAGAATTCACATAAGCTCACATTGAGCTTGTTTTCTAATCCTTATTCACAATATCTGTCCATGAATGCTGACGTATACATGTATTCAATCTGAAATAAATATTGTTTAAACTAACTAAACTACTCCGGCTGTGATACCAATACTATCAAGAGACAAGATTTAGATATTCCCTGTGTGTAGAGATATTATACCTCGAGGTGAATATCACATTTCAAATATTATTCTCGG
>CM055273.1:68817687-69110997 GCA_029237695.1 Conchocele bisecta
AAATATTATTCTCGGACTCGTCTTGCGCAAATTGGACAATCTCATTGGTAGTAATATACTGCATTATAATCTCTGTGTAGAAATACTCCCAGCTGCGGCCGCCATCGCGGAACATCAAGACGAGCCCGGCCCTGTTCACCCTGGAGCGTGTGATGAAGAGTTTCCGGGCACGGAGTCAGCTCCTTGTGTCGCGTCTAGAGGACAGTGACGAAGTGCTCCATCTCGAATTCAGCGACGACGGTGGTGGGGGATCTGGCGATAGTGAGGAGGACGGGTCAGTTATCTCCCCTGTCTACCAGTGTTGTCCCATTGAGACATGCCATGTGATTTTGTACCTAAGAACATGTGTTATTTTTCATGATATATATTTACAGAAACTGATATTTTCTGTAAATGACATCTAAAGTTGATGAAATTTTCATAGCAAATGCGGAATTTTGTCAAATTTCTACTTCATTTACGGAAAATATTGTAAGTTTTGTAAATATTTTTCATTGATATCGCACATGTTCTTAGGCACAAAATCACTTGGCGTGTCTCATATGACTTTGCTGTTGAACGGATTGAACTGAAAACTTACTCGTGGGTTAGTCTTCAATACATCCTGATTTGTTATCTCCCTTATCTCTCAGTGAATTATCTCCGTCTTATCGTCATGTTTTAAACAAAATTTGAAATATTTTCTGAATGTTGTAAACTGTAGAATCTCTAATATTCCAAAGGGAACGACACTATACCAATATGCAATAAACTCAAGTGAGTAAAATTGTCAGCCTTGCAAGGCCTTTCTCAAGTTTTACATCAAGTTAGACAGGTTACAAGAGAGGAGATGACTGTTCACTCAAAATCGAGAGTTTACTGGACAGATATCTCTCGTAGCTAAGTTGATGTTAACAGGGCTGCAGATAATGAATTAGTAATTGAGTATTTTCACTCCATCATTTCTGAAACAATTGGGTATTTCAAAATTTGAATTGGGTAAAATCAAATCACACTACTGTTTACACATCAACAGACGGCAATTATTGAATAGTTTGCTTCGAAATGAAAACATGTCTTGGCATTTCATTAGAATTGTCTCCTTGGAGACAATTCTAATGAAATACCAAGATGTGTGTTCATGGAAAATAAGAAAAATATGCTCTATTTGTGGTATGTTTATTGTTTTCTGCAGCATGATAAAGGTACCAAAAATTTTGTATTGCTTTTTGATACTCGCTACTTATGATTTTAATTGGGTTTTTGGCAATTTTAATTGGGTTTTTATTGGGTCTTTGGCAATTTTAATTGGTATTGAAGCAAATACGCAGCTTATCTGGAAATCTGTGTTAATATTGATAAATGACTGGTAACATCAATATTTTTAGTGAACAGCAATCTCTTGTAACTTGTCTAAATTGATGTTGAACTTGATAAAGGCCTGGTAAAGTGGAGAATGTGATGATTGAGTTGTTGAATATTGGTAATGTCGTCTTCCTGCTAGCTTATTTGTGGCTGTGACTGGAGAAATGGGGTTTATTGGTTGTATGACCAGTGTAGCTCTTGATCAAATAGCACACTCCTGTAGCCTAATAACAATATATATTGCATGATGGGTCGTTCATTGATGGAATGGCGAACAGTGCAGATCCTGATCAGACTGTGCAGATGCCCATTTCTCCAGTCACAGACACATTTTAGCATGGCACCTCGCAATGCCCAAAGTTGGTACCATGCTGCCCCATTATCATTCACTGCCAGGGCTCCTGATAAGTTTTGTATCTAAAGAGTTTTATACACCCAGATTTCAAATTCAAAGCGTATTTTACTTTTACAAATGTATTATTGATTGTATTCCTTATTAAGCAGGGAACAGATAATGAAAATAAAACAAATTTAAAAATTCACTTATTTGAGCTGCAAAAAAGCAAACACTGCTCAACTCAACTAAGTAAATTTTCAACTTTATTACAGTATTTTCACTACTCAATTTGAAAATCAATTCATATTTTCACATTGCTGTGATTATTTTTTACTCCCACTTTCGATAATCAATGTGTATTCTGCTAAAATAAGTGTGTGAAATACACTAATACACACCTTATCTGAGCTCTGCACTGCCATTACCTGTATATGGAACGTGTCTGATACTTTGATTCCAGTGGTTGAAGGTGGGAGCACGCGATGGGTAATTTAACGATCGGGTTCATCCTTACTGGAATCCCGACTGGAGACCTGGTTTGGCCCTCACATACGTCTTTGGCATTTTGTATGTGACAGTTGAATCTGGTTATACCCCTTATGTGAGTATTACGATATTCGTAATCCTATTTTAGGGGAAGGGGCCAAGTGACTTGGTGTGGTATGGACCTGGCACCAGGTCAGGTTATTCTAATTTCAGGGCTGAATATATTTCTTCTCGATGTAAATATTCCGTTCTGAGTTTGGGATTTTCCCCCCAATGCAGCAGGTCAAAATGGGATCGAACCCGTTTGCCCGGCCTTACATGACCTCAGCTGTTGATAGGCCGTTAAACACTAATAAACAAACAAACAAACAAACTTTGATTCCAGCAAGCAGAAAGAGCAGTGTATGTTTAGATTGTGAGTACCCGCTAGTTTGAAGTTTCCAATGTTTCTTGTTATGTTTGTTCGTAGTTGCACTGTTGAAGGTCCCTCAATTGCATGTGAAAAGGTACCACTTGGCGTTTGCAGCCTGTAGCCTATTTCACCAACATTGCAAAGTATACTTATCTAGCAAAGTATACTTTGAGGTAGAAATTTTCAATTTAAGGATAAAGTTATAAATTTTTAGTATACTTAATTTATTACAATATCACAGCCATTTTGGCTGTGATAATGTAATAAATTCAGTATAATAATTCTGCATACTTTTAATCATCAATATGGAATAATGCATTTTGGGAAAAATACATGATTACTCCCTCAAAGTATACTTTGCTAGATAAGTAAGTATACTTTGCAATTTTGATGAAATCGGCTACAGATCCTCTGATAATACAACTTTCTGAGCATGTTCTCCAAAATATATACTCTGAGATGACGAGACTGAGAACCGCTTCCTGTAGCCGATTTCATCAAAATTGCAAAGTATACTTATCTGCAAAGTATACTTTGAGGGAGTAATCATTTGTTTTCCCCGAAATGCATTATTCCATATAGAACTACAGATTGCATATATTTGATGATTAAAAGTATGCAGAATTATTATACTGAATTTAATACATTATCACATAAATTCAGTATAATAACAATTAATAAATTTATCCTTAAATTGAAAATTTCTCCCTCAAAGTATACTTTGCTAGATAAGTATACTTGGCAATGTTGGTGAAATAGGATACTGGTTTCGAGCATAGGAATTGACTACATTCTCAGAAGGTTTTATAAACACTGAGGAGAAAGATCCAGTGCTTATACAACAACGTTTTTGAGCATATACTCGAACATAGTGCTCAAACTCATACAGTTTGATTGGTTGAGGCTGAGCTCTGCTCGGGCTCTTCCAATCAAATTGGATGAATTTTGAGACAGGGTTCAGAAAGTTTCATAATAACGAGCACAGTTCCGACCAAATACTCAATGCAGCTTACTCGTCTAATATGTACAGCCTGCTTATCTGTGCAATCTTATCATGGTCTACAATGTTCACCAAATATACAAAAAATATACAAAAAATAGCAGTGCTACAAGTAGGCACTGACAATCTTGGACGGCTGTCAATGATTATCGGAGTGTGCACTGGCTGTCGAAACCACAGGTGAAAGACTCGGACCTATGACACCAAAAAAATGCCTATTAAAAAAAATCCCATTACCCCACCCACTTGGTCTCGTACAGTACATAACGTTAATTAACGTTATGTACTGTACGAGACCAAGTGGGTGGGGTAATGGGATTTTTTTTAATAGGCATTTTTTTGGTGTCATAGGTCCGAGTCTTCCACCTGTGGTCGAAACTACTGTCTGTTCCACGTTTTGCTGCCGACAAACTTTTGGCCATTAAACACATGAAGTCTAAAAACTCATTAAAAGTACCGGTAAGTACTTTTTCATCAATAACAAAAAAGTCACCCTCCCCAAAAAAAATTATTTGATGAAATTCCATCAAATATTGATTTTATTGCGAAAAAAACGATTTTTCTATGGGAATTTAACATGGGGAGTCAATTTCCCAAATTTTTCGTTTTTGATTCTGAAGGCGAGATAGCTTGAAAATGATGTAACTAAGAAAACAAAAGTTAGATTTTGAAAATCGGTCATGAAATTCTTTTTTTCGAAATAAAATCAATTTTTTTTTGGGGAGGGTAACTTTTTTGTTTTTGTTGAAAAAGTACTTACTTTTAAATATATTTTAGATTTAATGTGTTTAATGGCCAAATGTTCGTCGGCAGCAAAACGTGGAACAGACAGTAATTACAAAATGATCAGTATTGCAAGTAGACATTGATAATCTTGGAGAGATGTGAAGGATGATCTGCATGTACACTGGCTGTTGATACTAATTTGTCACCTTTTTGCATGGAATGATTGTGGAGCAATGACTTGTAGTTCCAATGCTGATAGTAAGTATGTAAGCTTAGTGTACTGAGGTCAATTCATCAAGTGGTATAGAAATGATTAGAAACAAAATTGCTACCCCGCACCTTACCACTCACGAAGGTAGCAATTTAACACCATCTCTTTAATGTAACACATGGAAGAGTGATTTTTGCAATCGGTTCTCTGGCGTGTTTGATATGTAAAATAACCAATTTCTGCATGTGTATGTTCTTTATTAATAATTTATTGATACAGCTTTAACAGTTTTATATATAAAACTGTTAAAGCTGTATCAATAAATTATTAATAAAGAACATACACATGCAGAAATTGGTTATTTTACCGTGTCAAGGTGTTTATCTGACATTGACATGGATGTCTTGTAAATTTTAAAGCTTCATTTCGTTATGTTGATTGTTGAACATAAAAGAGAAAAGATGGCTTCCATTGGAAAATAAATTTCCCTGTTATATTATTTGTGGCAATTTACCAGTTCTACATCAAAGATTATTTGTTGAAAGGTAAAAAATATATAGTTTACTAAACTTTGACCTACATGCAACAGGTTTTGGTATGCAGTTTGGTAGCCATAGATAACATGTCGGCGGCAAATTATTGTAGCTAAGAAATGATATGAACTGAGCCATTTTTAGCTCGACTATTCAAAGAATAGTTAGAGCTTATGTAGTCACCCCCGGCGTCGCCGTCACCATCACCACGCCTTGGTTAAGGTTTTTAGTCAAGCTTGTATATGAAATACTCCTGGCCCTACACCCACCATACTTGGACAACTTCATCTCATAGTGATGTACATCAATAACCCCTGACCTATATTTTACCTTCACCTACATTTAACGTTGAATTACTTACTTATTTCCCCTTGGTTAAGGTTTGTACTCAAACTTGGTTAAGGTTTATAGTCAAGCTTGTATATGGAATACTCATGGGCCTACAGCAACCATACTTGGACAACTTCATCTCCTAGTGATGTACATCTCAATAATCCCTGACCTATATTTGGCCTTCACCTACTTTTACCCTTGGATTACTTAGTTATTTCCCCTTGGTTAAGGTTTTTAGTCAAGCTTGTATATGGAATACTTATGGGCCTACAGCAACCATACTTGGAAAACTTCATCTCCTAGTGATGTACATCAATAACCCCCGACCTATATCTGACATTGACCTACATTTAACCTTGAATTACTTACTTAATTTCCATTGGTTACGGTTTTTAGTCAACCTTGGTTACGGCCACCTTGTTTGTCAAGCTATGTGTACATCGACAACCCTCGTAGTCGAGCTATGCTGTTCTCCTACAGCTCTTGTTATATATAAGTGAGATACACTAGTACTGGTATTGAACAGTAGGGAACTTACACAATAGTGACCAACCTAGCTGAAAATCGCCTGTACATCGCCTGTACATTCATTATACACCCCGCAACAAGTTGTGGGTGGGTATACTGGAGTCAGGTTGTCCGTCCGTCCGTCCGTCCGTCTGTCTGTCTGTCTGTCCGTCCGTCCGTCCTCCGTCCGTCCGTAAACTTAACATCAGAGAAATATTGTTATAACTTCACGACTGTCCAACCCCCGCTGATCCCATGGTCAAGGTCAAATACTTAGTCTTTTTACAAAACTTAACATCAGAGAAATTATGGTTATAACTTCTATTTCCTTCATCTAAAATGCTTAATATTTCACACATGCATTCCTGTAAGGCTCTACTACCATGCTGTGCCAAATCCACGACCGTCCAACCCCCGCTGATCCCATGGTCAAGGTCAAATACTTAGTCTCTTTACAAAACTTAACATCAGAGAAATCGGTTATAACTTCTATTTCCTTGCTCGGATCTGCTTCACATTTCACACACGCATTGCTCCAATGGACCTCTACCACCCTGTGACAAATTCACATTCATGCCGCTCCCACTAAGCCCAGAGTCAAGGTCACAAGCTCACACACTTAAATAAATTTACATATTTTAGGGGTACCTGGGCCCACGCAGGGGGTATTACGTAAGCCTCGCTTACTGACCAATCTAGTTAAGTGTCCATTTCAATAGTGGAAGAGAATATCATAATCTGATTGTTTAAGTTCAAACTTTATTCATTTTACAACGATTACGAACAAGTGCCAGAGTACTTATACAAATGCTTTGGTTGGCACAGATGTAGGCGTAAGGACGGTCATTAATGTGGGAGGAAACCGGAGAACCCGGTGGAAACCTACATGTTTGATCTGGCGACCACCATACCACTTCACATACTGCCCCGGCCGATGAGCGTACCGGGGCTGCATTGTGAGAAGCGCACTCGTTACGGAATGCGCTGACCGGACAACTTTACTGTTTGAATGCATACGTTGATCAGGATATATCATTGTGTTAGATGACACAAATTACTTGTGTCAGCCCTATGTCAAATAGGTAGTACTACTCAGTCATATGTGCTCATTCATTTTCCTCAATCTGTCTGTGGTGGTTGGTTGGGAGCATGCGATAGGTAATTTAATGATCGGGATTCATCCTTACTGGAATCCCAACTGGACACCTAGTTTGACACGCAGGTATGTCTTTGGCTTTCTTGTATCTGAGAGTTGAATCTGGCTTTATTAGGGGAAGGGGCCAAATCAATAAATCTCAATACATCAGTTTATTCTAGCTTTATAAATCATGTGATTGCTGCAACTGGAGTGTGTTTCTTAAATATTGCCATGAAATTAAACTCAGTAAATTGCATTTGCTCTTAGGTTGGACAATTTTCTTTGATAATAATGCCGAAATAGCTCATTTGTAAGCATTTGAAATGTGGAAAGTTTGTTGATGAAATTAGACGTCAAATGACTTCCGACTCCTAATTTTTACCAAATGACTCCAAAAAATGCAGATAGAGGAGTCAAATGATCCCTGGCATAAACTTGTTACTTGAAGGGAGCCCTGTTTAATTACAATACCGTTGCACATTTGAACTAACAAAAAACTTCCCACTCCAACTCCGCACTAACTTGTTTGCTATGCTACCATGACATTGTTGTCCCCTTGCCGATAGGTAAGAGGGGATATAGCGTTAGTCCATGTACGTACATACGTTATGAACCGCTTTTGATAATATTTGGCCACAATGTGTGTCTAAGGATAGTGCTTTGTTTTGTATATGACCCACGTGTGACCGCCCAAGGTCACTGAGGACTTCTGTTGAACTTGTTTTTAAGGCTTTGGAAGGCAAATGCGTTAATATTTTTTTTATGATCAAGGCTGCCAGCGAGGGGATTAGCTTTGTAATAATGATGCCCTTGTATATGTATAAAAAACGCACAATGAATTAATGTTTTGCCAACACACTTTTTCGCTTTTTTTTTTTTGTGTTAGACATCACTTTAAATTATAGATAGAAAAGAGATTACTATTTACCTGCTTGTATTTTTTCAGTTGGTGATCTTTTGTACTAGTTAATAAAGTAATTCAGACATGAAACATGCTTATTTCCCATGTATAAGATAATGTTTGTTTTGCATTCTTTACATTCATACTAACACAGTCCGTTATGTTTTGTTACAAGTCGCTCGTTTTTTATCACTCAGATGTACAGATTCATATAATTGGCTGGTTGGTTGGGAGCATGCGAAGGGTACATTTATTAATGGGTTTCATCCTTAACCCTTAGACTGCTATCTTAATTTTATTGTCGTCTGCTGTTTATTTTCTATTCTCCATTTTTATCATCAAAAACATGCTTTGACCGCATTTTAGAATAATTTACAACATGCTTTGACAGCACTTCAGAATCTTTTCCATTGTAAATGATTCTGAAGTGCTGTCAAAACATGTATTTATTGAGAAATAAGGCAAGATATAAAAGCAACAGCAGACGACAATTGTTGTGAGTAGCAGTCTGAAGGTTAATATAATTGGCTGGTTGGTTGGGAGCATGTGAAGGGTACATTTATCAATGGGTTTCATCCTTAAACCTTAGACCGCTATCTTAATTTTTTACAAACAAACAAATTACTTATTGTTTTGGGTATTATATAACCAACCATAGGTGCAAGATAGCATGTACATTGTCAAGTTTACCATTACCATCTCCACTTGCAAGGAGGGTATAACTAATTGTTTTAGATAATATGTGGCTGTGACTGGAGAAATGGGGCTTATGGCTTTTGTGACCAGTGTAGATCCAGATCATCCTGTGCATCTGCACAGTCTGATCAGGATATGCACTGATTGCTAGTCCATCAATTAAACACCTGTCATTCTTCTAACAAGCAATAGTGTTTGCTATCAGGCTACATGAGTGTGCTATTTGATCAGGAGCTACACTGGTCACAAATCCCATAATCCCCATTTTTCCAGTCGCAGATACATATGTAGCCAACCATAAGTGTAAGACGGCATCAAGTTTATCATTACCATATCTACATGTACTGGCAGGGAGGGAAACTCCCATGTTATTGTTTTGCATAATATGTAGCCAAATGTGCAAGTAACCAGAATTACAGTCTGGTTAACGCTTAGACCGATATCTTATATGTTTTGTCGTCTGCTGTTTATTTTCTATTTTCCATTTCTATCATCAAAAACATGCTTTGACAGCACTTTAGAATAATTTACAACATTCATTGGAAATGATTCTAAAGTGCTGTCAAACCATGTTTTTATTGAGAAATAAGGCAATATATAAAAGCAACAACAGACGACATTTGTTGTGAGTAGCGGTCTGAAGGTTAAGGTGCAAATGGCATATATTGACTTGCAGGGAGGGCAACTTTGTGCGGCGAGGCACTTTCCGGGTGAGGAAGGGTCACCGGGACGAGGACAAGGAGAACGCATTGCCCGAGATCAGGATCAGCAGCGATGGTTTGTGGAACTTTGTGATACAGTGAAGCTCTATCTTACGACCGCCCCGTCATTGAGAGCCCCATTTATACGATCATATTTTCAAAGAACTGTTTATTTACTCTTCATTTACATGGTCACAGTTCGATACAACGGACACTCAGCTGTTCCATTATATAAGATTAATTGTTGTCGAGCCCGCTTGCGGAAAGCGAGATATAGGTCTGTGCGTCCGTGCGTCAGTCGGGGCAACTAAACGGGAGGAAGGGGCCATTGGGAGGAGCGTAACACAAAAGAATCCTTTGATTTATTCCATGTGGCCCCTTATTCTATTCATAATAAAGGGCCATTTCTATTGTTCTAGAACAATGGAAATGGCCCCTTCCTCCATATCGTTGGATTTTTGTCAAAATTTGCGATAAAGTTTTCAGATACCTACTATCTCTGTAACTGTAATTCGGATTTGCTTGAAACTTTGTATGCTTATTGGCCATCATCCATATATTCATTCTGTCTCCCACTCATGCGGCCTCTGTTCCCCAAGGTTAAGGTCAAATAACTTACAAGTTTGTGTTATTATAAAATCTGCGTGAAAGATTTTACATACCTTATATCTCCACAATTGTTGCTCCAATTTACTTGCAACTTCCAATACTTCCTTTTCATCAATCGTATTTTCGTTCCATAGCCTGCTCATGTGGTCCACATGCCCAAGGTCAAATGTCTTTGAAATTTGTGTTAAAGTTTTTACATACCTTATATCTCCACAACCCTTAATTAAAACTTCAAATAAATACACTCTGAGACCATCAAATGCCTAGGCGGGCTCGACATGCGGGCCGTGACCATCTGGTTGTTGTAAAATATTTGGTGTTACTCTAATTGGACACAATACAGCAAGCAGTTGAATTAATTGATTGACAATTGTGATTTCATGTATATGTGTTTCCAATTTGTTCATTAGCCTAATGATTAAACTGGTTTATAATACTTACTAGTACAACACTATTAAGCCATAGTTAGATCATGTGTTATCACATCCTCATGTCCATACATGGCCTATGTGTTGTGTAAATGCAGAAACAAAACTCAAATCTGTATCGAAGATATGATACACCGCTACCTTCAGTAATCTTGCCCAGATGTAAATGTTTCTGAACAATCTATGGCAATATCAACTCACAATCAAGCAGTTTGATTGGCTGTGCCTGAGCTGTAGCTTGCTTTCAAGCACACTATTTTGTGTTTTGTAATCAATAAATTAACAAATATTGCCAAGATTAGTGTAGCTGGTAATGCAGATAACAGTGAAGGCCATACAAAAATTGGCAATATCAATTCAAATGTTGACAGCATGTTAAGTCAAGGTGTATGATCACGTGGTACTAACAACAACAAGTACCGATTCAAAGTACGTATTCTTTTATAGTGTCCTTATTACGTAACGGAATTTGATGAAATATGGCGCATCAAACGCGTTTTGTTAAGCTGCATTTGGTGGTCTATGTATTTTCGCCCAAACTTCTGTGGTTTTTGCGAAGAATCGATTTCCGTGTCTCTGACACGGAAATCGATTCTTCGCAAAAAACACAGAAGTTTGTGCCAACTCACTAGACCACCAAATGAAGCTCATGAAGACGCGTTTGCTGCGCCAATATTTCATGAAAATCCTTGCATATTAAGGAAAATATCAAAGAATACTTGGCGACGTTGTTGTTGTTGTAACCACTTGATCATGCACCTTGTAAGTTTAACGCCGGCGGTTGGGTGTATATTCGACCAACATACAACTAGAGCAACGCTTGATTTCAAGTTGAGATTGCCAATTGATGTTCAGAAGCATTGATATCATGGTAAGTTTAAAGCCGGCGGTTGTGTAACTACAGATTCGACCAATGTACAACTGGAGGATACCGATGGCGAGACAAAGGTGGATGTGAGTCGGAGTTCCCTGATGCAGAAAAAAATCAAGCAGACCCAGCTGAAGATGGTGGACTCCAACCACAAGATTCGCGACCTCGGCATAAACATCAGGTTTGATGACAACTGACAATTATTGACCCCAAGTTGATGTCATCTGAGCATGGCTTACGCTGATTGCCATTTAGTCATTGGATTAATCCTTACCACTGGACCCGGTCTCTGTTAGCTTAACAGACTGTTAGATCCTTAACAATGTTAAAGATTTAACAGTCCGTTAACCCTTTCACCCCTAAGTAACTGGAATATATTTTTATATGTTAATTTCCGGACCAATCCACTTGTCACAAAATGATTTTCAGACTAGACCATTTATGGTGTTTTTGTTCTAAAAAAATGTGAAAATTACTTGCAAAAAGTGCAGATTCTGATGAGACGGCTCATCATGAGCAGGCTCATTTGGATCTACACTTTTTGCCAATACCACTATACATGTCGTGTTGAAAGGGTTAAGGCTAACTGAGGTTTTGTGCAAGCTGACCATGTCTATCCCTGCAGAATGAAGGAGCAGTTGATCCGGGAGCTTGTGAAGACCGGGAAGGATGCTGAGCAGATGAACAAACAGTACGCAGAGAAGGTCACCTCTCTCGAAAAGGTAACCATGCATACAATGTGGCCAGCATAGCCCCAGATCAGTGCAATCTCATCTGGGGCTATACTAGTCGAGATTCGCCGCTCTTGAAAAGGTAGCCATGCGTAAACTATGGCTGAGATAACAGTAGCTGATTTCATCAAAATTGCTAAGTATACTTAACTACCTCAGTATACTTTGCGGAAGTAATTCATTATTTATATTGAAATCCTGTCAGCCATATTTGGCTATCTAGAGGAGCAAGAATTGAGGCTTATGCGCTAGGCAACCAGTGTAGATCCAGATCAGGACCTGCACTGTTCGCCATTCCATTAAGGAAACAGCCATCATACTGTGTTATTTGATCAGGAGCTACACTGGGCACAAATCCCATTAGCGCCATTCCTCCAGTCACAGTCACCTTTGACTATCTATACTATCTATAGGAGCGAGAGCACGTGAAGCAGGAGCTGGCAGAGACCCAGAAGGTCCTCGTGGACATCAATGCGAAGGAACAGCAGGGCAGTGTTGAGAAACAGAAACTACAGACGTGAGTTCTCCTACCTGTGAATTATCATTATAGACCAGTCACACAAATAGGTTACGACACTTGGAAAGTTCCTGTATATTGATGTTAGAATTGGCGGAATTTTTCGGTTTGATGTTAAACTGACATACTCTGCCAATCTTAACGCCGATGATTGCCTGGAAGTAGTTACTCGTGATTTTCTATGTTCAGTAATGCTGTCATAAGGCTGGTATAATAAGCTGCTAATGAAGCCCCAGTCTGTAGTCTATTTCACCAAAATTGCAAAGTATACTTATCTAGCAAAGTATACTTTGAGGGAGAAATTTACAATTTTTTATTATTTTTTATTATACTTAATTTATTACATTATCACAGCCATTTGGCTGTGATAATGTAATAAATTTAGTATAATAATTCTGCATACTTTTAATCATCAAATATACGCAGTCGTTAGTTCTATATGAAATAATGCATTTCGGGAAAAATAAATGATTACTCCCACAAAGTATACTTTGCTAGATAAGTATACTTTTCAAGTTTGGTGAAATCGGCTACAGGTCGAGCTGAAGAAACATTGGTGTTGGCTTTAACAAGAACTTTACTTCCAAAATAAGATACAGTCGCACCTGTACTAACGGCCACCTGTATTAAGCGTCTCCCTCCGTTAAGCGGCCATTTTATTTCCCCCCAATGAAAATTACTCTAAAATGCACCTGTATTAAGCGTGAACCTGTCTAACGCGGCCAACGGCCATGCAAAATCGTCCATTTTGACTCGAAATCCTCGTTTTAGCGACCATTCTCGGAAAATATCGGAAATTCTAAAAAAAAAGCTGGAACCAAATTCGTTCAGGTAATCCCCATTTCCCACTCAGTGACCTAAATCTCGCTAATTGCAGGCCTGCCAAATTGTTTACAATACCATTTCAATTTGTTTTATGACACCCGATTGTTTGACCAAATTTTCATCACATCATTACGCGATTCACTAAAATCATGCCTACCCGCTCTGACAATAAAAGTCACGGGTCGATAGTTTCAATAATTCCCCTAGCCAAACACACAGGTGGAAGACTCGGACATATGACACCAAAAAAATGCCTATTAAAAAATCCCATTACATAAAGAGAAGATGGTATTGCACGAGACCAAGTGGGTGGGGTAATGGGATTTTTTTTAATAGGCATTTTTTCGGTGTCATAGGTCCGAGTCTTTCACCTGTGGCCAAACATTGCTTCTGGCTACTATAGTTGTCAGTTCAAAACACGTGTTATTCTCGTGGCCAAGTTATTTATACAGTACATGTACAGCCAATCGCTGATAAGTAAAGGCCGGTATAGTTAACTCCCTCTGAATACTCTCAACCAGACAAACAAACACATGCAAACACGCGTTTATTTCAACCAAATATGGCTAACTGTATTGTCAGAAAACATGAAAAAGTCTGTAAATATCACGGACAATTTCGGCTATTTCGTAGTTTCGTCCTTTTGCAACTTTTTCCAATCGATGTTAACATAACCCAATTTTTATGATAATTCAGTTTGGTATTCACTAAATATACAGAATTTATGCACATCCAAGTTCATAAATGATATTTTAAGTGAATTTAAACGGATTAATTTGCATGCATCATAATGTGCAAGTTATAGCGAGCGTGGCATGGGGACTACTGTTATGAGCCGAGCTATGCTGACCGTGGCCTAACTACATACGCCAGACAAACTGGTGGTTTTCGGACGAACTGGTACATCTTGTAACAACAAACACGCGATTGACCCATCAAAGTATTAACCGTTCCGTTTGATAATCCATTCTATTGTGCATATTGTATTTACATTATCCAGTAGCGGATTCAGGGGGGGGGGGGGCTTCAGAAATCCCGATTTCTTTTTTTTTGATTTTTTTTTTTTACACAAAGACGCATTTTGTGTTTGGCATTTCTAATTGACATAAGCGCCGCTTAGATCAATGAGTATTCAAAATTAAAGTAAACACTGGATATCATGATATACATCTGAACTTAAGACAAGTTTGACTGTACATTAATTGTACATATAAATCTATATGGAACAAGTTATAAGTCGGTCCAAGATGAACCTCCATTAAGCACCCACCTGTGTTAAGCAAGCAATTTTGGACTTTCCCATGGCCGCTTGCTTAAGACAAGTTTGACTGTATATCGTGGGAAGCAGGTTTCAAAATTAACATGGCAAATATGGCACATTGCCAGTGACGCTATGGCTAATTATTATGTCCTTTTCACATAATTTACAGATTTGTGGTGTAAGTTTGGCCAACATTATGATGTACATTTTCTGCTAACAATTAGGAACTAAATGATAGCATTATGCATGCTTGTTAATCTGTTAACAACTTAACATGTTTTTATTTGGAGCGCTTTACCAAAAAATCGCTATTTAGAGATGGGCACTAATGCATGTTGTACTGTAATCTATGTCTACATTACATATAGTGAGTACAGAAAGAAGATAGACGCGGCTAAGGCAAAGATGTTGTCTTTACAACGGAAACAACGGGAAACTGAGAAGGTGGCCAGCATCACAAACCAGACCGATAAAAAGTAAGGTCATTAACTAAAGGTGTCAATGGGGGATGGGTGGTGCTGTGTCTATTCATGGGGCTCGGACCACATCTAACATACTATATTGCTTGGCCCTAAATGATTCACTTTTGTGTTGTTGGGCCATTAAGCACCATTTTTGGATGGCTAATAAATAAATTCTGCCAATTAACGTCACTGATGCCGCGGAAGTTGTTCTAAGGAAAATTACATGTAATTTTTTGATTTTCATGAAATATTTATTGGATTTGTCTGCATATGTGGCTGTGACTGAACAAAAATGGTCTTATGGAGTTGGCTGCACTGTTTGCCATTTCATCAATGAAGCACCCATCATGCTTCTGTTTTTTTCCAGTCACAATGTCACTGATCTCATAATCTCATAAATCCCATAAGCCCCATTTCTCCTGTCAGTCACATATTGATAACATTATGTCTTACCTGCAGGATCCAAGATCTGGAGTTGGCTGTCGACAGAATGAAGCAGCAGCAAGAACATATGCATAAACGTCTTAAAGATGAAAGTGACCGCAAGGCCAAACTCGAGGTATAGACTGTAATAACCCAAAATATTCCGACACCATTTGTTTTGTACTGGTTTATCGCAATAGCAATATATTTGGATACAATTTGTTTTGGGAAACCCCTATGAAAAATAAGGGTTTCACATAACACTATATTTGGATACAATTTGTTTTGGGAAACCCCTATAATAATCAAAAAATGGGGACACTTTTTGTTGTGGGAAAACGTTTATTTATATGGGTTTCCTAGAATACTTTGTGTCTGAATATTTAGGGTTATTACGGGATGTCGCTGTTGATGGCATGTTGTAGACTTTGTGTTCACTGGACACTGAGGTTTCAAGATAACTGACTACAAATGCAAATACAGTCTACACTCCGTTAGGGCTTTTCCATTTATTTTTCCCCGGGGGGGGGGGGGAGGGGGTGGGGGGGACTGGCTTTTTAAAACAGCATGGTGGTGGTCGTATTAATTTATTTATTTTTCTACTGGGTGGGGTCTACGTCATTTAAAATATCTATAGGTAGGGGTATTTGCTTTTTCTTTTTATCCTTTCTGGTGGTGGGGGGTTAAGTTCCCCTATGATGTTGGTGGGTGGTTATTTTCCATAAGTATTAAAGTGGGTGTCGGTGTATCAATTTAGAAGTCTCCGTAAAAAAACACCGACATTGAATGTTCACTGGTCAACGTTTATCGAAAGTTATTAAGAGTTGTCGTTCTTGCAATCCAGTGCTTCGGGCCTAGTTCTTTTCGCCCATAATCCCGTTCGCACCCGGGTCGTTTCGCCCTTATTCCCGTTCGCCCCGGGTCGTTTCGCCCCTATATATATAATGTTCGGCCGGCCTAGTTCGATTGGCTGTCAGACATCTCGACCCCAAGACATCTCGTACACGAGTGTTCGTCGGTCTCCGCGTAAACAACAAGTTCGCGTAGCGAAACCGACGAACATGAGTGTATTATTTCACGCTATTCAATCCTGAACGATTAATTATCCTAATTATTACTTTTCTACAACTTAATTTCCTTATTTTTAATAATATTTGTGTTTTATTGAAGAAACTATGTGCGTATGAATGTTTATGGGCGTGTCTTATTTATTACGTGTTGACGTATTAAACTCATTCATAACAATTTTGGATTCATGAAAAAATGGCGCCTTTCTGTCTAATGGACTTCAGTGGATTTTAATATTTATGGCATACACGTATAGGGTAAGTACCAAGTCGATGGTATTACATGTATAATGATTAATATTTATAATAATGTGTTTTATTAATATAGAACAAAGAGCAGCTTGATATATTCTTTCACAGATATGCTGTTCACAACGTCTGCCAATAACAAACCAGTACTTGTCAGTGCCCTAATGTCGACACACATTAACGTTATTTATGACACGACTTTAGCAATATTAATTGACCTCAGCTTCCGGCAGTGGTAATAATCAAACAATTTCACATATTTCTCCCTAAGAATAACATTTTCTGGTGGTGGGGGTTAAAGGAGAAATAAATTCTGGTGGTGGGGGGTGTTTTATACAATTTCTTTTTTTTTCTGGAGGAGGGGTTAAATGGTGGTGGAGGTGTTTTATGCAAAAAATCAATTCCGGTGGTGAGGGGTTATGCAAGAAATAAATTCTGGTGGTGGGGGGTATAATTTTTATGTAAATTCCGGTGGTGGTACCCCTAAAAAAAAGGCCAGTCCCCCCCCCCCCCCTCCCCCCACCACCAGGGAAATTTTACTGGAAAAGCCCTTACTCAAAGTCCAGGGTTCCGTTTCATTAAACTTTGTACAATTAAAATGTTTGTAAGTGCAAATTTAGGATCGTCTGGAAATTTCAATTGATGGATTGACATTTATTGAACATAGGCTACATATGCAGCCTATGCACAATAAATGTAAATCTAATACTTGTTTACAAGAAAACAGTGTTAATGTGAAATTCACAGACTATCATAATTTTGCACTTACGAACATTTTAGTCGTACACAGTTTAGTGAAACGGCCCCTAGGGAACTGAGGACAATAACCACCAGCCCCATTAAATCAATGAATTGACTACATACACCGAAAGTTCTGCATATAACCATTGACCCAAATTAATCAATCAATCAATTGGTCAATCAATCTATCAATTGATTACATTATCTGAAAGTTCTGTATGTAAATATCGGCCCCAATCAATCAATCCATCGATGGCCTACATTCGCTGAAAGTTATACAATCAATCCCTGGATGGGGAGAAGTATGTGTGTGTGCGTGTATTTCAGAGTGAGATGTAGCGAGTTACAACGGTGAGGTTCTCTATATGTGGCCGTGACTAGAGAAATGTTTTGCGACCAGTGTAGATCCTGATCAGCCTGTGCTCCGCACAGTCTGATCAGGATCTGCACTGTTCGCCATTCCATCAATGAAGCGGTTTGTCGTGCTTCTAGCAAGCAATATAGATTGGTATCAATCCTCAAGTATGTTATGTTTGATCATGAGTTACCCTGGTTGCCAAACCCATAAGCCTCATTTCTCCAGTCACAGCCACATATGATCACGACCCCAATCAATCAATCAGTCAATCGACTTACATGCACTTAATGTGCCATTTCAGCAGATGTTCTGCTGATACTCATTGGCCCCAATGAATGATTGAATTAATTGATCAGTCAATCAATCAATCAAACAAACGACTACATGCTCTGAAATATAATCCCTGGTTGCACTCCTGTTATTGAAATACAGTGGAACCTCTCTAAACCGAAGACCCTGGGAGATCCCCAGGGTGTTCAGTTTAAAGAGGTTCCACTGTAAAACAGACAGACAACTACTCCAAGGCACGCATGTGTGCATTGCGATAACGATCACATACTCAGCAGAGATAGATGGCAATGAACCTGATTGCCATTAAGTAGTACTAACTTTTATATGTATCCGGTTTAGAGGGGTTTGACTGTATATTTATAGCGCGAGATGCAGCGGGAGCTACAGCGGGTCACCGAGTTGGAGAAGAAGAACGAACAACAACAGAAGATCCTCCGCAGGAAGAACGAGGAGATTGCCTCGGCCAATCGTCGCTTACGGCACGGCAGTGCGGGCACACTGCCACCTATCAACGCATCGTAAGTCCATCGAGTCTGCCAGGGTTCATACAAAAGTGTAGTGGGTGGCAGGTGGGAGCATGCGAAGGTTAATTTAACAGTTGGGGTTCATCCTTACCGGAATCCGGACCGGAGACCTGATTTGGCCCTCATTTACGTTGTTGGCATATTTGTATGTGACTGTTAAATCGGGTTACACCCCTTATGTGAGTATTACGATTATTCGTAATCCTATTACTTTTAGGGAAGGGTTCAAGTGACTTTGATGTGGCATAGACCTGGCACCAGGTCAGGTTATTCTAATTTCAGGACTGAATATATATATTTTTTTCAATGTAAATATTCCATTCTGTTTTTGAGATTTGCCCCCAAATGGCGCAGGTTACATACGGGAACAAACCTGTTGATAGACCGTCAAACACCAATCCATTTGTCACAAAATTATTTTCAGACTAGTCCATTTCTAAGATGAGACTGTGTGTTTTTCTACAACATGTGAAAACTACTTGCAAAAAGTACAGAGCCTGATGAGACGGCTCGTTACGAGCGTAAGTGACTGTAATGGTGCAGTATGGCATGTTCAAGAAATGCACCAAATAATCATGCGTGTCTTTGTAATCGTTGTCACTTGCGATCGTGTGTGACTGTACTATTTTTGATTGAACTTATTTATATCCCCACAAACAAAGTTTAGGGGAGGGGAGTCGGTCCACCAGTAGGTCGGTCAGTCTGTCAGAAATTTTGTTCATCAAGCTCAGTTTGGAAATGCATGAATTGTTTCATCAAACCACATCATTTCGACATGTTGAAACTGATATATTTCCTCATTAGCGCTGAGTATTGTGTTCTCTTTATACGACCTTAGTTTGTTGACCATGACATTTTGACCTTGTAGAGATGGCCAGGACAAAATGGAAGAACAGAAGAAATGGCTGGATACAGAGGTGGATAAAATAGTCCACCAGCGTCGAGAGGTGGAAGAACTTCAGGAGGTCAGTAACTTAATATAATACAGTCAGAATTCGTTACAACGGCATAGTTCGTCAGAGATGAATCTGCCGTTATAACGAATATGCCGGTATAAAGAATCGGCGATTTTCTCCTCGCTATCAGACTGTCGTGATAATTCCGGTAATTGGAACATGTCGGTAATTGGTAACCACGCATTGTATCGACGCTATTTGCTGTCATTTTACATTATCATTATCGGCGAGATATATACTTATTTGTCACCACATTGATAAAGCAGTGCATATATACGAATTTATATCAAGGAAACAAACAAAATTCAAAGCTAATCTGGTATTTGACAAAGTCTAGGTTGCAGGCGAACCTGTTGTTAATTGTAGAGCTTGTGGTGAATACCGGATTATCTGTGAAATTGTTTCTTTATTGTTAGCAATTCGCAAACATGTGCATTTATAAAAGAAACACATATTTTATAAACAGTTTGTTTTAATTTACATGCTAAAATTTATAAAATTGCAAAGCAAAAACATGTAGAGTGGTTTCCCTTTAAATATTTACATGACGATTCGTCCCTATCTGAACTCGCCCCAGAGGCAATGCTGCACGATAATTATTTAAATTGTTCACGATTATGATATTTTTTTTATTTACAATCTATCGGTCCTTGCTGGATTTAATCACTTGTAAATTTAGTTGCTAACTGTTCATTTCTTAATTGATGTTTGCAAAATAGTACATCACAGCAGGTGACAAGATACGACACGTTATTGCCGCGATTTATGACAGCAGGTCGGGGTTAATCAGCTGTGAAATTGTTTAGATATGGTCAGTGACTGGTTCCCGAATATCGGTTTCCGGCACGTAATGCCGGATAACAGAGCTGGTACCAGCGACGCCGGGTACCAGCGATGGCCGATGGTTACCGGCGCCGTTATCATGGTTTTATGAACGCAACATTTATATGGTCAGTGGACTGGTTCCCTAATATCGGTTTCCGTAATGCCGGATAACAGAGCTGGGTCACAGCGCTGGTACCAGCGACGCCGGGTACCGGCGCCGTTATAACGCACATTAAATAAGACTTAAACTGTGTATTCGTTTGCGGAAATTCCCTGCCGGTGCCGGAAGCCGAATTTGCCGGTATATCGAGCAGATTAAAGAGCATGCCGATTGGTTTGGCGGCTTATTGTGTCGGGAGGCGAATATGCCGCTATAACGTGTGCCGCCGTAACGAATTCTGACTGTTGTAGGTTTATTATGCCGCCACAAACTACTTCTACAGTTTTGGCTGATTTTCTTCATATTCAATATACACACATATCATCTTGTGCAGGGGTGCGCAACGTAAACATTTTTGCTTTCCCACTGATACATCCAGAGTTATGCCCCTTTTTCGACTTTGAAAATATTTTTTTTCATTGTCCGGCGAACTACTTCTTCAGTTTTTGGCCGATTCTCTTCATATTCGGTATGCATCCTTACCATCAAGTGCAGGAGTGCGTAACATAAAAAATGTTGCTGTCCCACCGATCCATCCACAGTTTTCGTCTCTAAAATATTTTTTGTCCGGCGAATTACTTCTACAGTTTTTGGCTGATCCCAACCATCAAGTGCAGGAGTGCGTATACGTAAAATGTTTTGCTGTCCCACCTGCAGTTATTCCCATTTTTTCGACTCTGAATATATATTTGTTCCTTATCCGGCGATATTTTGATTGTAAATATTGAGTTCTGAAGTTGGGATTTACCCCCCCTTGGACAGGTGGATATGGGACTCGACCCCGTTGACCCGTCTGCGTGTAGACTCCCTGAGGCTTGTACCTCTATGTCAGAAAAGCGGACGTTAAACCCTATTCACTCACTCACTCCTTATCCGGCGAATTACTTCTACAGTTAAACTTTTGGCCAATTCTCTTCATACTCGGTATACATTCCAACCATCAAGTACAGTAAAAATGTTCCCTGTCCCACCGATCCATCCGCAGTTATGCCCCTTTTTCGACTCAATCACTCACTCAGTGATTGCAGTTGTATTCATGAATGCTCAACAGCGGTGGCATTTTGTTTTCCAAACAAATTTCTAGTTAGAATTCATTTCTACATAACTGCAACTAAAAATTGGTTGGTTTTGTCGAGTAGTTGCGTTATAATTGGATTGAAACAAAACACATTGTTGCGTGTAAGTCTGTGGGAAACGGATTTCTTTCCATATTTATGGCAATGCGATGTACATGTGTATTTTCAACATACAGGCGTTGCGGAAGAGAGAAGGCATTATAGCGAAGAAGGAGGCGATGCTGGCCACCAAGAGTGAGCTGGAAATAAAGAAACTACGATCTAGTCAGGTCATTAATAAGGTAATATATATATACAGATGTTGCAGGTGTTTGTTGGAGACATCATAATGTTTCCCGAGTGCAATAGTGAACATTTTAGACATTCCTATTCATGGATATGTAGCCGATTTCATCAAAATTGCAAAGTATACTTATCTCGCAAAGTATACTTTGAGGGAGTAATCATTTGTTTTTCCCGAAATGCATTATTTCATATAGAACTAACCACTGCATATATTTGATGATTAAAAGTATCCAAAATGGCTGTGATAATGTAATAAATTCAGTATAATAAAAATTAATAAATTTATCCTTAAATTGAAAATTTTCTCTCTGAAAGTATACTTTGCTAGATAAGTATACTTTGCAATGTTGGTGAAATAGGTTGCTACACTTGTTGTAAACTGCTTATATGTTTCATTTTCCAATTGCTAGAAATGATGCTTTGCACTATTCACTCGCATCAAAACTGTAGAAACATAATCTCAGTTGTACATGCTGTTATACCTCTGTAGCCGATTTCACCAACATTGCAAAGTATATTTATCTAGCAAAGTATAGTTTGAGGGAGAAATTTTCAATTTAATGATAAATTTATTGATTTTTATTATACTGAATTTATTACATTATCACAGCCAAAATGGCTGTGATAATGTAATAAATTCAGTATAATAATTCTGCATATCAGTCGTTAGTTCTGTATGAAATAATGCATTTCGGGAAAAATAAATGATTATTCCCTCAAAGTATACTTTGCTAGATAAGTATACTTAGCAATTTTGGTGAAATAGGCTCTGAACTTTACTCCCATACCATGTGGTTTTTGTGGCTGTGACTGGAGAAATGGGGCTTATGGGACTTGGGTATCAGAGTAGCCCCCATGTCACTCCTGTAAGCTTGGTAATGACCAATATTGCTTGTTAGAAGCATAATGGGTGCTTCATTGATGGAATGGCAAACTGTGCAGATCCTGATTAGTCTGCGGTCGCACAGGCTGATCTGGATCTACACTGGTCGCAAATCCCAAATGCCCCATTTCTCTAGTCACAGCCACATGTGAGCTACATTTCTGCCCCGCCCTCTTCCACATGTTGAGTGTGTAGAAGGGTGTAAAGTGGAAAAGGAATTTGTAATTGAGTAGTGTCACTCCATCATTTCTGAAGCAATTGGGTATTTCAACATTTTAATTGGGTAAAATAAAATCATACTACTGTTTACACATTAACAGGCAGAAATTATGGAATAGTTTGCTTCGAAATGAAAACATGTCTTGGCATTTCATTAGAATTGTCTCCTTGGAGACAATTCTAATGAAATACCAAGATGTATGGAAAATGTCATGGAAAATAAGAAGAATGTGCTATATTTGTGTTCTGTTTATTGTTTTCTGCGGCATGACAAAGGTATCACAAACTTTCTATTGCTTTTTGATACTCGCTACTTCTGATTTCAATTGGGTTTTTGGAAATTTTAATTGGGTATTTAAGCAAATACGTAACTTATCTGTAGCTCTGCACAATACATGTACTAACTAAAAGTTCTAAGGTTGCAGAAATGTGGCATTTCCACAGATAATAACCCTACAAATGACTTACAAACTACGTTCTCCTCCTAGAACCTACTGTCGGTGAACTCGAAGCTGGAGACTGTGGAGCGGAAGTTAGAGGAGAAAGGTCGTGAGTTGGCAGCGACACCCGACAACCGGAGCGAGGCGGTGCGGGAGGAAATGGACAAGTTACGGGTGACGAGGGACAAACTACAGCGACAACGATCCACACTCGACGGAAAATTACACGAAGGCAGTTTGCTATCCACATCGGAGGAAAGAAGGTAATAGCGTAGACCTATTTGTGGCTGTGACTGGAGAAATGGGGCTTATGCGTTTGGCGACCAGTGTAGATCCAGATTAGCCTGTGAATCCGCACAATCTGATCAGGATTTACACGGTTGTCCATTCCAATTTCATCGAGTTTTGACATCATTTACAGAAAATATCACAATTTCTGTAAATATTTATCCTGAAATATATTCTTAGGAACAAAATCACATGACTTGTTTTATATAAGGATGAGTTCTTGTGCAATGCCCTGTGACACTTTATGCTGCTACTGTCTGTTTCACATAAAATCCGTCAATGAATTACCGTAAATGTATTAACCCTTTCACCCCTAAGTAACTGGAATGGATTTTGATATGTTATTTTGCAACCAATCCAATTGTCACAAAATGATTTTCAGACTAGTCCATTTATGAAAAGGGGGTGTTTTTTGTTCTCAAAAATATGAAAATTACTTGCAAAAAGTGCAGATCTGTGATGAAACGGCTCGACATGAGCCGGCTCATCTGGATCTACACCTTTTTACCAATACCACTATACAGTTCTGTAGTGTGAAAGGGTTAAACCTAAACTTCTTCCATTATGTAGATTTTATGATTTGGTTGATATAGCCATTTCATGTAAACTGACCTAACTAGATTATTAACAAGTCGAGCGCATGCCATGTTTCACACTATTACACATTAGTTCTCATCCCATATATTATGTCCCTGTTGGAAGTAATTGTTTCTTTCTATCTATTTAAAGGTTGATAGAGTTGGACGAAGGTATAGAAGCGCTGGACGCGGCCATTGAATACAAGACCGATATGATCCGTAGTCGACAGATGGAGGTCCGACACTCGCACACCCTAGCTCAAGTAAGATAGTTAATGTACACTGGTATAATTTAACCCCTTTTCAACCATTCAGGATTTTGAAATTTGAAATGGTTTCAGATTTGGTTTCACCTGCTCAAATATGACACATTTGCAAGGGTTGTATGGGCATATTTTCCCGTACATTTCACTTCTGAAAAATGTGAAAATTACTTGCAAAAAGTGCAGACCCTGATGAGATGGTTCGTAACGAGCCATCTCATCAGGATCTTTACTTTTTGCATATCATTATGATACAGGTCTGTAGTGTTTTCAGAGTTAATTGAAACATATTTTAATGCTCTAATTAGACAATATACAGATAACTTCACAATATTGAACTTACTCATTATAAGAGTGAGCATTTTCGGCTAGAACTTTTAATAATTTTTACAGCCTTGCCCAATTGTTCTTGGAATGTATAGGGTTGGGCTGTGGCCTAGGGGTAGAACACATGACTTACAATCCAGAGGTTCAGGGTTCAAACCTCACCGAGGGCATCAAAAATACTTTCATAGTATTTCCATCCGATTGGTCTGTCGGATTAGTCTTTAAACTGTGGTCCCGTCTTTGTATGACCTTAGCTGTTGCTGGGACGTTAAAGCCATTCACTTTCACTTTCTTTGAATGTATATAACGTGGTATAGTAATGGCCGATATAAATGTTTTTTGATGTTCTATTGATTTTTGTCAAGTTGATTTGTGTCGTACATGTAGAAATTGAAGTTTTTGTGTTAGTACATGAGTAAATGTGGAATTGATAATGAACATTTGGATTGCTCCATCACCTCTATTAAGTCTTTGCATGCTGGTGGTGAAAATAACAGCCAACAAATTACTAGTATATTTCTTATTTCTCTCTGTAAATATGTCTTGGAATTTAATTAGAATTGTGTCCTCGATTCTAATGCAAGTCCAAACATTTTCAGTGACCTGATATTTACAGTGATAAACAAAATAAAATATAATTAATTGTTGTCTGCTATTTTTGAACTATTTATAGCCCACAAATTTCCCAGCATGCAAAGAGTTAGGTCGCCCGTCCATTCTGACACAGTGATCAAGGTGTTGGACTTAAGAGCAACTGGTCACCAGTCTGATCATGGTCTACACTGATTGACAGGTAGAAAAAATTACAAACTTTCTTTTCTATCATCTTTGTTTCTCAATGAAAATATATGATGTTACCACTCATATGAACCGTCTCGGTGAGACGATTCATATGAGTGGTGGCAACATATATTTCTAGGCAGAAAGAAGCAAAATATTCATAATTTTTCATCTGACAGAAAAATGGTATATCCTCAGCATGGGATATGTGAAATCCGCTTAACATGACTGTAAAATAGTATTGGGCTGGTGGATGAGTGTGTCAGCGGATCTGGATCTAAACTGACCAGAAATCAAATAAAGACCCAAACGTTGTACTATATATATGTATAATAATGAATATATCAAAAAAACATGGTTTATTTTTTTTCCCTTAGGGGACGGGCCGTGTCCTTGGTGAGATATGACATTGGACTTCAATACCAGAGGTTGTGAGTTCAATTCTCACCCTACGTAGGCGTGAATAATACTTACATAGTTATTAGTATTTCCATCCCACTGGTCTGTCGGATGACACTTTATAATTGTGGTCCCTTCTCTATATGACCTTAGCTGTTGCTGGGACGTCAAACCCATGTAGTTTCACTTTTATATTATCCCTTACAGAGCGAAGACAATCTGATGAACAGGTTGAACTCCTTGTCGACCCAGGACACAAAATCCCTTCTGTTCAAGTACTTCGATAAGGTGGTCAGTCTCCGTGAGCAGGAACGGAGGTACAGCCTACAGAGCAGTGAGTTCGAGGTAAGCCACATACTACTGGGCATATGCCAAACTCCCATGCTTAACCCTTTGACCGCTGCGCACAACAATTGTCATCTGCTGTTGCTTTTATATCTTACCTTATTTCTCAATAAAAACATGTTTTAACATCACTTCAGAATCATTTCCAATGGAAATGATTCTGAAGTGCTGTCAAAGCATGTTGTAAATTATTATAGAGTGCCGTCAAAGCATGTTTTTTATGATAAAAATGGAAAATAGAAAATAAACAGCAGACAACAACAAAAATAAGATAGCGGTGTAAGGGTTAAGAGCAAATTGAATGTTCAGTTGTTGAGCCTGTGTTGAGCTTAGTTCACACTTGACCACCTTCATTCTCAGTATACATGCACTTAACAATCAGCTGATGGCGTACATCAGCGAGCTTCTTCATCATGGTATAACTTTAATATTACTTGACGGATTCCTTCAGTGTTTGGACACTTGATACATGTAAGCATTTGGAACACACTCATGCCGCCATTAACATGACCATGACCTTTTTGATCTTCACATTTTTGCGGAAACAATCTGCCATATTTTTGTGTGAAAAAGTTTTTACAAGTTTCTTCATCATGGTGTAACTTTAATATTACTTGACAGATTGCTTCAATATTTGGACACTTGATACATGTGAGCATGTACACACTCATGTCCCCTTAACATGACCTTGACCTTTTGTACCGTCACATTTTTGCGGAAACATTTTGCCATTTTTTTGCGTCAAAAAATTTGTACAAGTTCTTCCATCATCGTCTAACATTAATATTACTTGATAGATTGTTTCAATATTTGGACACTGTAAACATGTAAGCATTTAGAACACACTCAAGCCGCCATTAACAGTTGACCTTCACATAGTTGTGGAAACATATAGCCATTTTTTTATGTCGAAAAGTTTCTTCAACCTTGACATTTTGTATTAAGTTTTAAGCATGCACTTCTCAAGACGGTTTTTGTGATCATGATTGTTATGGTCAAATGCCTTGGCAGGCGCGACACCGCTTCCGTGGCGGAATTCTTGTTTTGCTTCACTGACCATACCTGGTGGACTGGAGAAAAGGACCGATGACATTTGAGACCAGCAACCATTAGCATTGATACACTTTGGCCAACAAGTCAGAAAATATTGAACGTTAAATGGTTTTTCATTTATATTGCTTTGCTGAAACATGTTGTAGCCCAATTCCACCTTAACATGATGCTACTACTGATTTGTAACATATTTGCTGATTTCAACAAAACATTGCTACATTCAGGTGAAAGTAGACGAGCAGGAGAGATTGATACGCGACCTCGAGAGCACCTTACAGCGGTCAGCGATGGACACGGACAGACGGCTGACCACCCAACAGAAGGAATATGAAGAGAAAATACAGGTGTTGATGCATCAGCTGATGGAGGGGGGTGCGGAGACAGAGGTTCGCGATCCCGCAGTGGAACACAGGTACAGTCAAACCTGTGAATAAAGGCCAGCTTTGGGAAGAGAAAATCTGGCCTTTGTTCACAGGTGGTCTTTGTTCACAGGTTCATTTATGTAGTAATTGAATAATTGGGAAAACAAAAGTGTGGCTATTATAGATAGGTAATCGCCATTCGCAGATGGTCTTTAGCACAGGTTTCACTGTATGTGTAAAAGCCCATGTTGTATATATTAGGGGTGAAAAGGTTAACAAATCACTTTCACCCCTAAAGTTTTGGACTATTCCATTAGTGAAAAAATTTAGATTTGTTTTTTGAATTGAAAACTATTGACAAATGCTGCAGTGTAGCTTCTAATCAAATAACACACTCCTGCAGCCTGATAGCGATCTACATGTATCGCTTGTTAGACTCATGATGGGTGTTTCATTGATGGAATGGCGAACAGTGCAGATCCTGATCAGCCTGTGCGGATGCACAGGCTGATCTGGATCTACACTGGTCGCAAAACCCATACGACCCATTTCTCCAGTCACAGCCACATTTGTGTTTTTAATTTGTACAGGTTGTCTCAGCTAGAGAAGGACCTGTTTTATTACAAAAAGACGAGCCGAGACTTGAAGAAACGACTGCGGGATTACGTCACCAGTGGAACGATACCTGCCCAGCAAGGTAACACTGCTATATCTATTAAACTAGATTGGCTTTATTTAAGAGGCATTTATATCTTGATTTGTTCTTTGAACATATGGGATTCGCCAGTCACTGTTTGCTTTGAGTTTAACCAAATTATGTATATCTCATTGGGACCTGCACCGTTTGTGGATATTGTTAAATTACACCTTTCCTGTCAAATAGAAGATAGTGTCCGGTTAGCACAATCTGTAGCAAGGACGTTTCTAACCAAGTGACACCGGGTTCGATCCTCAGCCGATGTGCGAGATGGTATGGTGGTCGCCAGATCGGACAAGTGGGTTTCCTCCGGCTACTCCGGTTTCCTCCCACATTAATGACTGCTCTTACACCTTTATCTGTGCCAACAAAAGCATTTGTATATGTGCTCTCGTGCTTGTTTGTAATCAAGTTAAAATAAAGAAAGTTTAAATAGAAAAGAGTCGACTAGTCGACTAGGATATGATAATTTTGTTTAAAAAACCTCATTATTTTGTTTATTTCTCTATAAAGGTATATGTTGCTACCACTCATTTGAACCGTCTTGTCGAGACGGTTCAAATGAGTGGTAACAACATATACTTTCGAGATGAAATAAAGAAAATAGGATTTTTTTCTCACAAAAAAAGTTCATACTACTATAATGGTATCCCGCTTTAATGGGTTACTGATGAATCCCATCTTACAGATTTGTATCTGAATTTTACTGGGATTCACACCCGTCAGATCGGAACGTTGTCTTTCAGTGCTGATATTTTTGTATTGCAATTTCATTGCTGAATGTACAGTGCCATCCAATATAGTGGCAATCACATCTACATGTACATAATTATGACCTTGATGTTGAACGGAGGTAAAACCCCAGTAAATCAAATCTTATTACAGAGGTGGACTTGCGGGCATCGGTCCAGAGCTCCATAGGGGACATGGCTGATTACCTCGGTAACCAAGGCAACCATATCCATGGCAACCAGCATAAAGAATCTCACTCTGCCAGGTATGCACATGTGTATGTTTAATTGATTCATTGAAGTTTGAAGTTTATCGATGTTAAATTCTGATTCACATTGCCTCTACTTTACATTAGACTGTTGCACTATACTCCATTTACGCTATTCATCATTCAGGAGCTGGTTTGTCGGGAGCCACGAACGATAATTTAACAATCGGGGTTCATCCTTACCGGAATGCCGACATACTTGGTTTGGCACTCGTGTACATTTTTGGCCTGATATTTGAGAGCTAAATCATGTTATACCCCATTGAAAAGTCATAAGATTAGTGCTGATCTTTCGGGGTTGCAGCTAAGTGACACTGGAATGGACCTGGCACCAGGTCAGGATATTCTAATTTCAGGGCTGAATATATATTTTTCTGTAAATAGTGAGTTCTGATTTTGGGAATTTCCCTCATTATGGACAGGTTAAATACGGGATATTCCAACCAGTTGGCCTGGCCTTAAATGACCTTAGCTGTTGATAGTCTATTAAACACCAATAATCAATCAATCGTCATCATTCAGGAATTGAAACGGGGTGTCCAGTTTAGAAAGATTCCACCATACTGATAATAGTGATTTACAATCATGGCCTGTAGCCTATTTCACCAACATTGCAAAGTATACTTATCTAACAAAGTATACTTTGAGGGAGAAATTTTCAATTTAAAGATAAATTTATTAATTTTTATTATACTGAATTTATTACACTATCCGAGCCAAAATGGCTGTGATAATGTAATAAATTCAGTATAATAATTCTGCATACTTTGAATCGTCAAATATATGCCGTCGTTAGTTCTATATGAAATAATGCATTTCGGAAAAAATAAATGATTACTTCCTCAAAGTATACTTTGCTAGATAAGTATACTTTGCAATTTTGATGAAATCGGCTACTGATGTGAACCAAGTCTCACATATGGATTGATTTATTTTCTCCAATCACGCCTTACATTCCGCAGGTCGCGGGACACCCATTCGTCCACAGACAGACTCCGAGATGACGGTCAGCGACCAAACTCTGCAAAAATGCCGCATCTACCCACAAATGTTACACCGGTGAAAATATCTCGCAAAGATCTGCGGTTGATGTCGGACGCCGAAGTTCATATGCGAAGGTCGAATCTCAAAGAAAGTTCAAATGTACCGCCCCTACCCCGAGGTATTTATTGTTTATTATCCCCCACTCGGAATGTAATGATTTTCATGTGTCCATGCAGCTTGTGCTAAAGATTACGCTGTTTGATTGTTTTAATGAATGGTGGTTATTATATGCCGGCTGATCTTGATCTATGCTGTTTGCAAACATGGGTAGAGGTTTAGTTCTGACGGTGTCCATTTATGTCTGTTGAAGTATTTTTTAAAATGTCCTCAGCTATATATTCTATGCCAGCAACATTTTGTGTACATACTTTCTCTTTCTAGTATTGGGGGATGGTTTGTGGCCTAGGGTTAGAACACCTGACTTCCAATCCGGAGATAGTTGGTTCACATCTCGCCTTCGGCATCTTAGTCATACGAAGTTTAGTGTGTTGATGGACCGTGAAGTACCATTCCAGGCCGGTTGAATGATATGTTCTTGTAATCAAAGATGCGACATCTACTCACACATTTTCCTGCATGTATGCAGCTGTGACTGGAGAAATGGGGCTTAATGGATTTGTGACAAGCAGGGCTCCAGATAAGGAATTAGTAATTGAGTATTGTCACTCCATCATTTCTGAAGCAATTGGGTATTTCAAAATTTTAATTGGGTAAAATAATATCACACTACTGTTTACACATCAACAGACAGCAATTATTGAATAGTTTGCTTCGAAATGTTAACATGTCTTGGCATTTCATTAGAATTGTCTCCTTGGAGACAATTCTAATGAAATACCAAGATGTGTTTTCATGGAAAATAAGAAAAATATGCTATATCTGTGGTCTGTTTATTGTTTTCTGCAGCACGATAAAGGTACCACAAATTTTGTATTGCTTTTTGATACTCGCTACTTCTCATTTCAATTGGGTTTTTAGCAATTTTATTTGTGTATTTAAGCAAATACGCAGCTTATCTGGAGCTCTGGACCAGTGTAGCTCCTGATCAAATAGCAATCTCCTGTAGCCTGATAGCGATCTATATCGCTTGTTAGATACATGACAGTGTTTCATTGATGTAATAGCGAACAGTGCAGATCCTGATCAGCCTGTGCATCCGCACAGCATCTGCACTGGTCGCAAAACCATAAGTCATTTCTCCAGTCACAGCCACATATATGACATTGGTGTTTCAGTGCATAAGCATGTGTTTTCACATTTTGAAGTATTCCATATACAGTGCAACAGCCACCCATGAGAAGACGCAAAATTGGCTGTTATAGAGAGGTGGCTGTTGTAGGGAGGTTAATGCTGAATTAAATTTGATCGTCTGATGTTTATTTATTTTCTTCAATAATTCTCAAAAAAACATGTTTTGACAGCATTTTAGAATCATTTCCAATGGAAATGATTCTAAAGTGCTGTCAAAACATGTTTTTATTGAGAAAGACTGCAAAATCAACATCAGACGACAATTTTCATGCTCAGCAGTCTAAGGGTTAGACATAGAGGAAATCATCCATTTGGGATATAAAATAACGGCTGTTACAGAGAGGGTGTTGTTGTAGAGAGGTGGCCGTTCGGGGAGGTTCGACTGTACTGTGTGACCGAGATTTGTGTAATTACTGGCAGTTACTCTACAAAGCTTGTGTACCGTCTGTATGCTATGGATGTTACGGGAGTTTTGCAGAGTTACTGCAAGCAACTAAATCTTGTGTTGCTATATCAAGGTGCATGATCACGTTGTTACAACAACAACAACAACGTCGCCCACTCCAAAGTAAGTATTATTTGATATTTTCCTTAATATGCAATAGATTTTGATGAAATATGGCGCAGCAAACGCGTCTTCAAGAGCTGCATTTGGTGGTTCAGGGAGTTTGGCACAGACTCCCGACACGGAAATCGATTCTTCGCAAAAACGACAGAAGTTTGGGTGAAAATAGAGAGACCACAAAATGCAGCTTAACAAGATGCGTTTGATGCGCCATATTTGATCAAATCCATTACGTAATAAGGACAACATAAAAGAATACGTACTTTGAATCAGATGGATTCTGGAAGTTTCAGTACTTGTTGTTGTTGTTAGTACCACAGGATCTGGACCCCCCAGTCACTGTCCCAAGCCTGCCATAGATTCTACATTTCTCATGAAATGAAACTTTGAGACAAACTATTGTATTTCAGATTCCTTAGATCCTGGTGGAAAGAATCCGTGGGGCTGAGCAACCAACACTGACTCGCAGATGGTCCTTATACAAACTCATATATGAGACAATAGGCTGTGTGGCTCTTGTGAAATTTGCTGACATTTTAATAATACAATAATTTAATAAATAAAATGGATGTTTGCAGAAACTTCAGAGTATTTATTTTGAATATTTTGCAAACTTTCAACTGATTAATTAACAAAAGATTGTTAAAGATCTTGAAATTATTGAGGTAGAAAATTGCAGAGATAACAGACTCATGGCTAGGCCTAAGCTATACAGAGTGGCCAAGATAGTGATATAGAGATATTTTAGAGTGATATATTATAGAGTGGCCTATAGTTATTTATTCAGAGTGTGACGTGGCTATCATACATTCCGACACTGCCGTATTATGGAGAGGGCATCGCGCTATTAAGTGCCATCAATTGCAGCTTCACATTTTTATGTTCACAAGCTAGAAATGTGGCTCTGACTGAAGAAATTGGACTTATCGGTTTTGCATCCAGTGTAGATCCAAATCAGCCTGTGATCAGTATCTTCACTGTTCACCATTCCATCAATGCAGTCATGCTTCTAACAAGCAATACAAATCATTATCAGGCTACAGGAGTGTGCTATTTGATCAGGAGCTGCACTGTTCACAAATCCCATAAGCCCCATTTCTCCAGTCACGGCTAAACATTAGAAGTGTTTCAAACGCATGTAACAGTGTTAAGTGGCTGTCATCAACATCATCCATTCTCTACTTTATATACTGCCTTTATTTGAGGAGGGAAATCACACCAAGTCATCGGTAATGGCTTCGAACATTGATGCTTACTTGCAAGTAATCAGAGGCCCGTTTCACTAAACTTTGTAAGACTAAAATGTTCGTACCGGTAAGTGCAAATTAGGATTGTGTGTAACTTTTAATTGATGGATTTACTTTTATTGAACATAGGCTGCATATGCAGCCTATGCTCAGTAAATGTAAATCCAAAAATTGTTTACAAGAAAACATTGTTAATGTGCAATTTACAGACTATCATAATTTTGCACTTACAAACATTTTAGTCGTACAACGTTTAGTGAAACGGCCCCCAGAAGTGTGGTGAACTTGTGTAAATGTGTGGAATTGTCGTCGCAATTCATTCTGTACCTTATATACTGCCTTTTTATGTGGAGAGACATCACGCCATTCAGCCCTTGGTTACACTTATACAATGCATTATGTTCAATTCGTATTTGACAATTACTTTTGTAGAGGTTTACTTTGGTAAAATGACATAATGTGATTTATCAGGCATTGGCCTGATACAAATATCCAGGTTACAACGAAGTGAAAATGACGTAAACAAATCCGCGTTCTGTCCATAGGTAATGACGTCATCTGTTGTCATTTTCGAGCACAAAACGTTACCTGATAAATAGAATATCAGGCTACTATCTTTTGATATAAAGTTTATCAGGCTCGGCTCGAGGGAAAGGTAGGAATTCCTTTGAAAGCCTTTGAATTAATACGCATTTCCTAGCCTTGCCTGATAAACTTGATATCAAAAGACACTAGACTGGTATTCTCTATGTACCGAATGACGTTCATGTGATAACTGAAGGAAAACAGGTCTGTGATCTTTTTTAATGAAAACCACATTTTACTTTCATTTTGTCGCAGAAAATGTTACCTGATAAATAGAACACCAGGCAAGTGTCTTTTGGCATCAATTTCATCAGGCTGGTCTCGGAAATGGTAATAATTCCTACATGTTTCCTAGCCTTGCCTGATAAACGGGATGTCAAAAGATACTGGTATTCTCTATTTACTGCTTTTATATATGGAAGGGTATCGGGCCATACAGGCCGTGTCGTCGGTGGCAGGTGGGAGCACTCAATGGGTAATTTAACAATCGGGGTTCATCCTTACCGGAATCCCGATTGGAGACCTGGTTTGGCCCTCACATACGTCTTTGGCATTTTGTATGTGACAGTTGAATCTGGTTATACCCCAAATATGAGTATTACGATATTCGTAATCCTATTTTAGGGGAAGGGGCCAAGTGACTGGTGTGGTATGGACCTGGCACCAGGTCAGGTTATTCTAATTTCAGGGCTGAATATATTTGTTCTTGTTGTAAATATTCCGTTCTGATTTTGGGATTCCCCCCCCCCCCCCCCCCCCCCCCCCCCCCCCCCCCCCACCCCCCCCCCCCAATGCAACAGGTTAAAATGGGATCGAACCCGTTTGCCCGGCCTTATATGACCTTAGCTGTTGATAGGCCGTTTAACACTAATAAACAAACAAAAACAGGCCATGTCACAGCTTCGCAGCTAGCTAGGGAACATATGGGGCCTCGTCTGAGAAAGGTTACCTTTCAACATTTGCGACCAATTCAACCATAGAATAAAGTTGTTTTGTTTGTTTATTAGTGTTTAACGGCCTATCAACAGCTACGGTCATGTAAGGCTGGGCAAACGGGTTCGATCCCATTTTAACCTGCTCAGTGCTGCATTGGGGGGAAAATCCCAAAATCAGATCGGAATATTTACATCGAGAACAAATATACTCAGCCCTGAAATTGGAATAACCTGACCTGGTGCCAGGTCCATACCACACCAAAGTCACTTGGCCCCTTCCCCGAAAATAGGATTACGAATATCGTAATACTCACATGAGGGGTATAACCAGATTCAACTGTCACATACAAAATGCCAAAGACGTATGTGAGGGCCAAACCAGGTCTCCAGTCGGGATTCCGGTAAGTATGAACCCTGATCGTTGAATTACCCATCGCGTGCTCCCACCTGCCACCCACAGAATAAAGTTGTATATAAAGTTGCGGTCATCCATGCTTTGAGTGATATTTGGTGCATAATCAGTCCTTTCATGTGTTTCGTTTGATCCATTCGTTCATTCATTCATTCATTCATTCATTTATTCACTTATTTATGCATATCATATATGTGGCTGTGACTGGAGAAATTTGGCTTATGGGTTATGCGACCAGTGTAGATCCAGATCAGACTGTGCATCCCACAGTCTGATCAGGATCTGCACTGTTCGCCATCCATCAATGAAACAGCAGTCATGCTTCTAATAAGGAATATAGATTGTTATCAGGCTTGTGGATGTGTTATTTGATCAGGAGCTACACTGGTCACAAATTTGATAAACCCCATTTCTCCAGTCACAGCTACATATGATGAAATCAGCTACTCATAGAGTTACTACAAATGTAAATGTAATAAGGTCAGCCATATAAATGATGGTAAATGTCGCTGGTATTGGAGGTCAATGTCTCCGGGTAGTTTTCTGCTGTAAACCGTCCACTCTATACTTGTTGATGCAATAATATTTATGTATCTGGTTGTGATCTTGTGTAAACATGTATGTCTCATGGAGATATTGTTTGTTTTATGTACCCCAAACCTTTGTTTAGGTACATATATTAGAGTCACTACCCTGTTCGTCTGTCTGTCTGTCTGAGATTTGCATTAAAGTGTTTGATTACTCACTATCTGTTACCTTAAGTCGGATTGGCTTGAAATTTATTTATCATACGTATATTCATTAGAACTATAGCCCACCCATGCCGCCCCTGTGTTGAAGGTCAAGGTCAAATGTCAATGCATAAAGATTTCTAAGGGTACATCCATCAGTGTTGTTGATTTTGTGTATGACGTGTTTAACGCACTATGACAAGAGTCCTATTAGGTTTGCAACAAGTCTAGCCACAGATCAGCCAGCACATCCACACAGTCTGATCAAGGTCTACATTGTTCGCCATTTATCTTCCATAAACATTTCTGTGGCGTCTAACAAAAATATCGGTAGCCGATTTCACCAACTTTGTAAAGTATACTTTGAGGGAGTAATCATTTATTTTTCCTGAAATCCATTATTTCATATAGAACTAACGACTGCATATATTTGATGATTAAAAGTATGCAGAAACTTTATACTGAATTTATTACATTATCACAGCCAAAATGGCTGTGATAATGTAATAAATTCGGTATAATAAAAATTAATAAATTTATCCTAAAAATGAAAATTTCTCCCTCAAGGTATACATTGCTAAAAAAGTATACTTTGCAATGTTGGTGAAATGGGCTACTGGGGGCCGTTTCACTAAACTTCTTACGACTAAAATGTTCGTAAGCGCAAATTTAGAATTGATGGATTTACATTTATTGAGCATAGGCTGCATATGCAGCCTATGCTCAATAAATGTAAATCCAACAATTATTTACAAGAAAACAGTGTTAATGTGAAATTTACAGACTCATAATTTTGCACTTACGAACATTTTAGTCGTAGGAAGTTTAGTGAAACGGCCCCCTGATCTGTATCAAGCTGCATTAGCTGATCAGACACAATAATTATGGTGGCTGGTATTATATGGGCCACAATCTGACAAAACCTGAAAACTAGGACTAATTTCATTATGTGTTAAGTGAAGACCCAGGTCAGCCTGCATGTCTGTGCAGTCTGGTCAGGGACTCCAACAAATTCATCCACTAACCCTTTTCACCCCCAAGTAATTGGAATGGATTTGATATGTTAATTTTCCAACCAATCCAACCGTCACAAAATGATTTTCATATTTTATGGTCCATATTTAGTTCTCAAAAATATGAAAATCACTTGCAAAAAGGGTAGATCCTGACGAGACACATCTGGATCTACATGTTTTGTCAATACCAGTATACAGGCCTGTGATGTTGAAAGGGTTAATATTCATGTTAGCAAATAATACCCGTTGCTATCAGGTGAAGGTGGAAGGTGGGTGCAAGCGATGGGTAATTTAACAATCGGGATTCATCCTTACCGGAATTCCGACTGGAGACCTGTAGCCTATTTCATCAACATTTTGAAAAATTTATTAATTTTTATTATACTGAATTTATTACATTATCACAGCTTAATGGCTGTGATAATGTAATAAATTCAGTATAATAATTCTGCGTACTTTTAATCATGAAATATATGCATTTGTTAGTTCTATATGAAATAATGCATTTCAGGAAAAATAAATGATTACTCCGTCAAAGTATACTTTGCTTGCTAGTAAAGTATACTTTGCAATGTTGATGAAATAGGCCCCCCGGTTTGACTCTCAGATACGTCTTTGGCATTTTGTATGTGACAGTTGAATCTGGTTATACCTCTTATGTGAGTATTACGATTGTTCGTAATCCTATTTTAGGGGAAGGGGCCAAGTGACTTTGGTGTGGTATGGACCTACCACCAGGTCAGGTTATTCTAATTTCAGGGCTGAATGTATTGTTTCTCGATGTAAATATTCAATTCTGATTTTGGAATTTTCCCCCCAATGCAGCAGGTTAAAACGGGATCGAACCCGTTTGCCCGGCCTTACATGACCTTAGCTGTTGATAGGCCATTAAACACCAATAAACAAACAAACAAACAAACAAATAAATCTGACAACTGATCAGGGGGCCGTTTCACGAAACTTCATACGACTAAAATGTTTGTAAGTGCAAAATTATGATAGTCTGTAAATTTCACATTAACAATGATTTCTTGTAAACAATTGTTGGATTTACATTTATTGAGCATAGGCTGCATATGCAGCCTCTGCTCAGGAAATGAAAATCCATCAATTGAAATTTCCAGATGACCCTAAATTTTCACTTACGAACAAGTGACTTTGGTGTGGTATGGACCTGGCACCAGGTCGGGTTATTCTAATTTCAGCGCTGAACATACTTCTTCTCGATGTAAATATTCCGTTCTGATTTTGTGATTTACCCCCCAGTGCAGCAGGTTAAAACGGGATCGAACCCGTTTGCCCGGACTTAAATGACCTTAGATGTTGATAGGCCATTACACACCAATAAACAAACAAACGTAAACTTACTGGTACACCACCGTATAGCCACACTATGTCACTTTGATTGTTTTTACAACCAGTGTATATCTGGATCAGCCTACGGTAATATTCATTATAGCAGTCCATATATCTAGAGCTCCAGATAAGGTAGGTGCGTATTGGCATATTTTACTCAATTATTTTAGCTAAATACTCATTGATTATCAAAAGTGAGAGCACAAAATATGCACAGCAATGTGAAAATATGCATTTATTTTCAAATTGAGTAGTAAAAATACTGTCATAAAGTTGAAAATTCACTTTAAAATAGTTGAGCTGCAAATTTTGCAGCTCAATTAAGTGAATGTTTAAATTTGTTTTGTTTTTTTATCATTTGTTCCCTATTTAGCAATGAAATAAAATCAATAACCCATTTGTAAAAGTAAAATACACAATGATTTTGAAATCAGGGGGTATAGTACACTTTAGACACAAAGCTTATCTGGAGCTCTATATATCATCCGTCCATCTGTCAGTCTGTCTGTCCGAGATTGGGTTAAATGTTTTGGGTACCTACTATCTCTGTAACAGTATTAAAGTCGGATTGGCTTGGAACTTCATATGCGTATTAGTCATCATCCATATATTCATTCTGTGGCCCAGTCATGTGGCCCCTGTGTTTATGTTAAAGTTTTTTTGTGTTCAAGTTTTTGAGCGGCACATCCATCAGTGTTCCTGATTTCTTGTTATTATTACCAAGTTGGGAAATTGTCAATCTATCTAATCAGGGGGCCGTTTCACTAAACTTTGTACGACTAAAATGTTCGTAAGTGCAAAATTATGATAGTCTGTAAATTTCGCATTAACAATGTTTTCTTGTAAACAATTATTGGATTTACATTTATTGAGATATTCTAATTTCAGGGCTGAATATGTTGTATCTCGATGTAAATATTCCGTTCTGATTTTGGGATTTTCCCCCCAATGCAGCAGGTTAAAACGGGATCGAACCTGTTTGCCCGGCCTTACATGACCTTAGCTGTTGATAGGCCGTTAAACACCAATAAACAAACAAACAAACATTTATTGAGCATAGGCTGCATATGCAGCCTATGCTCAATAAATGTAAATCCATCAATTGAAATTTCCAAACGATCCTAAATTTCCACTTACGAACATTTTAGTCGTATAAAGTTTAGTGAAACGGCCCCCTGAATGCGTATTAAATTGTTTCTATCGGTATTAATTTCTACTTGTATAGGTAGATTGTTAAAGTGACGTACACCTATATTTATTTTACCTCTTACTAGATGTAATATATATTCTATGATTTGTTAAGTTAAACTAAAAATGTTTGTTATGTCGTGTAAATCTGTGTTATGTTTTTATCTGTGTATGATCTGACCTCAAGAAAACTTACTTTCTTATGCATTTTCATCATGTCCTATACTGCTGTTACTACTCTATGTTCAGCTGGTATTGTGTATTGACCAGTGTATGGTTCACCAAACTGGATGTGTTTTACTGTCTGTTTCACAAAACCTGCCCAAATTTCACGGCTATATAAACAATTCAAACACAATTTTTTTTTCTCAATAATATTTAACATATTTCTCTATGGGAATTTAACATGGGGGAAAAGAGGTGGAGAACGTGGAGGAGCAGTCTAAAAATAAAAAGATTTTGGAAAGTAATTCTGCAACATGGCTAGATGGCTTGGAAATGATCTAACTAAGAAAACAAATGGCTAGATGGCTTGGAAATGATCTAACTAAGAAAACAAAAGTTAAATTTTGAAAATCTGTCCGGTATTTCTGAAATTAAATAAACATGTTAAATTCTCATAGTGAAGATGTTGACGGTGATTTCACATGGGGAAATTGTTTTTTTTTGCAACAAAATCGATATTGGACCAAATTTCACGAAATAAAAAGAAAGCTCATTCTTAAATGTTGCTGTAATTTAATATTATCCAAAAAATATTGTTTTTGCACTGTTTATATAGTCGTAACATTTGGGCAGGTTTTGTGAAACAGACAGTAGTCTCTCCCATGTTAGTGACCGTCACATACGGTCACTAACATGGGTGAGACTACTGTCGGGCGTAAGACAAAGCGGTCACAATTTCAGCGTAGGTGGCGACGTCGACATCAACAATTTTGGATGTTCATTTAAATGTGGAAAGTCTCCTGATCCTGATCATTAGCAAACTTCATTGACAGCTTCCTCATATTGATGGCTATGCACCCAGTGTCATTTGGGTGACATTGACCTTCGAAATACATGTATAGGGCATGTCCAGTAATGCATGTATTTACATCCAAATTTTGTTTACCTCCTTATCAATATAATGGTCAGGGCCCGGTTGCTCAAAGCTTCTGTTAGCTTAACAGACTGTTAAATCCTTAGCATTGCTAAGGATTTAACAGTCTGTGAAGCTAACAGAGGTTTTGAGCAACCGGGCCCAGATCTTTATGAAACTTAATTACATGTACATGTAAAAACTTCCTCACATTGATGGCTACCCAACCATAGACATAGAATACATTCTATATATTCTATGTATATGAACCAACTAACCACCCGGTGTCATTCAGGTAAACAGTGGCCTACATTTTTGGAAATACAATGTATAGATTACGTCCAGTAATATATAGTTCCAAATTTTGTATATCTTGTGATATGTTGATATATGATATGAGAAAGTATCATTTATCATATGAATTTTTTGTATACACAGTATACTGTATAATGTATATTTTATCTGCATTTTTCAACTCGAGAGTGGAATCCTATTGTACCAGTATGTATGACATTGTGTGACGTTGTTTTACTCGCTCATTTCCACGCTGTAATCATTATACATCTACATGCATATGTTGTTGTAAACCACCGTCCTGCTATTAGCCTATTACTGTCGGAATAACCATTTAAGAGTGCATAAAAGTTTCTAAATATATTTTCTATTTTTCTTCTCCATGGAAAGTATATGTTGTGACCACTCATTTGAACCATCTCGATGAGACGGTTCAAATGAGTGGTCACAACATATACATTTGTTGAAGAATAAGCAAAATAATCATAATATGTCCACAAAAAATGTTATACTCTGGCTGTAATGGGTTAACCGTCTCTTTGAGAAAATGCTCAACTTGGCTGCTCATAACTATTATAGACACTGATAAATCTAGCCACAAACTAACTGACTGTAGGACTGTTCCATAAAGATGAAGAGATGCATTTATAAATGTTTTTACTTCATGTTGAATGTTGACAATTCTGACTATTTTTACTTTCCAAATACTTGAATGGATTGCAATTGATTTGACAGGTCTGCTCCATTTTTACTAAAAAAAAAAAAACATAATTTTTCCAAAATTGTTATCATCACCATTTTGGCAAAAACATTGTATTGTTTTATGCTTTAATCAAATTAAATTGTATTGTATTTTAGAATTACGATATGGTAGACAATCACAGAGCACCCAATGCTCTGAACTGTAACGGTTGTTGTCATCAGGGTATGCCATGTTCACCAGAAAATGTTGGAACGTAATACCAGAAATCATTTGGCACTGAACACCATACATGGACTTGTCTATGCTGGTTACGAGCCACATTGAGTATTTTGTCACGAGTGAATTGTACTGTAGCCTACTGAAAAGAAATACAAGATGAAACAAACTAATTTTCCTTTGTTTTTCATTGTTGGTGATTCCCATGTACATTGGTAATTATTTGACCCAGATTAAGCACAAGTGATAGAATGGTATTAGATACTGTTATAGACATGTACACAATACTTTAAATACATGTACACAATTGAGAAAACAAAACAGAATGTTATATAGGAATGAATGGCCTTTTTGTAGAATTTATCGGGGTATAAACTTGGAAAAGTCGCGGGAATACTGGACGAAGGCCGGAAGGCCTCGTCCAGTATTCCCGCGACTTTTCCAAGTTTATATCCCCGATAAATTCCACAAAAAGACCATTCATTCATTATAATTCCAGCATTTGAAATAAATTCATCAAGAAAATGTGTCTATTTTTCGTTTTCTTAAGAATTATTTTAACTGCGCCTCACGGTTACGGAAAGTTTTTCGACGTGGGAGTTTACTGGGATATAAATTTTGGACAGAGACTACGGGCCAATCAAATGTTAGGGAATTGTGTAAATATTGTTGTGCTGGAATTATTCACAAATACAGTGGAACCTCTCTAAATTGGACAGCCGAGGAGGTCCCGGGTGTCCGGTTTAGTGGGGTTCCACTGTAGTTATAAGAACATACTTTTTTGTTTGTGCCCGTTCTGTAAATGTCAAAAATAAACAAAATAATATGTTGTCCAAAAGTTATATCTCTATTTGTGAGAACATATTTTTTATTTGTTGTACCCCAGCATATGAAGTTGAGGGTTTTTTAGTTTTCGTCATTCCGTATGTCTGTCCGTACGTAAGATTTGCGTTAAAGTTTTTGTCGGGCCCGCTTGCGGACAGCGCGATATAGTCGGCACATTGACGTACGTATGTCCGTTCGTACGTCTGGGTTAAAGTGTTTTAAGCTCACCTGAGCGAAGCTCATGTGAGCTATTGTTACCGCAATGTGTTCGTCGTCCGTCGTCATCCGTCGTCGTCGTCCGTGAACATTTTCAAACGTCTTCTCCTCGGTATCCATTGGGCCTATGATCACCAAAGTTCATGGTCATGGTCCTTAGGTAGGGGGATTACAAAATTGTTAAAATGACGTCATTACGTAATCCAAGATGGCCGCCGTCTAAAAATAGCACAAATTCTTCAAAAATCTTCTTCTCAAGAACCACCAACCGGATTATGACAAAACTTGTTAGCAATGATCGATGTACAATGTTCTTTCAAAGTTGTTAAAATAGTGATCCCGGGGTCAAAAATGGGCGTGGCCCTTGGGTTCAAATTGGGGTCAAATTTTATTTTTGACCGAATATGATCATGTCATATATCCAATTGAAGGTATCAACGAGGCGATCACTCTGGTGCATTATTTGTCGAAATCGGATGGTTGTGTCGTCCAAGATGGCCACCAAAAGGTAAATAGGTTGTTCCTTTATTAGAGATTTCAAAATTCTTCTTCACATGAACCGCTTGGCCCATGGTAGCCAAACTTAAACGTTATGGTCCATGGGTGAAGCCTTTTCAGATTTGTTAAAATGGAGGTCATTGCTAATCCAAGATGGCCGCCGTCTAAAAATAGCATACATTCTTAAAACATCTTCTCATGAACCGCTAGCCGGATTTTGACGAAATTTGGTAGGAATGATCAATGTACAATGCTCTTTCAAAGTTGTTAAAATGGTGACCCCGGGGTCAAAAATGGGCGTGGCCCTTCGGGTCAAATTTGGGTCAAATTTGATTTTTGACCAAATATGATCATGTTATATATCAAATCGAAGGTATCAATGAGGCGATCACTCTTGTGATTTTTTTGTCGAAATCGGATAGTCATGTCATCCAAGATGGCCACCAAAAGGTCAAAATGTCGTTCTTTTATTAGATTTCAAAATTATTCATTGCTAATCCAAGATGGCCACCGTCTAAAAATAGCATAAATTCTTTAAAAAAAATCTTCTCATGAACCGCTGGCCGGATTTTGACGAAAAAGGTAAAAAGGTTCCTTTATTAGAGATTTCAAAATTCTTCTTCACATGAACCGCTTGGCCCATGGTAACCAAACTTAAACGTTATGGTCCATGGGTGAAGCCTTTTCAGATTTGTTAAAATGGAGGTCATCGCTAATCCAAGATGGCCGCCGTCTAAAAATAGCATAAATTCTTAAAACATCTTCTTCTCATGAACCGCTAGCCGGATTTTGACGAAATTTGGTAGGAATGATCAATGTACAATGCTCTTTCAAAGTTGGTGGCCCGTGGTGTCAAATTTTATTTTTGACGGAATATGCTCATGTCATATATCAAATTGAAGGTATCCATGAGGCGATTGCTCTGGTGCAACATTTGTCGGAATTGGATGATTATGTCATCCATGATGGCCGCCAAAAGGTCCATTTATTCAAGATTTTGTACGTCTTTTTCTCAGGAACCACATGGCCGATGCTGGCCAAACTTCATAGTAAATTAAGATCCTTGGGTGAAGCATTTTCAGATTTGGTAAAATGAGAGTCATCACTTAATCCAAGATGACAGCCATCTAAAAATAGCACAATTTTTTTTAGAACATTTGAACTCAATGTCACATTCTCCTCTGGTGTTCATGGAGTCGGGTGAGCGAATTAGGGCCATCATGGCCCTCTTGTTTTTTGTTAAAGGTACATGCCCACTCAGTAAGCACAAAATGTTCTTTATATCAGAGACATCATCTTAGACATTTTCTGACAAAATAAACATTCATTCACCATTACCTCACTTATTAATTGGCATTATTATACACATTTGTATGAGACGTAAATTTCCACACTAATATCAGTGGTGATAACCATGTTTCCTTAAAATATTAACTGACATTACTATTTACTCTGTGTATTTATTTTTTGATGTGCAATGATCATACTTTATAATCTGTCGAAAATATTTTTTTTTCTGGTGACGCATTTAATTAGTATACATAATTAAAAAGTATCATGCCTCATTCGCATATGAAAGTAGCCTGATACCACCGCGCATCACTATCAGTAAAATAAATAATATTAAATGATTATATCTGTATAGAGGGCACTTGTAATTTTTAGAACTGGTGGAATAATGACACAATTATACACTTATTTAATTCCTATAAAGAACATTTTGTGCCTACTGAGTGGGAATGTACCTTTAAAGTTTTTCGGTATACTATCAAAGCCTCGGCGGGAGCGACATGCGGGCCGCGGCCATCTCGTATTACTTATATTTACTCTGCATTTTCTGATGGTTTAAAAAATTTAGATAACCAAATATGGCGTTAAAATTAAGAACAATCTATTTTGTCGCAATTCTTGTAACAGCGAGGTTGCCGGTCAATGGTGTGCTGTTATTGACAACCCCATGGAAATTAATGACATCAAACGTACGCTAACCAATCAACGTCGTGCGACGTCACATGGGTCTAATTTATTGTATTGGGATGTAAACGCAATACGTCAAATTGGCGTTTGCATTAATTTATAGAAGGTGCAACTATTGGGATATGAAAGAAATATGTCGCATGGGCGTTTCAATTATGAATTTATCGGTCCAGGGAGTACCCGTGAGTCTCCGCTCACTTGCTCTATTTTCTATTGTGTAACTGTCCAAAACAGTAGATTATACCAATTAACCCATCACCAGCTCAGACCACCTGTGAGATTTAGCAGTAAGTCTGTGACTTGAGAAATAGGGTTAATGACTTTTGCAACTAGTATCTATAGACGCATATCAGCCTGTATATCTGCAGTCTGATCAGGGTTTATCATGTTTGCCATTCCGTCAGTGATACGCCAGTCACGTTTTATAACAAACAATATATATATATTCTTATCAGGCTGCAAGAGTCAATGCTATGGCTCTTAGTAAAAAGGTTCAAATTTTGACTATATGGCTATGAGGCATTCTGAATGAGGCTCCATATGGGATAATCTATTTAAAATAAATTTAATTGGGAAGCTATTTTTTTTGCGAATTTTAATTGCCAAAGTGGACAGAATCACATGCGTATTATATAGGTGTTATCATTTTTCAATATTGAACGAACATATAGCTTATTGGTATTGGCACACTTTCATTTTACGAAGTTTCACGCAGCGAACCCCATTCGGCCCCTGGAGCCATTGTAATAATAGAACACATACAACTAGTCATGAGAATATAGGCGTTCTATGATAGAATGTACATGGGGTTTAGTTTCATTGATATACATATTGTACGAAATGGCGGCCATTTGGAAAGAATGCAAATCATATTTGCCTCAAATGAGTATTGAGAAACTTCTTTAGACATGCCAAAGGTACAATCGTCGAAGCTGATCGGTTTGCTCTTGGCTGATTTGTTTTGTGTAATACGTGAACTGAATTCCAGAAATTGCTGCTCCAATGTTACGGTGATGGATATCTTAAATATGCAAATTAATACGTGTATGTTCCTTTTCATGCTTTTAGTAAGTTGTAGATCAACAAATGTGTATAAAATGCGTGTGATCTTTGCAGTTGTGAACGGGTATTATGTGGTACCGACATTGATATCAAAAGTTATAAGTATAGTTTACAAAATTCGTATAAAATAGCAGCCATTTTGGATTTACACACTTCTCTGTTTATCGTGAAATTGGTTTATATGCACTGTATAACATGTGAGTTATCACATATGAGAATTGCTTTTGCATTACCCATGCTGTGATTGCTGAAACAACGACGTTGCACAAAAATATCTCAGAAACTGGATATGCATTTCATAAGGTCGGCCATATTGTATTTGCAATATAACACCTTTATACCACAAATGTTATGTTTTTGTTGCGTATTATTATTAATACTAATATGTTAAACACCTTGGGACTATGTTAATTTTATATATGTGTGTGGTGTCAACACTTAATTGCTCGTGCGTGCCTGTTTCTTAAAAGAAATCATAGCATATGTGTAAAATGGCGGCCACGTTGGTTTCTGTGCATCATATTCCTAATAAAATGGATGTATAAACATTGAGTCGTCTATGCAGTATTAAATGCCTCAAGTTTATTGTGGGTGGTAGGTGGGAGCACGTGATGGGTAATTTAACGATCGGAATTCCGACTGGAGACCTGGTTTGGCCCTCACAAAGGTTTTTGGCATTTTGTATGTGACAGTTGAATCTGGTTATACCCCTTATGTGAGTATTACGATTATTCGTAATCCTACTTTAGGGGAAGGGGCCAAGTGACTGGTGTGGTATGGACCTGGCACCAGGTCAGGTTATTCTAATTTCAGGGCTGAATATATTTTTTCTCGATGTAAATATTCCGTTCTGATTTTGGGATTTCCACACCCCCCCCCCAAAAAAAATACAGCAGGTTAAAACGGGATCGAATCCGTTTGCCCGGCCTTACATGACCTTAGCTGTTGATAGGCCGTTAAACACCAATAAACAAACAAACAACTTAAGTTTATTTGTATTTGTGCTTTTAAACTGCTTCCACAATACGATATGCCCCTACATGTAATAAAGTACTTTTTCATTGGCGGCCATATTGTTTATGCAAATTACTAGGCTTACGCTACTACTTCTGGAGGTCTATTGTGTGTGAATATATAGAGTATATATGTTTAGTCACATTGGTAACAAAAATCTTTGGTGCGCTTAGATGGTACTAAAAACCCTATTTTATGCCGGTTCGCCCATGGCCTATAATGTAGATGGTGATGGAACTGATTGAAAGCACTGTATCCATAATTAAGAAAATACTACATACACACAGTGGCCATTTTGAAATATAACATGTTTTTCATAAACAGTGACTTGAAATTGACTTTAGTCATATATAATTTACTTTCAATAATGATTATAGTCTGGAATTTTTTTTTTAAAAATATTGAAAATTAGTATACAATAGAAACAACTCATGTTTTCTTTGATGATACAAAAGACGATTGTTCCAAGAACGTAGCAGAACAGTCAACACAACCTAACTATAAATACACTTTACTAAAGACAGTACGTAGTGAAGACACAAGACATATTATTTACATAGAGGTCATTTTAAAACCATAATGTCCGCCATACCAGTTATCAGAACAAGTGGAACCAACCACAGTTTTATTATTTGAAGTATATAGATGGCATAGCCGAAAAAAACAACAGCATTCTGTCTGCATTATAATGTAGATATGAATATTACAGTATATTATATATGATTTCAGGGCGGCCATTTTTAACTCTAAGATGGCCGCCATGGGGGTTGTTAAAAATGAAAATAATAAATATCATGACTGTTACAGGGGACCAGTGATTGCATATTATATTGCCGTTAGAGCGTGTCCGTTTTCTTGTATTTATATAAATTATAGCCCATCGTCAATTAGGTAATTTTCCTTGTCCCATATTGCACATATATTGTTTTTATTATTTAATCGCTTTTCCGTGCACAAATATGCGACATCTTATTACCCAGTGTGTCTCGTACACATCGATAGAACTTTGATATAAATGCTGAAATGTCTCAACGTTTATAATTGACATTCTAATTGACATAACAATTTTCCACTTAATAATTTTCATTTCTTTTTTTATAAGAATTCAATTTCTATTTTATTTTTGTAACACGGTCCTAGTATATTTACTTATTTGGTTAGCTGTTCTCTTGTGGTCAATAATTATATTATAACATATACGTGTATAGTCAGATTAAATGCATTACTTATACATTAACTCTTGTTGCTGTCGAGTTGCTGAAATTATGCTATTTATATGAACAGGCATAATTATGCCATTGTTAAGTTCAACGAGTGTTAATTTGTTTTTTTAACAATTATGCAGGCAAGAAAGGTTGACTGATACAATGTGAGAATAAATGCATGCATACCCGGTTTAACTGCCGTCAGATTGCCAATCTACACAGTGTGTCTGATGTACTATCTCGGCTGTACGCACTGTCCAATGTGTATGCTGTTTGCTTATCTGGGGTTTCTCTGGAGCCCAAAGTGGTGATGCGAGGTTTCTGGGTGTTCAGTTCAGTCAGGCTTCACTGTATTACTGCAATGACTGAACTAGTATGCATTATACATTACATGTTCCCAGAGATTTGTTTTCCGATATTAGTGATAGTTGCAGCTGGCTAGTCAATTGATGAACTTTTGGGCCAATATTTCCAAGATTCACGAAAATGTGTTCCGTATGTCCGCTACGCCCGTCGGTCAGAATATAGTATGTGTCTCTTTGCTGGATGCCTGTTTTCCTACCTCCACTTCCGTGTATGTTGCCATCCTTGGGATGTATTGTCTGCGCAAACACTCCTCAAGAAATGTCATTTATTCTTTCAGGGAAACTACCAGTGGCCAAAGTCCAATAAATGTGTTATTTTGTTCCCGTACCTACCTACCTACCCGCCCCGCCCCGCCCTCAAAACGCGAGAAAATTTATCAGTGGTATGACAAATAAAATTATAATGTAACATTTGCGTATATTTAATATCATATGTGTTAAACTTGTTTGATTTAATCAGGAACATGATATAATAAGATGAACAATTAATTAATATAGAAATATTACAATACAGTGTGTTAGTGTTTGCTCTCTTCCATATTTATGAATTATGAAGTGCATATACAGTCGAACCCCTGTAAACCGGACGGAGATACAAGTAAGTTGTACTGTTTTTATATACTTAGTTGCCATTTCTGTCCGAGGGTTCATGATCGCAAAGCACCTACGCGTGTCTTGAAGTAGTCATATGCCTGTTTGACATTGGTACCTCTCTAAACCGGACTGTACCATTGCACACTTAGATTTTGTTCATAATTGGCAATTACGAGCATGCCAGTTGCAAGAGAGCTTTCCTTACAATACCGTGTACAGTTAAACCTCGCTAAACCGGACACCCTGGGAGGTCCCCATGGTGTACGAATTAGCAAGGTTTCACTGTACATCAAGCATTCGATTAGTCTGAGCCGTAGTTGTGTGCTATGCAATCACGAACAAGCATTATCACCTGAGATAAATTACCAAGACACCCATCAAACTTATGATCACAAATGTTTCTTGTTGTCCGGCTTAGAGAGGTTCCACTGTTATTATCGGTTTGATCGTTAGTTCACAGCAACTCATTCATTTCCAACTGGTGACACCGATTATATCATTATTTTGATCTCGTCTTGATCATTTAATACGTCGCCTTGTCGCGTTACTTAGCACGTCAATACGACTTAATAACTTATGTTAATATGGAAGCGTCCTGGTACCAATGCTAGAATATATCTATCTCCTAATTAGGAGATATTCTCCTAATTCCTAATAATAAGTATAGTATCTCCTAATTAGGACTTAGTATATCATAATTAGGAGTTATAGTATCTCGTAATTATGAGTTAGTATCTCCTAATTGAGATAAAACATGTTTTATCATTGACACATATAGTAAGTCCTAATTAGGAGATAGTAAGTCCTAATTACTAAGTCCTTCTTAGGAGATACTAAGTCCTAATTAGAAGATAGTAAGCCCTAATTATGAGATACTACTCCATTATCTTCTAATTATGACTTAGTATCTCCTAATAAGGACTTAGTATCTCCTAGTATCTCTTCATTAGGACTTAGATACATATAGTATAGCATTGGCACCAGGATGCTTCCGTATGTTAATGCATTAAGTTGCATTACGGTCTTAACTTGATAAGGGAAAACCGTGGAACTTAAATTAAACATTGATGTTTCTGGTGCACTGTATAACGTTTTGATATTTGTTATAGCTTAGTTAGCTATTGAACTCGTCTTGATCAGATAGTAAGTCATCTTGACGCGATAATAATTGTGTAATAAAGACTACCTATAAAGCGTATTAAAACGCCATAGCTATCATGATTTTCACATTATGTAGATGGCAGAAACATGCAGCCACAACAATCAGCTGTGCACACGTGGAACACGTTAACTACTGGTGTTTCCAGTCGTTATGGAATTGTAATTAAGGAAGAAAAGCATGGGCTGTTGCGTTTACTGGGGTGACAATACATTTGGTATGTTTAAAGTGCGTGGTGTCCGCTTTACAATCCATTTGGTATATTTAAAGTACGTGGAGTCCGCTTTACAATACATTTGGTATGTTTAAAGTGCGTGGAGTCCGCAATTAGCGCAACAGCCCATGGTTTTATTACTTATATTTACACTATATTTACACTTTCTGATAGTTTCAAAAATGTAAGTAACCAAATAAAGTGTTAAATTTAACAATAATCTTGTTTTACGTAATTTTGTCGCAATTCCTGGAACATCGACATTGCAAACATTAACCAAGCAACGACATCGCGCTACGTCACCCGTGTCTAATGTATTGTATTGGGCTGTAAACGCAATACGTCGAATGGACGTTTGCATTATGAATTTATATAAGGTGTAAATATCACATGTACATGATGTATCGAATTGATGCAGAAAACATTTGATTGGCCTGCACATCAGCATATTCTGATTTGTGACCAGTAGCTTCTGATCAAATAACACACTCATGTAATGTGTTTGTTTGTTTGGGTTTAACGGCCTATCAACAGCTAAGGTCATTTAAGGTCAATGGGTTTATTACTAAATCCCATATATTACCTGTACAAATGCATGTACATGTTCAAGTACATGTACAAATGGGTGGAAAATCCCAAAATCAGAACTGAATATTTAAAATAAAAAATAAAAAAAAACTATATATTCACCCCTGAAATCAGAATAATCCTGATCTGGTGCCAGGTCCTCGCCACACCAGAATCACTTGCACTCGTGTAGTATATTACCGACCTACATGGATTGTTAAAAGCATGACGATGGTTGCATTGATGGACTTGCGAATAGTGCAGATCCTGATCAGACTGTGTGGATGCACAGGCTGGTCTTGATGTATAATCGCAAAACCTATAGGCCCCATTTCTCCAGTCACAGCCACAAATACAAACACAAAGACTCAGTCGCCTAAATTGTACATTGATGAGTGTATGTGGCTGCATCTGGGGATATTACGCCGAAAATAACCATAATTGCGAATTACAGTGGAACCTCACTAATCCGGAAACACTGTAAATCAGGCATGTGATCATTCTGAGTCATATATATGTGCTATGAGATCCCGAACAGACATTATCACCTGAGATCAATGACCAAGACACTCGTCTAAAATAAGACCACAGGTGTCGTATTGGTGTTGGGTTTATAGAGGTTCCACTGTGTAGACACAGGTCAGTGCAGCTGCTCAACAGCTGCTCAACCCGATCAGTGTACGAAGGGCTCGCCATTCAGCGTTCACAATAAGGTGCATATTGTCCTGTAGCCAATTTCACCAAAATTGCTAAGCAAACTTATCTAGCAAAGTGTACCTTGAGGGAGTAATCATTCATTTTTCACGAATTGGATTATTTCATATATAACTAACGACTGTATATATTTGATGATTAAAGGCATGCATAATTATAAGACTGAATTGATTAAACTTTGAAGGCATGCATAATTATAAGACTGAATTTATTACATTAAATGTAATATTATTCAGTATAATCAAAATTAATAAATTTATCCTTAAATTGAACATTTCTCCCTCATGTCATTCATACCTGGTAATACAAAATAAATACCTCTCACCCACTATATTTAATCGGCCAAAATTTGAAAATTATGAGTCATAATTAATTTAATTTTCTGTGGCAAGTAAAACAGAGTAAACCCTGATGCAAGTGCCATACATGTATGGACTTACTGGTACACAGTGTAGACCTTGACCAGTAGCCGATTTCACCAACATTGCAAAGTATACTTATCTAGCAAAGTATGCTTTGAGGGAGAAATTTTCAATTTAAAGATAAATTTATTTATTTTTATTATACTGAATTGATTACATTATCACAGCCATTTTGGCTGTGATAATGTAATAAATCCAGTATAATAATTGTTTTAATCATCAAATATATGCCGTCGTTAGTTCTATATGAAATAATGCATTTTGGGAACAATAAATGATTTCTCCCTCAAAGTATACTTTGCTGGAAAAGTATACTTTGCAATGTTGGTGAAATAGGCTACTGACTGCATATAATCATAAACATAATAACAGTGTAAACCCTTACATGAATCTGTCACCCATCAAACGAACTGCACATCGTGTAGATCCAAATCAGATGGCACATATTCATGAACAGAATGACAGTGTACTCTTACAAGAATATGTGATTCTTTGAATGAATGACAAATAGTGTAGACCTAGATCATCAGGCAGTGTGAATGTAAAAAAATCGTTTCTGGCTGCACTGGTCCCAAGTTGTATATGCTAAATTTCTCAATGACAATGCATTCTATGGCTTCTCCAATACAATGGCCTATATTTCGGATTATGACATAGGGTAAAATGTGACTGTCTAGAGGAATTGGGTCTATGCCACTGTTGACCAGTCTAGCTCCTGATCTGATATCACACTCCTCCCGCAGACTGGAAAGTGTGCATTGTTTGTTAGAAGTATGTTGGGTTGATACAATGGTAAATGGTGTAAACCCTGATCAAACTATGTGAATAAGTTGAATGAGTGTTGCTGCAAAATCCTACATTCCATTTTCCCAGTAAAACACAAAATGTGCCCAGTCCCAAATGTCATTGGTGCTATTGTATTGTTCACTGTCGCTGACCACACCAGTGATATGTATTCACCTGACATTTGAATGGGGATTACCTGGCCACGTGACCAACACGGTACAGGCATAGTCACAGCTCAGTCAGTTGAAGTGAAGACGGAAGACCGGTAAGTCAATTTTGTTACATGTAGCAGTAATAATGTGTTGATGGTGTATTTTCACAACATGGCCATGTCCTTTCTTGAATACTTTCTGTAAGTTACGCTTTCCATTTCCTATAACATATTTACCAGGGGCCCGTATCACTAAAAATTCGTACGACTAAAATGTTCGTAAGTGCTAGTGTAGGATCGTCGGGAAATTTAAATTGATGGATTTACATTTATTGAGCATAGGCTGCATTTCTAGTATATTTTGTAACTCTCGTTTAGCCGAATAACGGTCTGCATTGCTTGTCAGAAGCACGACGTGTGTTTCATTGCTGTAATGGCGAACAGTGCAGACCCAAATGAAACTGCGCGGACGGACGGACGATTTATATACCCTGATTTTTGTTCGGGGTACATAATAAATAAATAAACTATAATTTTTGTTTCTTTTCACGGAAATTCTTGATATTTCACATATGCATTACTCTGATGTTCCACTGTAATGGTGCAAACAAAATAATGGACGTTCAGTCCCCACTACGGCTAGGGATCCTCTAGATTATCGGACAAGAATGGCAGTCTTTTTAGGATAGTTTTCTTAAAATAGCAGCTACGGGTATATACTGTTCATAGAACAATCGTCGGTTCTTGCTTTCTCAACGCATGTAAACTATTTAGCAAAATGTGCCATCTTTCTTACTTAAAGTTGGGTCAGATCATCAGTCGTAAGATTGCCCCAAAATTAACATCGACAATCAGTTATCCAGACAAACGTATAATCACAGGCGATTGAACTCCCCACCCACATAGCCCCTTAGATAAATCAATCTGGTCCGACTAGTACGTAATAGACTATTTATTTATAATAGTGGGTAGTGGCGGGGGGCGGGGGGCTCTGAATGTGGAGAGGGAACTTCAATCGCCTGTGGTATAATCTACATGTCTTATAACTTGTATTCTCAACATGAAATCATAATTGTATCGCCTGTAAACCAGTGTAAACTGCGTTGTGTAGTTCTGCAGACAAATAATCACAAGTGGAAGACTAATATATATAGCATATGGTACTGTACGAGACCAAGTGGGTGGGGTAATGGAATTTTTTTAATAGGCATTTTTTTTGGTGTCATAGGTCCGAGTCTTCCACCTGTGTTCGCTTCTTGGAAAACAACGTATTTATAGAATTTATTGTATTTATAATTCAAGCACAACAATATTTACACAATTTCCTAACATTTGATTGGCCCGTAGCAAGTATCTGTCCAAAATTTATATCCCAGTAAACTTCCACGCCGAACTACTTTCCGTAACCGTGAGGCGCAGTTAAAATAATTCTTAAGAAAACGGAAAATAAACACATTTTCTTGATGAATTTATTTCAAATGCTGGAATTATAAGGAATTAATGGCCTTTTTGTGGAATTTATCGGGGATATAAACTTCGAAAAGTCGCGGGAATACTGGACGAGGCCTTCCGGCCTTCGTGCAGTATTCCCGCGACTTTTCCAAGTTTATACCCCGATAAATTCCACAACAATGCCATTCATTCCTATAATAGAACAACTCTGAAATGACGTAATGGGCCCACTTGCATGCCCGCGCGAGACTTTTGACGTTGTAAACAACTTATGGACAGAGTTGAGGAATATTTTCAGCAAATCTTATTAAAATGTTTACCATGGCAATATATTCTTCACACTGGCATGGAAACAGCAAGCACCTGCGTGACTTAGATGCATTTTTTTTGCAAATTCTGATCAAACGAATGCGCGTAATTAACAGGTATTATCATTTTTTCCGATAAACTGATTGTCCGGATAACTGGTATGACCCCTGTAGCCCCAAGGTCAATGTCATACTTCACAAAACTTAATGTTGGTGTAACTTTCTTATCACGTATGTTGCTTTTCACAGTACTTATAGATATATATAGTTCACACATTCATTCGTCTGATGATCCTCGGCATGCTGTATCAAATTCACGAACCTCCAGTAGCCTATTTCATCAACATTGCAAAGTATACTTTAGTAGCAAAGTATACTTTGAGGGAGAAATTTTCAATTTTTTGAAAAATTTATTAATTTTTATTATACTGAATTTATTACATTATCACAGCCATTTAATGGCTGTGATAATGTAATAAATTCAGTATAATAATTCTGCATACTTTTAATCATGAAATATATGCATTTGTTAGTTATATATGAAATAATGCATTTCAGGAAAAATAAATGATTTCTCCCTCAAAGTATACTTTGCTACTATGTCCCACTAGTCCCAAGGTCAAGGCCACAGCATTGATGCATTTGTTATGGATGGTACATAACCTTGCTCAACTAGTTACTATAGCGATCTCCGAGCCACAGCATCTGTGCTGCAATTACAAATCATAATATTGGGTAAACTCATTATAACTTAATTCCGTAAGCCTCGCTTACTGACCAACTGTCAACTCGCGCCGTTGATAACGTCTATTAATGCTCGCAAACCATATATGCATGTGTTGCGGTACCCTTCTGCCTGACTTCCAATCCAATGAAGCCTCGCTAAACCGGACACCCCCGGGACCTCCCATGGTGTCCAGTTTAGAGGGTTTCCACTGTAAACGCACTGGGTTTGGCCGACGAGTTTATCCTGTTGAATACGTATTCATACCCCACGCAACTATGGAACGCCAAATCTACATAAACTCAAATAATCAATGTTAGCTTCAAATAATTGCTCTCTCTAATTCTATTAGTACTCTCTCAATTTCAATTAGTGATCTCTCTAATTCAATTTGTGCTCTCTAATTCAATTTGAGCCATCTCTAATTCAATTTCATTAATAGAGAGAGCATGAATTAAATTTGAGAGAGCACTAATTGAATTTGAGATATCGCTAATTCAATTTGAGAGCACAAATTGAATTAGAGAGAGCACTAATTGAATTTGAGAGAGCACTAATTGAATTAGAGAGAGCATTAAATGTATGTGTTTTTGAGCTCTGCAAATAATATAGTGCTAGCACGAATTCAATTAATGCTCATTATAATTCAATTAGAGATCTCTAATTAAATTAGTGCTCTCTAATTGAATTTGTGCTCTCTCTAATTGAATTTGTGCTCTCTAATTCAAATTTGTGCTCTCTCTAATTCAATTTGTGTATTTGTGCTCTCTCTATTAATTATCATTACAGCTAGCGCTAATTGAATTAAAGAGACGTCATCTTGTATATCTTAACGGCTATTCTACATAAATGTATCATCATTTTACCTAAATATATGCATTACATAATGTTTGTAGATTAATAGTATTCATATATGTTGGTATTTATACTTTCCATTCAAAACTTGATTATAAAAGGTATGATTAGTGTTAGGAACAATACAAAATGACTAATATTTGAACTTTGACCTTGAATATGACCTTGACCCTGCATCACATGTCATCTTCCTTCACTTCAAATTTTAGTTCTTATTATAGTATGCATATAATATTGCCATCAACATTGAAGCACTGGTTTGAACAATTATACATGTTAATGCTTATTTTCAAAACAGCGGCCATCTTGGACGCCATCTTGAATATCTCCATGGTTACTTGACATATTTCCATTTCAACTATATATGTTCATTATATATTGTCTGTAGAGTATTCTGATATGCTGATATGTATACTTTTGTAAAATTTGTAGGGTCCGTACCTCAGACTGACTGGCATTCGAACATATACATATTTTCATTGAAGTTGATCTCTTTGTGCTGAAATATTTTGGATTCCTGTCCTCAAGATATCAATATTGAAGTTGATTTTTAACCAAAAGTGGAACATACTTTGTACACTCTATCACTCTATCCAGGATGTTGAATATATATTCAATTTATCAATCAGCGAGTGTCCTAAATTTGCAAAACTATGTCAAACCACTGCGAGGAGGAGGAGGCAAACTTCGAACAACAGTATGTACTGTGTAACTGTGTATCCCCTCATATCGTGTAGATACAAAAGTTCTTTCCGTATCTTCACATTGTTCATATTATGACTAGTGTAGAGCCAAGACGGTCTGTGTGGATCATTGGTGACCAGTGTATACACATGTCAGTCTCTCCAATTCAATTAGTGATCTCTTTAATTCAATTTGTGCTCTCTCTAATTGAATTTGTGCTCTCTCTAATTCAATTAATGCTCTCTCTAATTCAATTTTTGCTCTCTCTAATTCAATTTGTGTTCTCTAATTCAATTTGTGCTCTCTAATTCAATTAGTGCTCTCTTTAATTCAATTTGTGCTCTCTCTAATGCAATTTGTGCTCTCTCTAATTCAATTTGTGCTCTCTCTAATTCAATTTGTGCTCTCTCTAATTCAATTTGTGCTCTCTATTAATTATCATTAAAGCTAGCGCTAATTGAATTAAAGAGAGCACAAATTGAATTTGAGAGAACACAAATTGAATTTTGAAATTGAGAGAGCACTAATAGAATTAGAGAGAGCACTAATTATTTGAAGCTAGCATTAATTATTTGAGTTTGTGTAGATTTGGCGTTCCATACGCAACGAGTTGTGGGGTATACTCGAGTCAGGTTGTCCGTGCGTCCGTCCGTCACTAAAGTTAACGTGGGTGGCAGGTGGGAGCACGCGATGGGTAATTTAACGATCGGGGTTCATCCTTGCCAGAATCCCAACTGGAGACCTGGTTTGGCCCGCACATACGTCTTTGGCATTTTGTATGTGACAGTTATATCTGTTATGTGAGTTTTACGATATTCGTAATCCTATTTTAGGCACAGGTGGAATACTCGGACGGTACCTGGGCCCACGCGGGGGGTGGGGGGGGGGGGGTATTCCGTAAGCCTTGCTTACTGACCAATCTAGTTCCTACATGCCATACCTATTTCTTTTTTGTTGAATAATGTATTAGTCTTTGTTACATGTACATGTACAAATATAAAACATACATGCTGTTTGCATACAGGTACACTATTATATTTTATGTTATATATAGTAATGACAAGATTCGAGATCGAGTTCCAACCAAACGATACGTTTTGTCAGTACTTGGACGGGTCATAAAACAGCAATAGTATTCACCTGCATATAACAATGTGCTTTAAATTTAGTATATTAGTTATGTAGACATCGTTGTGGACACACACCATTCCTGCAACATTATGACTATTATTATGCAACATATTTCCATAATTGAAAGTTTCTTAACAATTGAAGCACAAATCATAGTCAATATCTACTCATGTTTAGCAATACATCATCCCGAGTTATGGACACAATTTTGACATTATGGACACCGTGTCCAGAACTACATAATTATGGGGAGCCGGCTGAGATATGTGGCACAATGATTGCGAGCAATGTAGTCCCTCATCAAGCTACACATCCGCGCCGTCTGACCATGGCCTATACTATGTAATTATGGGGAGCCGGCTGAGATAAGTGGCACAATGATTACGAGCAGTGTAGTCCCTGATCAACCTATTATGGGGAGCCGGCTGAGATATGTGGCACAATGATTGCGAGCAGTGTAGTCCCTCATCAACCTACACATCCGCGCCGTCTGACCATGGCCTATACTATATAATTTAGGGGGAGCCGGCTGAGACAAGTGGCACAATGATTGCGAGCAGTGAGTCCCCTCATCAACCAAAACACATCCACGCCGTGACCATGGCCTACTATATAATTATGAATGGCTGAGTAAGTGGCACACTGAATACGAGCAGTGTAGTCCCTGATCAACCTATTATAGGGAGCCGGCTGAGATAAGTGGCACAATGATTGCGAGCAGTGTAGTCCCTCATCAACATACACATCCACACCGTCTGACCATGGCCTATACTATATAATTATGGGGAGCCGGCTGAGATAAGTGGCACAATGATTGCGAGCAGTGTAGTCCCTCATCAACCTACACATCCACGCCGTCTGACCATGGCCTATGCTATATAATTATGGGGAGCCGGCTGAGATAAGTGGCACAATGATTGCAAGCAGTGTAGTCCCTCATCAACCTACACATCCGCGCCGTCTGACCATGTCCTATACTATATAATTATGGGGAGCCGGCTGAGATAAGTGGCACAATGATTGCGAGCAGTGTAGTCCCTCATCAACCTACACATCCGCGCCGTCTGACCATGGCCTATACTATGTAATTATGGGGAGCCGGCTGAGATAAGTGGCACAATGATTACGAGCAGTGTAGTCCCTGATCAACCTATTATGGGGAGCCGGCTGAGATATGTGGCACAATGATTGCGAGCAGTGTAGTCCCTCATCAACCTACACATCCGCGCCGTCTGACCATGGCCTATACTATATAATTATGGGGAGCCGGCTGAGATAAGTGGCACAATGATTGCGAGCAGTGTAGTCCCTCATCAACCTACACATCCGCGCCGTCTGACCATGTCCTATACTATATAATTATGGGGAGCCGGCTGAGACAAGTGGCACAATGATTGCGAGCAGTGTAGTCCCTCATCAACCTACACATCTGTGCCGTCTAACCATGGCTTGTACGATATGCATACATCATATTCATGTCCACATTTGCATAACTCGTTAGATTGTGTCTGCCTCTCTGCAGAGACTTGACAGGATATTTAGCAGACTCTTAGCAGATTATCTATGGTCACTTTGTCCCAAGTTAATGGACATTAAGCATCATTCTCAGTGGTCAATGTTTGTTTACATATGGGTAGGACTAACAGACACCATGCAGTTCGTTCTTGGAGTTGGAATATAGATCTTAGCCAGTTAACATGGAATTTAAATTTACATTATGTTGTAAATTATTTATTTCTGCCACAACACTACATTAAATATGGGACGCCGGCGGAGATACGATGAGATCAGTGTAACCCCTGGTCAACATACACAGCCCTGTGGTCTGACTATGGCCTGTACTATATATGTCCTACGGGGAAGTGAAATGCTGTTGATTTTGGACAACAGAATACAAAAATATAAAGCTTGAAGACAAAACTTGAATAACAATATGTACGCAAAATTTAGACAGCTCCGTTATATGCACTGGATCGGTTGCTGTGATGATGTCGAATGCATATTGCTTGGGTGTTTATACCAACATATCGATAACTATTAATTGCACAAAATACCAATGTATGTGATATATATATATATTATATAGTTTTCATTACAAAACATCCAACACAACACATTTTATGACAAAAGTCTAAGTATTTATGGGACAACGTATCTAAGTGTACCAAGGACAAACGAGTATGGATGGAACATGCATTGTGGTCACCTGGCAATATTCATATAACTTTAATTTCTCATATGTGCAGATATAGATACATTCTATAATTGAATGGCATGTAGTAGCAGCAGTGATCAACGTGATCATGGGTCCAGTCAACAAGAGCGGCACCTGCCCATAATACCAAGTTTCAGTCACGGTCACAGGACCATTTATGAAAAATATACATGTAATACATGTGCGGAGGAAACTAGAGTTGTGGACATGTGTCCATAACTATATGTATATACGTGTACCAATGGCAAACGTGTGTGGATGGAACATGCATTGTGGGCACCTTTCATTATTCATATAACTAATGTGTTTGCGGAACTTGATCAAAACGGCCCCATAATGCATTGTCTTACAAACGTACTCGTAATGCAACACTGACAATGCATATACGGTTGGGCCGATATATATGCACTGACATAAACTATTGTATTTATTTGTGTTTATTAATACAATTGGAGGATTATTATACCCATGTCCAGCTCTGAGATTTATCCCTAATAATGTGTATTTTATGATATGTGAACACTATGGCAAAGTGAAATACTCCACCATGTACATTTATATATGTTTGTAGTGGTGTAGTGATCACCGAGTAGTGTAGCCCCGGATTAACCCTCATAGCCGTGCAGACTGACTACACTATATATGGGCCGCCGGCTGAGAAAAGTGACACAATGATTGCGAACAGTGTAGTCCAGGGTTAGCATGCACAGGCTTGCAGTCTGACTACAATATATATGTGAATGTCCCTAATATTATCAAATTATCAACGGATATGGAGATGGAGATTAATATTAAATACGGCTTCCAAATACTTTGAAAGTGGAAATATTTGCGATCAGTGTAGCCCCTGATCAACCTACTGCTCCCCGCGGTCTGACCATGGCTTATACTATATATGGCCGACGACAGAGAAAAGTGAAAATAGTTGCAATCAATGTAGCCCCTGGTCAAAATACTCAGCCCTGCGGTCTGACTATGGCATATACTATTTATGGCCAACGGCAGATAAAAGTGAAAATAGTTGCGATCAGTGTAGCCCCTGATCAACCTACTGCTTCCCGCAGTCTTATCATGGCATATACTATATATGGCCGACGGCAGAGAAAAGTGAGAATAGTTGTGATCAGTGTAGCCCCTGGTTAAACTACACAGCCCTGTGATCTGACCATGGCCTATACTATATATGGCCGACGGCACCCTGATCAACCTACTCGGTACTGCGGTCCGACTATGGCCTATACAATATGCATAAAATACTATTCATAATTTTTCAATAACAGTTCCATAAATGAATTTCATTGTGTCCGACTCTTTGCAGAAACTGGCATGATATTTAGCAGACCATTAACAGACTATCTGTTGTCTCTTTGTCCCAAGTTAATTTAAGACGATTTTCAGTGTTCAATGTTTGTTTATCCACGCGATCTGTCAGACGCATGTCGCTTAGAGTTCAATAATTCAAAGTTGAACATAATTGTTGGGATCAGTATAGCCCAGATCAACCTGTCATGCGGACTGACTATGGCATTTTCTATATGTGGGTATCTGACCGAGACAAGTGACATACAGGTTACGATCAGTGTGGCCCCTGAAAAACATGCACAACCTTGCCGTCTGACTATGGCCTATATTATATGGTTTAATCCTGATTCTCCCACTTTCTGATGACCAAAAGTCCCGATTTTACCACTTTACATTTTCACAAGTAAATGACTATTCCTGATGCAGGGCTATCATGGCTATAGTCTGTATCAATCAGTATAGGGTTACTGATTTTACATGTTAATTAATGTCAGGCCAATTTTAACTTATTACACAACAGTTTAAATGAAATTACTTCATAAAGCCAATTGAGTAATAAATTAATAATGTGTGTAAACCAATTCAAAGTATTTGCAAGTGGTCTACATGTTTCGTTAATAAATAGGAACGTTAGCGAAAACGACAGAGCACATGCTGAATGTAAGTTCACATATATATGCTCTGTAATGTTCGCCAATTTCTACATCGTATATGTATGAAGTTGTGCGTGTATGTTCTGAAAATACTTCCCATTTTTACGGCTAACTGAACTTAATGAAATGAAATATTTATTTACCTGTGATTCTATATTTTATGTACATATTGGTGCCGTTTTTCTAGTTTCGATGTAGAACCAATAATTCATTAAACTGTGTTTATTCTCTTGGGTGACAGTCCAGGTGTTACATTTATAATAGTATAGCCAATTGTTCTCGTCATTTTTGTCGCGCCCGCTTGCGGAAAGCGCGATATAGTCGGCCGTTTGGCGTACGTACGTGTGTCCGGTTAAAGTTTTTGGTTAAGTTGTTTGGTTAAGTTGTTTGGTTAAAGTTTTTGGTTAAGTTTTTTGGTTAAGTTGTTTGGTTAAGTTTTTTGGTTAAAGTTTTTGGTTAAGTTCTTTGGTTAAAGTTTTTGGTTAAGTTCTTTGGTTAAAGTTTTTGGTTAAGTTCTTTGGTTAAAGTTTTTGGTTAAGTTTTTTGGTTAAGTTTTTTGGTTAAAGTTTTTGGTTAAAGTTTTTCATTATACTATATCTCTGCAACTGCTTTGCCCATTACCTTGAAACTTCACATGGGTGTTTATCATCATCTATATTTTCATTCTACCCCCCTCCCGTGCGGCCCCTGTGCCCAATGTCAAGGGTTTGAAGTTTTTGGTTAAGTTTTTTGGTTAAAGTTTTTGGTTAAAGTTTTTGGTTAAGTTTTTTGGTTAAGTTTTTTGGTTAAAGTTTTTGGTTAAAGATTTTCGTTTTTACTATATCTCAAGCCCTTGCTTGGGCATTAAAAAAACTGACGTTCAATCTCGCAACTGCTTTGCCCTTACCTTGATCACATGGGTGTTTTATCATATCATTCACCCCCCCCCTCGTGCGGCCCCTGTTTTTGCAATGTCAGGTCAAATACTTTGAAGTTTTTGGTTAAAGTTTTTGGTTAAGTTTTTTTTGGTTAAAGTTTTTTGGTTAAAGTTTTTTGGTTAAAGTTTTTTGGTTCCCATTACTTATATCTCTGCAACTGCTTTGCCCATTACCTTGAAACTTCACATGGGTGTTTATGTCAATCATCTTTGATCATTTTCTACTCTCGTTTGCCCGACCCCCCCTTCATGGGTGCCAATGTCTTTTCAGTCAAATACTAATTTTAGTTTTGGAAGTTTTTGGTTAGTTTTTTTTGGTTAAAGTGGTTTATTAGTTTTTTGGAGGTGGTTTAAAAAATTTTTGTTATACTAATATCTCAAACTGCTGCCCAATACCTTGAAATCACCAGGGTAATCAAACATTTATAATTTTATTCTACCTCGTTGGGCTGGGAAAATGTCAAGGTTCAAATTCTTTGAATTTTTGGTTAAAGTTTTTGGTTAAGTTTTTTGGTAGTTTTTTGGTTAAGTTTTTTGGAGTTAAGTTTTTTGTTGTTATTTTTTGGAAAGTTTTTGGTTTAAAGTGCGTTATACTATATCTCTGCAACTGCTTTGCCCATTACCTTGAAACTTCACATGGGTGTTTGATCATCATCTATTTTAAATTTTCATTCTACTCGTGCGGCTGTGGCAATGTTTTTCAAGGTCATTACCTTTGAAAGTAAAGTGAAGTAAGTTTTTTGGTTAAGTTTTTGGTTAAAGTTTTTTGGTTAAATTTTTCTTGGTATTCTCTGCAACTGCCCTTTGATACCTGCCCTCAACAAATTGGTGTTTAAACAAACCAATCTTTATTTTCATTTACTCTCGTGCGGCCCTGTGCAATGTCAAGGTCAATATTTGAAAGGGTTTTTTGGTTAGTTTTTGGTTAAAGTTTTTGGTTTTAGTTTTTTGGTTAAGTTTTTTGGTTAAGTTTTTTGGTTATTTTTTGTTTTTTGTTAAAGTTTTTGGTTAGATCTCTGCAATGCTTTGCCCATTACTTAAACTTCAGGGTGTTTATCACTCTATCATCTCTCCCGTGCGGAACCCCGTGCCCAATTTGTCATTACATTAATTTTTTAAATTTTTGAAAGTTTTTGGTTAAAGTTTTTTGGTTTTTAATTTTTTGGTTGTTTTTTGGTTAAGTTTTTGGTTAAAGTTTTTTCGTTATCTATTCTGCAACTGCTTTGCCCATTACCTTGAAATTCACTGGGTGTTTATCTCCATCTATTTTCATTCTACCCCCCTTCCGTGCGGCCCCTGTGCCCAATGTCAAGGTCAAATTACTTTGAAGTTTTTTGGTTGTTTTTTAAAGTTTTTGGTTAAAGTTTTTGGTTAAGTTTTTGGTTAAGTTTTTTGGTTAAGTTTTTGGTTAAACATGTTTTCTTTGATATTACTAGATCATCTGCTGCAACTGCTTTAATTTTTTTTTGCATACTATTCGAAATCTTCACCTTGATGGGTGTTTATCATCATCTATATTTTCATTCTACCCCCCTCCCGTGCGGCCCTGTGCCCAATGTCAAGGTCATATTACTTTGAATGTTTTTTGGTTGGTTAAAGTTTTTGGTTAAGTTTTTGGTAGTTTTTTGGTGTTTTTTAATTTTTAAAGTTTTTTGGTTAGTATTTTTGTTAGTGTTTTTTTTTTATACCTCTTATATCGCTGTCAATGTCTGCTTTGCCCATTACCTTAAACTTCACATGGGTGTTTATATCACCATCTATAATCATTCTACTCTCAACGTGCGCACTGTGCCCAATGTCAAGGTCAATTACTTTGAAGTTTTTGGTTAAGTTTTTTGGTTAAAGTTTTTGGTTTAAGTTGGTTAAAGTTAAATTTTTTTAAAGGTTTTCAGTGTTTAGAAAATTGGTAAGTTTTTTGGTTAAAGTTTTTTGGTTAAAGTTTTCGTTAATTTTTTACTATATCTCTGCAATGCTTTGCCCATTACCTTGAAACTTCACAGGGTTGTTTATCTCATCTAATTTTATTCTACCCCCTTCCGTGCGGCCCCTGTGCCAATGTCAAGGTCAAATTACTTTGAAGTTTTTGGTTAAATTTTTAAGTTTATTTGGTTAAGTTTTTTTGGTTAAGTTTTTTGTTAAATACGATATCTCTGCAACTCTTTGCCCTTACCTTGAAACTTCACATGGGTGTTTATCATCATTATTTTTCATTCTCCCCCGTCGGCCCTGTGCCCAATGTGGCAATTGTCAGAAGTTTCCCATTATTGAACTTGGGTGAAGTGGTTTAGAAGTTTGGTTAAAGTTTTTTGGTTAATTTTTTGGTAGTTTTTTTTAAGTTTTTTAAAGTTTTTTGTTATACTATATCTGCAACTGCTTTGCCCTATTACCTTGAAACTTCACATGGGTGTTTATCATCCATCTATATTTTCATTTACCCCCTTCCGTGCGGCCCCATGTGCCCAATGTCAAGGTCAATTACTTTGAATGTTTTTGGTTAAAGTTTTTGGAAGTTTTTTGGGTTTTTTTTGGTTAAGTTTTTTGGTTTAAGTTTTTTGTTTAATTTTTTTGTTCACTTTATCTCGCAATGCTTTGCCCATTACTTGAACTTCCATTGGGTGTTTTATCACCATCTATATTTTCATTCTAACCCATCCCGTGGGCCCTGTTGCCCAAGTCAGGTCAAATTAATTTGAAAGTTTTTGGTTAAGTTTTTTGGTTAAAGTTTTTGGTTAAGTTTTTTGGGTAGTTTTTTGGTTTTTTAAAAGTTTTTGGTTAAATGTTTTCGTTATACTAGATCTCTGCAATGCTTTGCCCATTACCTTGAAAAATTCACATGGTGTTTATATTCTTCTATATTTTCATTTACCCCCCTCCCGTGCGGCCCCTTTGCCCAATGTCAGGTCATATTACTTTTTTTGAAGTTTTTGGTTAAAGTTTTTGGTTTAAGTTTTTTTGGTAGTTTTTTTAGGTAATTTTGTTTTTTGGTTAAAAGTTTTTTGTTAATACTAATTTTCTGCAATGCTTTGCCCATTACCTTGAAACTTCACATGGGTGTTTATCACATCTATATTTTCATTCTACCCCCCTCTCCCGAAATGCGGCCCTGTATTTTTGAGCCCAAATTTCAAGTCAATTACTTTGAAGGGTATGGTTAAGTTTTTTGGTTAGAAAGTTTTTTGTTTTTTTAAGTTTTTTTTTTGGTTAAGTTTTTTTTGGTTAAGTTTTTTTTGGTTAAGTTTTTTGGTTGTTTTTTTTAAGTTTTTTGGTTAAAGTTTTTGGTTAAAGATTTTCGTTATACTATATCTGCAACTGCTTTGCCCATTACCTTGAAACTTCATGGGTGTTTATCATCATCTATATTTTCATTACTCCCATTCTAACGTGCACTGTGCCCAATTGTCAAGGTCAAATTACTTTGAAGTTTTTGGTTAAGTTTTTTGGTAGTTTTTGGTTAAGTTTTTTGGTTAGTTTTTGGTTAAGTTTTTTGGGTAAAGTTTTTGGTTAAATGTTTTCGTTATACTAGATCTCTGCAACTGCTTTGCCCATTACCTTGAAACTTCACATGGGTGTTTATCATCATCTATATTTTCATTCTACCCCCCTCCCGTGCGGCCCCTGTGCCCAATGTCAAGGTCATATTACTTTGAAGTTTTTGGTTAAAGTTTTTGGTTAAGTTTTTTGGTAGTTTTTTGGTTAAGTTTTTTGGTTAAAGTTTTTTGTTATACTATATCTCTGCAACTGCTTTGCCCATTACCTTGAAACTTCACATGGGTGTTTATCACCATCTATATTTTCATTCTACCCCTCTCCCGTGCGGCCCCTGTGCCCAATGTCAAGGTCAAATTACTTTGAAGTTTTTGGTTAAGTTTTTTGGTTAAAGTTTTTGGTTAAAGTTTTTGGTTAAGTTTTTTGGTTAAGTTTTTTGGTTAAGTTTTTTGGTTAAGTTTTTTGGTTAAGTTTTTTGGTTAAAGATTTTCGTTTTGTTTACTATATCTCTGCAACTGCTTTGCCCATTACCTTGAAACTTCACATGGGTGTTTATCTCATCTATATTTTCATTCTACACTTCCGTGCGGCCCCTGTGCCCAATGTCAAGGTCAATTACTTTGAAGTTTTTGGTAAAGTGTTAGTTGTTGTTAAGTTTTTTTTGGTAGTTTTTTGGTTAAGTTTTTTGGTTAAAGTTCTTTGTTATACTATATCTCTGCAACTGCTTTGCCCATTACCTTGAAACTTCACATGGGTGTTTATCACCATCTATATTTTCATTCTAACCCTCTCCCGTGCGGCCCCTGTGCCCAATGTCAAGGTCAAATTAATTTGAAGTTTTTGGTTAAGTTTTTTGGTTAAAGTTTTTGGTTAAGTTTTTTGGTTAAGTTTTTTGGTTAAAGTTTTTGGTTAAATGTTTTCGTTATACTATATCTCTGCAACTGCTTTGCCCATTACCTTGAAACTTCACATGGGTGTTTATCATCATCTATATTTTCATTCTACCTCCGTGCGGCCCTCGTCAATGTCAAGGTCAAATTACTTTGAAGTTTTTGGTTAAAGTTTTTGGTTAAGTTTTTTGGTAGTTTTTTGGTTAAGTTTTTTGGTTAAAGTTTTTTGTTATACTATATCTCTGCAACTGCTTTGCCCATTACCTTGAAACTTCACATGGGTGTTTATCACCATCTATATTTTCATTCTACCCTCTCCCGTGCGGCCCCTGTGCCCAATGTCAAGGTCAAATTACTTTGAAGTTTTTGGTTAAGTTTTTTGGTTAAAGTTTTTGGTTAAAGAGTTTTTGGTTAAGTTTTTTGGTTAAGTTTTTTGGTTAAGTTTTTTGGTTAAAGTTTTTGGTTAAAGATTTTCGTTATACTATATCTCTGCAACTGCTTTGCCCATTACCTTGAAACTTCACATGGGTGTTTATCATCATCTATATTTTCATTCTACCCCCCTTCCGTGCGGCCCCTGTGCCCAATGTCAAGGTCAAATTACTTTGAAGTTTTTGGTTAAGTTTTTTGGTTAAAGTTTTTGGTTAAGTTTTTTGGGTAAGTTTTTTGGTTAAAGTTTTTGGTTAAATGTTTTCGTTATACTAGATCTCTGCAACTGCTTTGCCCATTACCTTGAAACTTCACATGGGTGTTTCTCATCATCTATTTTATTTTCACCCTACCCCCCTCCCGTGCGGCCCCTGTGCCCAATGTCAAGGTCATATTACTTTGAAGTTTTTGGTTAAAGTTTTTGGTTAAGTTTTTTGGTAGTTTTTTGGTTAAGTTTTTTGGTTAAAGTTTTTTGTTATACTATATCTCTGCAACTGCTTTGCCCATTACCTTGAAACTTCACATGGGTGTTTATCACCATCTATATTTTCATTCTACCCCTCTCCCGTGCGGCCCCTGTGCCCAATTTCAAGGTCAAATTACTTTGAAGTATTTGGTTAAGTTTTTTGGTTAAAGTTTTTGGTTAAAGTTTTTGGTTAAGTTTTTTGGTTAAGTTTTTTTGGTTAAGTTTTTTGGTTAAGTTTTTTGGTTAAAGTTTTTGGTTAAAGATTTTCGTTATACTATATCTCTGCAACTGCTTTGCCCATTACCTTGAAACTTCACATGGGTGTTTATCATCATCTATATTTTCATTCTACCCCCCTTCCGTGCGGCCCCTGTGCCCAATGTCAAGGTCAAATTACTTTGAAGTTTTTGGTTAAAGTTTTTGGTTAAGTTTTTTGGTAGTTTTTTGGTTAAGTTTTTTGGTTAAAGTTTTTTGTTATACTATATCTCTGCAACTGCTTTGCCCATTACCTTGAAACTTCACATGGGTGTTTATCACCATCTATATTTTCATTCTACCCCTCTCCCGTGCGGCCCCTGTGCCCAATTTCAAGGTCAAATTACTTTGAAGTATTTGGTTAAGTTTTTTGGTTAAAGTTTTTGGTTAAAGTTTTTGGTTAAGTTTTTTGGTTAAGTTTTTTTGGTTAAGTTTTTTGGTTAAGTTTTTTGGTCTCTGCAACTGCTTTGCCCATTACCTTGAAACTTCACATGCGTGTTTATCATCATCTATATTTTCATTCTACCCCCCTCCCGTGCAGCCCCTGTGCCCAATGTCAAGGTCATATTACTTTGACCTTAGCTGTTGATAGGCCGTTAAACACCAATAAACAAACAAACAAACAAAACTTTCTTAGGTAATTTCCAAGCTATCTAGTCAGGTTTCGAGGTCCAATTTCATTTTTTTTTTGCTCTTCCCCCACTGCTTCCTCCTCTTTTTCTCACATGTTAAATTCCCATAGGGAAATCTGTTTTTCACCATAAAATAAATATTTTTGACCGATTTCGTCCAAATAAAAAACGGAACATCTAAAATGTAGATAAATTTATTTTTATGTAAACAAAAAGGATATAACGCTATTTAAATGGGCGTATTGTTTGGGCGGCTTTAAGAGAAACGGACAGTAGGTGATATAGTATGTGAGAAATAGATGTAAAGGCGAACTGTTAACGTGAAAACTTAACGAGGAAAATGTCAATTACGCGAAAAAATAGGAAAACATTTAAAAAAAAACGGCTAAGAAAGAAATATTGCTATGTATTTTATACAAATTGATTGGTTTATAATAGAATTAAACTTCACAGTGTAGCTCCTGATCAACCTATACGCACAGCCGTGCAGTCTGACAATGACCTATATATGTATGGGCCGGGGACCGTGATGTGTGACATAATAGTTGTGATCAGTGTAGCCCCTGATCAACATACACGTACATCCGTGCAGTCTGACAATGACCTATAATATGTATGGGCCGCCGACCTTGATGCGTGACATAAAAGATTCGATCAGTGTAGCCCCTGATCAACATACACGTACAGCCGTGCAGTCTGACAATGACCTATAGTATGTATGGGCCGCCGACCTTGATGTGTGACATAATAGATGCGATCAGTGTAGCCCTTGATCAACATACACATGCAGTCTGACAATGACCTATAGTATGTATGGGCCACCAATCGTGATGCATGACATAATAGATGCGCTTAGTGTAGCCCCTGATCAACATACACGTACAACCGTGCAGTCTGACAATGGCCTATAGTATGTATGGGCCGCCGCTCGAGATGCGTGACATAATGGTTGCGATCAGTGTAGTCCCTGATCAACATACACGCACAGCCGTGCAGTCTGACATTGACCTATAGTATGTATGAGCCGCCGACTGTGATGCGTGTAGACCCGGATCAACATACGTGCACAGCCATGCAGTCTGACAATGACCTATAGTATGTATGGGCCGCCGACCGTGATGCGTGACATAATATATGCGATCAGTGTAGCCTTTGATCAACATACACGCACAGCCGTGCAGTCTGATAATGATCTGTAGTATGTATGGTCCGCCGACCGTGATGCGTGACATAATATATGCGATCAGTGTAGCCTTTGATCAACATACACGCACAGCCGTGCAGTCTGATAATGATCTGTAGTATGTATGGTCCGCCGACCGTGATGCGTGACATAATATATGTGATCAGTGTAGCCTTTGATCAACATACACGCACAGCCGTGCAGTCTGACAATAACGTATAGTATGTATGGTCCGCCGACCGTGATGCGTGACATAATATATGTGATCAGTGTAGCCTTTGATCAACATACGTGCACAGCCGTGCAGTCTGACAATGACCTATAGTATGTATGGTCCGCCGACCGTGATGCGTGACATAATATATGCGATCAGTGTAGCCTTTGATCAACATACGTGCACAGCCGTGCAGTCTGACAATAACGTATAGTATGTATGGTCCGCCGACCGTGATGCGTGACATAATATATGCGATCAGTGTAGCCTTTGATCAACATACGCGCACAGCCGTGCAGTCTGACAATAACGTATAGTATGTATGGTCCGCCGACCGTGATGTGTGACATAATATATGCGATCAGTGTAGCCTTTGATCAACATACACGCACAGCCGTGCAGTCTGATAATGACCTGTAGTATGTATGGTCCGCCGACCGTGATGCGCGACATAATGGTTGCGATCAATGTAGCCCCTGATCAACCTACACGTACATCCGTGCAGTCTGACAATGACCTATAGTATGTATGGGCCGCCGACCTTGATGTGTGACATAATAGTTGCGATCAGTGTAGCCCCTGATCAACATACACGCATAGCCGTGCAGTCTGACAATGGCCTATAGTGTGTATGGGCCGCCGACCGTGATGTGTGACATAATAGTTGTGATCAGTGTATCCCTTGATCAACATACACGTACAGCCGTGCAGTCGGACAATGGCCTATAGCATGTATGGGCCACCGCTCGAGATGCGTGACATAATGATTGCGATCAGTGTAGCCCCTGATCAACGTACACGCACAGCCGTGCAGTCTGACATTGACCTATAGTATGTATGGGCCGCCGACCGTGATGCGTGTAGACCCGGATCAACATACGTGCACAGCCGTGCAGTCTGATAATGACCTGTAGTATGTATGGTCCGCCGACCGTGATGCGCGACATAATGGTTGCGATCAGTGTAGCCCCTGATCATCCTACACTTACATCCGTGCAGTCTGACAATGACCTATAGTATGTATGGTCCGCCGACCTTGATGTGTGACATAATAGTTGCGATCAGTGTAGCCCCTGATAAACATACACGCACAGCCGTGCAGTCTGACAATGGCCTATAGTATGTATGGGCCGCCGACCGTGATGTGTGACATAATAGTTGTGATCAATGTATCCCCTGGTCAACATACACGTACAGCCATGCAGTCTGACAATGGCCTATAGTATGTATGGGGCACCGCTCGAGATGCGTGACATAATTGTTGCGATCAGTGTAGCCCCTGATCAACGTACACGAACAGCCGTGCAGTCTGACATTGACCTATAATATGTATGAGCCGTCGACCGTGATGCGTGTAGACCCGGATCAACATACGTGCACAGCCGTGCAGTCTGACATTGACCTATAGTATGTATGGGCCGTCGACCGTGATGCGTGTAGACCCGGATCAACATACGTGCACAGCCGTGCAGTCTGACAATGACCTATAGTATGTATGGAGCCGCCGACCGTGATGCGTGACATAATATATGCGATCAGTGTAGCCTTTGATCAACATACACGCACAGCCGTGCAGTCTGATAATGACCTGTAGTATTGATGAGTAAAGTATGTATGAAGCCGCCGACCGTGATGCGTGACATAATATATGCGATCAGTGTAGCCCCTGATCAACATACACGCACAGCCGTGCAGTCTGACATTGACCTATAATATGTATGAGCCGTCGACCGTGATGCGTGTAGACCCGGATCAACATACGTGCACAGCCGTGCAGTCTGACAATGACCTATAGTATGTATGGGCCGCCGACCGTGATGCGTGACATAATATATGCGATCAGTGTAGCCTTTGATCAACACACGCACAGCCGTGCAGTCTGATAATGACCTGTAGTATGTATGAGCCGCCGACCGTGATGCGTAGACGATCATGTAGCCCCATCAATGCATCGATAGACCTATAATATGTATGACCGCAGCCGTCATGCGACAGTGTGCTGACCCGGATCAACATACGTGCACAGCCGTGCAGTCTGACAATGACCTATAGTATGTATAGAGCCGTCGACTCGTGATTTGCTGACATAATATAATGCCTATAAGTGTAGCTTCTGATCAACATACCACAAGTCACAGCCGTGCAGTCTGATAATGACCTATAGTATGTATGAGCCGCCGACCGTGATGCCTGACATATTAAAATGCGATCAGTGTAGCCTTTGGATCAACATAACCGCACAAGCCGAGCAGCTCTGATCAATGACCTATAGTAATTTATGAGCCGCCGACCGTGATGCGTGACATAATATAAGCGATCAGTGAATCCCTTTGCTCAACAAACGCGCACAGCCGGTTGCATTCCTGACAATGACCTGTAGTATGTATGAGCCGCCGACCGTGATGCGTGACATAATATATGCGATCAGTGTAGCCTTTGATCAACATACACGCACAGCCGTGCAGTCTGATAATGACCTGTAGTATGTATGGTCCGCCGACCGTGATGCGCGACATAATGGTTGCGATCAGTGTAGCCCCTGATCAACCTACACGTACATCCGTGCAGTCTGACAATGACCTATAGTATGTATGGGCCGCCGACCGTGATGTGAGACATAATAGTTGCGATCAGTGTAGCCCCTGATCAACATACACGCACAGCCGTGCAGTCTGACAATGGCATATAGTATGTATGGGCCGCCGACCGTGATGTGTGACATAATAGTTGTGATCAATGTATCCCCTGATCAACATACACGTACAGCTGTGCAGTCTGACAATGGCCTATAGTATGTATGGGGCACCGCTCGAGATGCGTGACATAATTGTTGCGATCAGTGTAGCCCCTAATCAACGTACACGCATAGCCGTGCAGTCTGACAATGGCCTATAGTATGTATGGGCCGCCGACCGTGATGCGTGACATAATAGATGCGATCAGTGTTGCCCCTGATCAACATACAAGCACAGCCGTGCAGTCCCACATTGGCCTATAGTATGTATGGGCCGCCGACCGAGATGCGTGACATAATGGTTGCGATCAGTGTAGCCCCTGATCAACATACACGCACAGCCGTGCAGTCTGACAATGACCTATAGTATGTATGGGCCGCCGACCGTTATGCGTGACATAATATATGCGATCAGTGTAGCCTTTGATAAACATACGCACACAGCCGTGCAGTCTGACATTGACCTATAGTATGTATGAGCCGCCGACTGTGATGCGTGTAGACCCGGATCAACATACGCGCACAGCCGTGCAGTCTGACAATGACCTATAGTATGTATGGCCCGCCGACCGTGATGCGTGACATAATATATACGATCAGTGTAGCCTTTGATCAACATACACACACAGCCGTGCAGTCTGATAATGATCTGTAGTATGTATGGCCCGCCGACCGTGATGCGTGACATAATATATACGATCAGTGTAGCCTTTGATCAACATACACACACAGCCGTGCAGTCTGATAATGATCTGTAGTATGTATGGGCCGCCGACCGTGATGCGTGACATAATATATGTGATCAGTGTAGCCTTTGATCAACATACGCACACAGCCGTGCAGTCTGACAATAACGTATAGTATGTATGGGCCGCCGACCATGATGCGTGACATAATAGATGCGATCAGTGTAGCCCTTGATCAACATACGCACACAGCCGTGCAGTCTGACAATAACCTATAGTATGTATGGGCCGCCGACCATGATGCGTGACATAATAGATGCGATCAGTGTAGCCCTTGATCAACATACACGCACAGCCGTGCTGTCTGACATGGACCTATAATATGTATGGGCCGCCGACCGAGATGCGTGACATAATGGTTGCGATCAGTGTAGCCCCTGATCAACGTACATGCACAGCCGTGCAGTCTGACAATGGCCTATAGTATGTATGGTCCGCTGACCGAGATGCGTGACATAATAGATGCGATCAGTGTAGCCCCTGATCAACATACACACGCACAGCGGTGCAGTCCAACAATGGCCTATGGTATGTATGGGCCGCCGACCGAGATGTGTGACATAATGGTTGAGGTCAATGTAGCCCCTGATCAACCTACATGCACGACGGAGATGTGTGACACAATCTATCATTGTAGACCCTGGGACCATATACTAGGTTAATTTAAACTAATTTCTAAAATTACGTCAATCCGTTCCTGTAGATCTGACGTACATTTGTACAAAAAGTATGCACGTGTGTATATGCTCATCAGATACCGCATGTGTGGTAATGCATTCTCTAAGTTCATTCATTATTTCCTATATATATATTTCAGACCCGTTCCTAATCTTTTCAATATAATGATGTATGACAATTTCTAATATTACGTCAATAAGTGTCCAGTAAATTTGACGTGCATTTGTAAGAAAAATATATGCATGTGTACCCGAAAACATCATATGTGACGGACGGACGGACGGATGGATGGATGGACGGATGGACGGATGGACGGACAAATTGGTTAAACCCAAAAACAGCCACGTAAACCGAAAAATAAATGCCACATAAACATGTGTTTTATGTGACTAATGTAACTAACCCTACCCTTTACTGAGTCCATCCCCTGTGGGCCTAGTCACATATACACAATATGTTGATGCAAGATGAACGGACGGACGTAGGACGGACGGACACTAACACAATCATCTTCAAAACGTACTTGCAATATATAGTTCCGGACATGAACTACTATTTCTAATTAACCGTTAAAAAATGCGTTAAAGGACTGTACATATGGATTTGTTGTATTACATTTAAATTGAAATGTCACAGGGCGAGAAAAATTAGCACCGGCCCGGGGCTCGAATCCGGGACTTCCGGTTTACATTAACATCGCTCTAACCGACAGAACTATCCGGGTACGAACATAAACACTATGCACACCGTGAGTTGCATAGATACCGTGGCATAAATATTAAGTATTTTTCCAGAAAATAATGTTTTCAATATGCATGATGATACACGAATATACTAATAGCGGATCATGGTCTATTAGATGTACGGTACTACTGTTTTTATTGCTTGATGCACATGCACTATCACATTAACAAGACCGAATATTTGTACGGCAAATTCATATTTATAGATGCGACATGTCGTTACTTTTATAGACAATTATTGGTGAGGATTGCCACACACATAATAATTATTGGGGCGTCATTGTCGCACCAGTCGCACTAATGGTTGCGTCCATGCCCTATAACGGTACTACTGTATTAGATTATAGTTAAAAATGGCAAGTTAAAATTTCATAATTTGATGACATGAATAATAAGTTTAAATTCTACTTTTGTTTCAGTGGACGAATGCAGAACCCTGATGATTACAGAAAGAAGGCACACGTGTAAAGTATATTTATACTAGTTGTAGTAGGTGTAGATGTAGTAGGCATTGTATATGTAGGTGTAATAGTAGGTGTAATATGTGTATGTGTAATAGATGTAGCATGTGTGTGTGATGGTGGTGGTATTTGTGATGGTGGCGTTTGTTGTTGGTTGTGGTGGTGGTTTTGGTGGCGGTGCATTTGGCTGTGATGATGTTATTCATAATGAGTTTCAGAATAGTGAAGATCAGAGAGTTCAGGTGACGGGGGCGATGATGGTGTGGTCGATGGTGACGTGGACGATGATGGCACAGACAGTGGTATGTAAGTAATGGACACTAAGACGGTAAGGTCGGTAACGGGTCCAGGTAGTTTATTCATATTGCATTTAATATGTATTCATGTACTGTATTCCATTTGACTTGTATTTGTATAATCTTGTAGGTGATGTTGAGGACAGTAATGACGAGTGCGTGGTAGGAGTGTGGGATAATTGTAAGTGATTATTGGTTCAGGTAATTTATTCTTATTGTATTCTAAAATGTATTGCATGTACTGTATTCCATGTAACTTTTATTTGCATTGGTGTGTAGGTGATGTTGAGGAAAGAAAAGACAAGGGCGTGGTAGGAGTGTGCGATAATTGTAAGTGATTGGTTCAGATAATTTATTCTTATTGTATTTTACAATGTATTTTACAATGTATTGCATTTACTGTATTCCATGTGACTTTTATTTGCATTGGTGTGTAGGTGATGTAGAGGACAGAAAAGTCGAGGGCCGTGGTACGAGGATGCGGTAATGGTAAGGTCGGCGTTAAGGTTATGTATTGTTATTGTATTCTAAAATGTGTTTCATGTAATGCATTCCATGTGTCTATTATTTTGATTATCTTGTGTTGTTGAGGATAGTAATGATGATGTGTAATATGTTATGTGTAGTATGTGTAGGAGGTGTAATAGGTGTAATATGTGTAGTAGGTACAATATGTGTATGTGTAATAGATGTACCGGTAGTAGGTGTACTAGGTGTAATATGTGTAGTGTAACATGGGTGATGATGGTGTGGGCGATGATGATGTGGAAGATGATGTGGGTGATTATGATATGTGTGATAATGTGGGGGAGGATGTGGGAGATGTGGGTAATGGCATGTGCGATGATGTGGGCGATGACGAGGGTGATATAGGTGATGGCATGGGCGATGACGAGGGTGATATAGGTGATGGCATGGGCGATGATGACATGGGCGATGATGGCATGGGCGATGATGGCATGGGCGATGATGTGGGCGATGATGAGGGCGCCGATGTGGTTGACGTTGTAGATGATGGTGACGGGTACGATTATGGCGTGACGTGGACAATGATGGCGCGGGGATGCTGACGTGGTGATGGGATGGTTGACGTGGATGATGATGGCGCGGGAACAGTGGAGTTGGAGATGGTGGCATAGGCGATGATGGCATGAGACAGTGATGGGGTAATTATGGCGCCGAGTAAGGTAACGTAAGGTAATATTGAATAATTAAAATCAAAAGGTACTAATAGATTAATAATTAATGATTCATAATTTACAAAGATTGGAACGATGTGGGATTAAATGATTTGTGATGGTGACGTGGGATGATGGCGCAGGGATGGTGACGTGGACGATGATGGTGCGGGGTTAGTGGAGTTGGAGATGGTGGCGTAGGCGAGGTGGTGGAGTGAGAGATAGTGATGGGGTAATTATGGCGCAAAGTAAGGTAACGTAAGGTAATCTGGATAATTAAGATTAAAAGGTACTAATAGATTAAAATGTTAATTGATTCATAATTTACAAAAGATCTGAACGAATGTGGGCTTAAAATGGAAAATTTTGTTGTTGATTGTGACGTTGGATTGATCGATTAGCGCGGGGATTGTTGGACGTAGGTGATGATGACGTGGAAATGGATGATGGGAGTGGTAACGTGGATGATGATAGAGTGTGATGGAGTGTGACGTGGGCGTATGAACGGGTGATGGTGAAACATGGAGGATGATGGCGCTGGGAATAGTCGGCGTTGGAAGATTGGTGGCGGTAGGCGATGATGGTGTGATGAGAAAGTGATGGAGGTGTTATTGGGGCGTTAAGTTTTAAGGTGCGTTTAAGGTAATCTGGATAAATTAAAATTAAAATGGTAACTATAAGGATTAATAGGGTTAATGAATTCAAATTAAAATTTTACAATATTCGGAAGGAACGTTGGGTAATTAAATTTATGTGATTGTGTCGTGGGAATGATTGGAATTGCCCGGGGAATGTTGGGGAAAGTTCGAAATGTGATGGATGACGGGTGGAAATGGATGATGGGTGGTAACGGTGGGGATGGATGATAGAGCTGGGTTGGTGTTGGTGACGTGGGCGATGACATCGGGCGGTGGATTGGTGATGTGGAAGGATTGGATGGCGCGGGAATAGGTCGGGCGTTGGAGATGGTGGGTAGGCAGATGATGGTGGTGAGGCGATTTTGATGGAGCGGTAATTATGGGCAGAGTAAGTAACGTAAGGGTAATATGGGGAATAATTTCAACATTAAAAAGGTTAATTTACAAAGATTGGAAGACCGAAGTGGGGATTCAAATCTTTTTTTTGATTTGGTGAACGTGAATGGATGAATGGCGCGGGGGATTGGTTGAAGTGGAACGATTCAAAATGGCGCGGGGATAAAGTTGGAGTTTGGAGATGGTGGCGCTAATAGATTGAATGGGGGTAAGGCGATTGATGGATTGCCGAGATAAGTTGAAGGGGTAATTATGCGCAACTAAAGGAGTTTGGTAACGGTAAGGTAAATAAGGAATAATTAAAATTAAAATGTAAAAATAGGATTAAAATGTTGATGATCATATTCACAAGATGGACGATCGGTAGCATTAAAATGATGTGATGATGGGACGTGGATGATGATTAGGTGCTTGCTTTTTGGTTGTTCGGTAATGGCTGAAATGGATGGACTGGGAATTGGATGATGCCGATGGTACGTGGATGATGATAGGCGGTGTATTGGTGACAGTGGGTGGGCGATGATCGGCCACGGTGTTGGTTGGTGTGGACGGATGGATGGTGCGGGGGGGAAAGGGGGATTTGGCATGGCGGGTTGGGAAATTGGTGGGTAGCTATGTTGGCGCGGGCGAGTGGTTATGGTAAAGTAATGGACATTAAGGCGGTAAGGTCAGTGGACCGGTCCGGGTAGGGCTTATATTGGTATTGCATTTAAAAATGTAATTCATGGTACTGTATTTAATTTGACTTGGTAATATTCTTGTAGGTGGTTGTTGAGGACTGGTCCTGACGAAGTGCGTTGGGTAGGAGTTGTGGGATTAATTGTAAGTGGATTGTTTCAAAAGGTAATTTTATCTCATTATTGTATTCTGTATTGTTTTTGCCATTTGTACTTGTATTTCCATGTTAAACTTTTATTTGCATTGGTTGTGTAGGTGCTGTTTTGAAGGACAGTAAAAGACGAGGGTGGCGTGGTTAGGAAGTGTGGGCGATAATTGTAAAGTGATTGGTTCAGGTGTAAAATTTATTCTTATTGTATTTTACTAAAATGTATTGCATTTGTACTGTTTTCCCTTAATTGTGAACTTTTATTTCTGCATTGGTGTGTAGGTGATGTTGGAGGGACAGAAAAGTCGAGGGGGCCGTTGGTACGAGGATTGCGGTAATGGTAAGGTCGGCGTTTAAGGTTGTCATTTATTGTTATTGTTTTATTCTAAATTGTGGTTTCACTGTAATGCACTTCCATGTGTCTTTTATTTTATTTTGATTATTCTTGTGTTGTTGAGGGATAGTAATGATGATGTGTAATTTTGTTATGTTGTTGGAGTATGTGTCAGGTATGGTTGTAATAGGTGTAAATATGTGTAGTTAGGGGTGCAATATGGTGTATGGTGTAATAAGAATGTTAGTAGGTTTCTTCTAGGCTGTAATTATGTGTAGTGTAATCTATGGGTGATGATGGTTGTGGGCGAATTGATGATGTGGAATGATGAATGTGGGTGATTATGATATGCGTGATGTGTGGCGGGGGGGGGCGGGGAGGGGGGAGGAGGGAGGTGGGGAAACGGGAGGGGGAGGTGGGGGGGGGGGGGGGGGGGGGGGTTGGGGGGTAAAGGATGGGTGGCGAGAGGGTGGGGGGGGGTGGGGGTGGGGGGATAGGGGGGGGGGGGGTGTGGGGGTGGGAAGGAGAGGGGGAGAATGGGGGGGTCGAGGAGGTGGGTGGGGGGGGGGGGGTGGAGAGGGGGGAGGTAGGATAGGTTGGGTGGAGGGGGGTGGGGAGAGGGAGGGGGAGGATTTTGGGGGGGGGGAGGGGGGAGGGAAGGGTGGGGAGTGAGGAGGGGGGGAGGGGGGGGAGGAGAGGGAGGAGGAGGGGGAGGAGGGTGGGCGGGGAGGATGGGGGGAGGCAGGGGAGAGTGGAGTTGGGGGAGGATTAGTGGGCGGAGGTTGGGGATGGGGAGGAGTGGGTTGGGGGGGGAGGAGGGTGGGCGGGGGGAGGAGGGTGGAGGGGTGGTGGGCTGTGGGAGATTGTGGGGATAATGGCATGGGTGCGATGATTGTGGGCGAATTGATGAGGGTGATGATATAAGGTGAGCATGGGCGATGACGGGCGAGTGATGATGTGGGGGGGCGATTGATGGACGTTGGGCGATGATGAGGGCGCTGAGAGGTTGGACGTAGATGATGGCGGGGGAGGGTGCGATTATGGGTGACGTGGACGGATGATGGGCGCAGGGATGGCTGACGTGGATGATGGGATGGTGATTGGCGGCTGGGACAGTGGAGTTGGGAGACTGGTGGCATTATGGCGATGCTTGGCAATGGCTTGGACAGTTGATGGGGTAATTTATGGGCCGCCGAGTAATGGTAAACGTAAGGTGTAATTTTGAATAAATTAAAATCAAAATGGTAACTAAATAAAGATTAATAATTTAATGATTCATAATTTACAAAGAGATTGGAAACGAAACGTGGGTGATTAAAATTGATTCTGATGGTTGGACGTGGATGATTGATGGGTAGGCAGGGGATTGGTGACGTGGACGATTGATTTTGGTAGGCGGGTAGGTGGGTAGTGGGGACGTGGACGATCATGGCAACTGGGAATATGGTGACGTGGAATGATGGATTGTGACGTGGGATTGATGAGTAGACGCGGGGATGGGTGACTGTTGAACGAACTATTGAGATGGAGTGGGTAAGGGCTTGCTGACTGTAGACTAATGATCGCGGTGGGGATAGTGGAAGAGTTGGAGATGGTGGCGTAGGAGATGATGGCGTGGGAAGATTTAGTGATGGGATTAATTATGGCCAACAGTGTAAGAATAACGTAAACGTAATATCTTTAAATAATTAAAATTCAAAAGGTAAAAATAATAGATTTAATAATTCATAAATTTACTAAAGATTTGGAAACGAACGTGGATGAATGATGGCGCGGGCGATGGTGACGACGTGGATGATGGGATGGTGACGTGGATGATGCATGATGGCGTGGGGATGTTGACTTGGACGATGATGGAGCGGGGAAGTGGAGTTGGAGATGGTGGCGTAGGCAATGATGGCATTGGCGATGATGGCGTGAGATATAGTGATGGGGTAATTATGGCGCAGAGTAAGGTAACGTAAGGTAATATGGTATAATTAAAATTAAAAGGTACTAATAGATTAATAGTTAATGATTCATAATTTACAAAGATCTGAAGGAACGTGGGATTAAAATGATGTGATTGTGACGTGGATGATGATAGCGCTGGGATGTTGAAATAGGTGATGATGACGTGGAAATGGATGATGGGATGGTAACGTGGATGATGATAGAGCTGTGATGGTGACATGGGCCATGACGGCGCGGTGATGGTGACGTGGAGGATGATGACGCGGGAATAGTCGCGTTGGAGATGGTGGCGTAGGCGATGATGGTGTGAGAGATAGTGATGGGGTAATTATGGCGCAGAGTAAGGTAACGTAAGGTAATATGGAATAATTCAAATTAAAAGGTATAATTTACAAAGATTGGAACGAACGTGGGATTCAAATGTGATGGTGACGTGAATGATGATGGCGCGGGGATGGTGACGTGGACGATCATGGCGCGGGGATAGTGGAGTTGGAGATGGTGGCGTAGGCGATGATGGCGTAGGCGATGATGGCATGCGAGATAGTGATGGGGTAATTATGGCACAGAGTATGGTAACGTAAGGTAATATGGAATAATTAAAATTAAAATGTACTAATAGATTAATAATTGATGATTCATAATTCACAAAGATCGGAACGAACGTAGGATTAAAATGATGTGATGATGACGTGGATGATGATAGGGCTATGATGTTGACGTATGTGATGATGGAATGGAAATGGATGATGGGATGGTCACGTGGATGATGATAGAGCGGTGATGGTGACGTGGGCGATGACGGCACAGTGTTGGTGACGTGGAGGATGATGGCGCGGGAATAGTGTCGTTGGAGATGGTGGCGTAGACTATAATGGCGCAGGCAGTGGGTATGTAAGTAATGGCACTTTAAGACGTTAGTGGTCAGTGACAGGTTTCGGGTAGCTTTTTATTCATTATTGCATTTAAAATTGTATTACATGTATCTGGTATTCCATTTGACTTGTCATTTGTTTAAATATTGTAGGTAGTGATGTTTGAGGGTCCAGTTTTGAATGACTAGTGCGTGTTAGGATAGTGTGGGCATATTAAGTTGGTAAGTGATTGGGTTCAAGGTTAATTTATTCTTTATTGTATTTCTAAAATGTATTGCATGTACTGTTTTTATTCCATTGTAACTTTTATTTGCATTGGTTGTGTAGGTGATGTTGAGGGAGATAGAACAAGGTTTGAGGGCCGTGGTTAGGTACGAGGATGGCGGGTAATGGTCAATGGTCGGCGTTAAGGTTACCGTTTAAGGTTCTTATTTATTTCTTTTTGTATTCTAAAATGTCCGTTTCATTGTAATGCATTCCTGTGTCTATTTTTTTATTTTGATTATCTTGTGTTGTTGAGGTGTTAGTTAATGATTGATGTTGTTAATTATGTTTTATGTATAGTATGTGCAGTTTGTGTTGTAATAGGTGTAATGATGTGTTAGGTAGGTGCTAATAGGTGTATGTGTTAATAGATAGTAGGTCGGTCTATTAGGTGTAATTATGTGTAGGTGTAAATGGATGATGATGGTCATTGTGGGGCGATGATGATGTGGAAGATGGATGGTGGGTGATTATGATTTTATGCGGTGAATAATGTGGGAAGAAGATTGTGGGATATGTGGGTAATGGCAATGTGCGATGATGTGGGCGTTGATTGATATAGGTGATGGCCATGGGCTGGATGACGCGAGTGATGCTGGTGGGCGATGATTGACGGGGTGGGCGATGCATGTGGGCGATTGATGGTTGGTTGAACGTAGATTAGATGGATGGCGACGGGTTACGGAGATTATGGCGTGAACGTTGGTCGATGATGGCGCGGGGATGCCTGACGTGGATTGATGGGATGGTTTGAACGTGGTTGGATTGATGGCGATGGGCTGGGGAACAGTGGAGAGTTGGAGATGGTGGCATTAGGCAGAACTGATGGATGAGACCGTGATGGGGTAATTATGGCGCCGAGTAAGGTAACGTAAGGTAATATTGAATAATTAAAATCAAAAGGTACTAATAGATTAATAATTAATGATTCATAATTTACAAAGATTGGAACGAACGCGGGATTAAAATGATCTGATGGTGACGTGGATGATGATGGCGCGGGGATGGTGACGTGGACAATGATGGCGCGGGTATGGGGACATGGACGATCATGGCATGGGAATGGTGACGTGGATGATGGGATTGTGACGTGGATGATGATAGCGCGGGGATGGTGACGTTGACGAACGATGATGGAGTGGGGATGCTGACGTAGACAATGATCGCGTGGGGATAGTGGAGTTGGAGATGGTGGCGTAGGAGATGATGGCGTGGGAGATAGTGATGAGTAATTATGGCACAGTGTAAGATAACGTAACGTAATATCTAATAATTAAAATTAAAAGGTAATAATAGATTAATAATTCATAATTTACTAAGATTGGAACGAACGTGGATGATGATGGCGCGGCGATGGTGACGACGTGGATGATGGGATGGTGACGTGGATGATGCATGATGGCGTGGGGATGTTGACTTGGACGATGATGGAGCGGGGAAGTGGAGTTGGAGATGGTGGCGTAGGCAATGATGGCATTGGCGATGATGGCGTGAGATATAGTGATGGGGTAATTATGGCGCAGAGTAAGGTAACGTAAGGTAATATGGAATAATTCAAATTAAAAGGTATAATTTACAAAGATTGGAACGAACGTGGGATTCAAATGTGATGGTGACGTGAATGATGATGGCGCGGGGATGGTGACGTGGACGATCATGGCGCGTGGATAGTGGAGTTGGAGATGGTGGCGTAGGCGATGATGGCGTAGGCGATGATGGCATGAGAGATAGTGATGGGGTAATTATGGCACAGAGTATGGTAACGTAAGGTAATATGGAATCATTAAAATTAAAATGTACTAATAGATTAATAATTGATGATTCATAATTCACAAAGATCGGAACGAACGTAGCATTAAAATGATGTGATGATGACGTGGATGATGATAGGGCTATGATGTTGACGTATGTGATGATGGAATGGAAATGGATGATGCGATGGTCACGTGGATGATGATAGAGCGGTGATGGTGACGTGGGCGATGACGGCACGGTGTTGGTGACGTGGAGGATGATGGTGTGGGAATAGTGGCGTTGGAGATGGTGGCGTAGGCTATGATGGCGCAGGCAGTGGTATGTAAGTAATGGACATTAAGGCGGTAAGGTCAGTGACAGGTCCGGGTAGCTTATTCATATTGCATTTAAAATGTATTCATGTACTGTATTCCATTTGACTTGTATTTGTATAATCTTGTAGGTGATGTTGAGGACAGTAATGACGAGTGCGTGGTAGGAGTGTGGGATAATTGTAAGTGATTGGTTCAGGTAATTTATTCTTATTGTATTTTACAATGTATTGCATTTACTGTAATCCATGTGACTTTTATTTGCATTGGTGTGTAGGTGATGTGGAGGACAGAAAAGTCGAGGGCCGTGGTACGAGGATGCGGTAATGGTAAGGTCGGCGTTAAGGTTATTTATTGTTATTGTATTCTAAAATGTGTTTCATGTAATGCATTCCATGTGTCTATTATTTTGATTATCTTGTGTTGTTGAGGATAGTAATGATGATGTGTAATATGTTATGTGTAGTATGTGTAGGAGGTGAAATAGGTGTAATATGTGTAGTAGGTGCAATAGGTGTATGTGTAATAGATGTAGTAGGTGTACTAGGTGTAATATGTGTAGTGTATCATGGGTGATGATGGTGTGGGCGATGATGATGTGGAAGATGATGTGGGTGATTATGATATGCGTGATGATGTGGGGGAGGATGTGGGAGATGTGGGTAATGGCATGTGCGATGATGTGGGCGATGATGAGGGTGATGATATAGGTGAAGGCATGGGCGATGACGCGAGTGATGATGTGGGCGATGATGACGTGGGCGATGATGAGGGCGCTGATGTGGTTGACGTAGATGATGGCGACGGGTACGATTATGGCGTGACGTGGACGATGATGGCGCGGGGATGCTGACGTGGATGATGGGATGGTGACGTGGATGATGATGGCGCGGGAACAGTGGAGTTGGAGATGGTGGCATAGGCGATGATGGCATGAGACAGTGATGGGGTAATTATGGCGCCGAGTAAGGTAACGTAAGGTAATATTGAATAATTAAAATCAAAAGGTACTAATAGATTAATAATTAATGATTCATAATTTACAAAGATTGGAACGAATGTGGGATTAAAATGATGTGATGGTGACGTGGATGATGGCGCGGGGATGGTGACGTGGACGATGATGGTGCGGGGATAGTGGAGTTGGAGATGGTGGCATAGGCGATGGTGGCGTGAGAGATAGTGATGGGGTAATTATGGCACAAAGTAAGGTAACTTAAGATAATTTGGAATAATTAAAATTAAAAGGTACTAATAGATTAATAGTTAATGATTCATAATTTACAAAGATCTGAACGAACGTGGGATTAAAATGATTGATAGTGACGTGGATGATGATAGCGCGAGGATGTTGACGTAGGTGATGATGACGTGGAAATGGATGATGGGATGGTAACGTGGATGATGATAAGAGCTGTGATGGTGAAGTGGGCGATGACGGCACGGTGATGGTGACGTGGAGGATGATGGCGCGGGAATAGTGGCATTGGAGATGGTGGCGTAGGCTATGATGGCACAGGCAGTGGTATGTAAGTAATGGACATTTAGACGGTAAGGTCAGTGACAGGTCCGGGTAGCTTATTCATATTGCATTTAAAATGTATTCATGTACTGTATTCCATTTGACTTGTATTTTTGTATAATCTTGTAGGTGATGTTGAGGACAGTAATGACGAGTGCGTGGTACGAGTGTGGGATAATTGTAGGTGATTGGTTCAGGTAATTTATTCTTATTGTATTCTAAAATGTATTGCATGTACTGTATTCCATGTAACTTTTATTTGCATTGGTGTGTAGGTGATGTTGAGGACAGAAAAGACGAGGGCGTGGTAGGAGTGTGCGATAATTGTAAGTGATTGGTTCAGGTAATTTATTCTTATTGTATTTTACAATGTATTGCATTTACTGTATTCCATGTGACTTTTATTTGCATTGGTGTGTAGGTGATGTTGAGGACAGAAAAGTCGAGGGCCGTGGTACGAGGATGCGGTAATGGTAAGGTCGGCGTTAAGGTTATTTATTGTTATTGTATTCTAAAATGTGTTTCATGTAATGCATTCCATGTGTCTATTATTTTGATTATCTTGTGTTGTTGAGGATAGTAATGATGTGTAATATGTTATGTGTAGTATGTGTAGTAGGTCTAATAGGTGTAATATGTGTAGTAGGTGCAATAGGTGTATGTGTAATAGATGTTGTAGGTGTACTAGGTGTAATATGTGTAGTGTAACATGGGTGATGATTGTGTGGGTGATGATGATGTGGAAGATGATGTGGGTGATTATGATATGCGTGATGATGTGGGGGAGGATGTGGGAGATGCGGGTAATGGCATGTGAGATGATGTGGGCGATGATGAAGGTGATGATATAGGTGATGGCATGGGCGATGACGCGAGTGATGTGGTCGATGATGATGTGGGCGATGATGTGGTTGACATTGTAGATGATGGCGACGGGTACGATTATGGCATGACGTGGACGATGATGGCGCGGGGATGCTGACGTGGATGATGGGATGGTGACGTGGATGGTGATAGCGCTGGGATGGTGACGTGAGCGATGATGGCGCGGTGATGGTGACGTGGACGATGATGGCGCGGTGATGGTGACGTGGACGATGATGGCGCAGGGAGAATTATGGCACAGAGTAAGGTAGCGTAAGGTATTATCTAATCATTAAAATTAAAAGGTAATAATAGATTAATAATTCATAATTTACTAAGATTGGAATTAATGTGGGTGATGATGGCGCGGGGATGGTGATGTGGATGATGATGTCGTGGGGATGTTGACGTGGACGATGATGGAGCGGGGATAGTGGAGTTGGAGATGGTGATGTAGGCGATGATGGCGTAGGCGATGATGGCATGAGAGATAGTGATGGGGTAATTATGGCGCAGAGTAAGGTAACGTAAGGTAATATGGAATAATTAAAATTAAAAGGTACTTATTAGATTAATAATTAATGATTCATAATGCATAAAGATCGGAACGAACGTAGGATTAAAATAATGTGATGGTGACGTGGATGATGATAGCGCGGGGATGTTGATGTAGGTGATGATGACGTGGGAATGGATGATGGGATGGTGACGTGGATGATGATAGAGCGGTGATGGTGACGTAGGCGATGACGGCGCGGTGATGGTGACGTGGAGGGTGATGGCGCGGAAATAGTGGCGTTGGAGATGGTGGCGTAGACTAGGCGATAATGGTGTGAGAAATAGTGGTGGGGTAATTATGGCGCAGAGTAAGGTAACGTAAGGTAATATGGAATAATTAAAATTAAATGGTATAATTTACAAAGATTGGAACGAACGTGGGATTCAAATGTGACGGTGACGTGGATGATGTCGCGGGGATGGTGACGTGGACGATGATGGCGCGGGGATAGTGGAGTTGGAGATGGTGGCGTACGCGATGATGGCGTAGGGCGATGATGGCGTAGGCATTGATGGCATGAGAGATAGTGATGGGGTAATTATGGCGCAGAGTAAGGTAACGTAAGGTAATATGGAATAATTAAAATTAAAAGGTACTAATTGATTAATAATTAATGATTCATAATTTACAAAGATTGGAACAAACGTAAGATTAAAATGGTGTGATGATGACGTGGATGATGATAGTGCTCGGATGTTGACGTATGTGATGATGGAGTGGGAATGGATGATGGGATGGTAACATGGATGATGATAGAGCGGTGATGGTGACGTGGGCGATGACGGCGTGGTGATGGTGACGTGGAGGATGATGGTACGGGAATAGTGGCGTTGGAGATGGTGGCGTAGGCGATGATGGTGTGAGAACTAGTGATTAAAATTAAAAGGTATAATTTACAAAGATTGGAACGAACGTGTGATTCAAATGATGTGATGGTGACGTGGACGATGATGGCGCGGGGATAGTGGAGTTGGAGATGGTGGTGTAGGCGATGATGGCGTAGGCGATGATGGCGTGACAGATAGTGATGGGGTAATTATGGCACAGAGTAGGGTAACGTAAGGTGATATGGAATAATTAAAATTAAAATGTACTATTAATAGATTAATAATTAATGATTCATAATTTATAAAGATTGGAACGAACGTGGGATTAAAATGATGTGATGGTGACGTGGATGATGATAGCGCGGGGATATTGACGTGGACGATGTTGAAGCGGTGATAGTGGAGTTGGAGATGGTGGCGTATTTGATGATGGCGTGAGAGATAGTGATGGGGTAATTATGGCGCAGAGTAAGGTAACGTAAGGTAATATGGAATAATTAAAATTAGAAGATATAATTTACAAAGATGGGAACGAACGTTGGATTCAAATGATGTGATGCTGACGTGGAAGATGATGGCGCGGGGATAGTGGAGTTGGTGATGGTGGTGTAGGCGATGATGGCGTAGGCGATGTTGGCGTCTGAGATAGTGATGGGGTAATTATGACGCAGAGTAAGGTAACGTTAGGTAATATGGAATAATTAAAATTAAAAGGTACAAATAGATTAATTATTATTATGAATTAATGATTTATAATTTACAAAGATTGGAACGAACGTGGATTAAAATAATGTGATGGTGGCGTAGGCAATGATGGCGTAGGCAATGATGGCGTGAGAGATAGTGATGGGGTAATTATAGCACAGAGTATGGTAACGTAAGGTAATATGGAATAATTAAAATTGAAATGTACTAATAGATTAATAATTGATGATTCATAATTCACAAAGATCGGAACAAACGTAGGATTAAAATGATGTGATGATGACGTGGATGATCATAGGGCTATCATCGTAAGGTAATATGGAATAATTAAAATGAAAATGTATTAATAGATTAATAATTAATGATTCATAATTTACAAAGATTGGAACGAACGTGGGATTAAAATGATGTGATGGTGACGTGGATGATGATGGTGCGGGGATGTTGAGGTGGATGATGATGGAGCGGTGATAATGGAGTTGGAGATGGTGGCGTAGGCTGATGGCGTAGGCGATGATGGCGTGAGAGATAGTGATGGGGTAATTATGGCGCAGAGTAAGGTAACGTTAGGTAATATGGAATAATTAAGATTAAAAGGTACAAATAGATTAATAATTAATGATTTATAACTTACAAAGATTGGAACGAAAGTGGATTAAAATGATGTGATGGTAACGTGGATGATGATAGTGCGGTGATGAGATAGTAATGGGGTAATTATAGCGAAGAGTAAGGTAAAGTAAGGTAATATGGAATAATTAAAATGAAAATGTACTAATAGATTTATAATTAATGATTCATAATTTATAAAGATTGGAACGAACGTGGGATTAAAATGATCTGATGGTGACGTGGATGATGATAGCGCGGGGATGTTGACGTGGACGATGTTGGAGCGGTGATAGTGGAGTTGGAGATGGTGGCGTATGTGATGATGGCGTGAGAGATAGTGATGGGGTAATTATGGCGCAGAGTAAGGTAACGTAAGGCAATATAGAATAATTAAAATTAAAAGGTACTGATTAGATTAATAATTAATGATTCATAATTTACAAAGATCGGAACGAACGTAGGATTAAAATAATGTGACGGTGACGTGGATGATGATAGCACGGGGATGTTGACGTAGGTGATGATGACGTGGGAATGGATGATGGGATGGTAACGTGGATGATGATAGAGCGGTGATGGTGACGTGGGCGATGACGGCGCGGTGATGGTCACGTGGAGGGTGATGGCGCGGGAATAGTGGCATTGGAGCTGGTGGCGTAGGCGATGATGGTTTGAGAGATAGTGATTAAGGTAATATGGAATAATTAACATTAAAAGGTATAATTTACAAAGATTGAAACGAACGTGGGATTCAAATGATGTGGCATGAGAGATAGTGATGGGGTAATTATGGCACAGAGTAAGGTAACGTAAGGTAATATGGAATAATTAAAATTAAATGGTAAAATTTACAAAGATTGGAACGAACGTGGGTGGGATTCAAATGTGATGGTGACGTGGATGATGATGGCGCGGGGATGGTGACATGGACGATGATGGGATAGTGGAGTTGGAGATGGTGGCGTAGGCGATGATGGCGTAGGGCGATGATGGCGTAGGCGATGATGGCATGAGACATAGTGATGGGGTAATTATGGCGCAGATGATGATGGCGCGGGGATGGTGACATGGACGATGATGGGGATAGTGACGTTGGTGATGGTGGCGTAGACGATGTTGGCGTGAGAGACAGTGATGGGGTAATTATGGCACAGAGTAAGGTAACGTAAGGTAATGTGAAATAATTAAAATTAAAAAATTAAAAGGTACTAATAGATTAATAATTAATGATTAATATTTTACAAAGATTGAAACGAACGTGGGATTAAAATGATGTGATGGTGACGTGGATGATGATGGCGCGGGGATGGTGATGTTGACGATGATGGCGCGGGGATAGTGTAGGAATGGATGATGGGATGGTAACGTGAATGATGTTAGCGCGATGATGGTGACGTAGGCGATGATGGCACGTTGATGGTTATGTGGAGGATGATGGCGCGGGAATAGTGGCGTTGGAGATGGTGGCGTAGTCGATGATGGCGTGATATAGTGATGGGGTACTTATGGCGCAGAGTAAGGTAACGTAAGATGGAATAATTAAAATTAAAAGGTATAATTTACAATGATTGGAACGATAGTAGGATTAAAATGTGATGGTGACATGGATGATGATGGCGTGGGGATGGTAACGTGGAGGATGATGGCGCGGGGATAGTGGCTTTGGAGATTGTGGCGTAGGCGATGATGGCATAGGCGATGATGGCGTGAGAGATAGTGATGGGGTTATTATGGCTCAGTGTAAGGTAACGTAAGGTAATATGGAATAATTAAAATTAAAAGGTACTAATAGATTAATAATTAATGATTCATCATTTACAAAGATTGGAACGAACGTGGGATTAAAATGATGTGATGTTGACGTGGAGGATGATAGCGCGGGGATGTTGACGTGGGTGATGATGGCGTGGGAATGGATGATGGGATGGTCACGTTGATGATGATAGCGCGGTGATGGTTACGTGGGCGATGATGGCGCGGTGATGGTGATGTGGAGGATGATGGCACGTGAATAGCGGCGTTGGAGAGAGTGGCGTAGGCGATGATGGCGTGAGAGATAGTGATGGGGTAATTATGGCACAGAGTAAGGTAACATAAGGTAATATGGAATAATTAAAATTAAAAGGTGATACTAGTTTAATAATTAATAATTTACAAAGATTGGAATGAATGTGTGATTAAAGAAAGTAGAACAATTGTATATACAAAAACATTCATAGACTTTTATACATTTAAGAAGTTATATGATATACATAACAATGACTACCTAAACTATTTTATAATATGGACGATGATGGTGCTGGCAATGGTGACGTCGGCGATAATGGCGCCGTATGGTGACGCGGGCGGTGGTGAGGTGGGCAATGATTGCGCGTGCGATGGTCACGTTAAGGTAATTTTATCTTATTTCATTTGAAAATGTTATTTTGTTTTGTTGAGGTTCTTAATGATTATCTGATGATGAAGGGCAGTGGTGTCGCGCACAGTGATTCCGCGGGCGGTTTTGTCGCGGGTATGTTGCGGCCAGGATTAGCGCGGGTTGTGATGTCGCGGGTCGGAGATGTCGCTCGGAGAGGCTGGTAATGGGCATGTATGTGTTAATGTGATAGTGAGCGTGGTGATATGGAGTGTGGTGATATGGAGTGTGTGATAGCAATTGTAATGATGATGTGGGCAATGATAGCATTTGTAATAGTACATCAAACACCACCCCCCCCCCCCCCCCCCCCCCCCCGAAGCTGATATTTATGACAGACATGAACCAGAATACCATTTTTGCCCACATGATCAAGAATTGCATAACTGCAGCAACAGTTTACCATTTCTTGTGGGTATTCCAGAATGGTAATGTAACAGTTTACCATTTTTTTGTAGGTATTCCAGAATGGTAATGCAACAGCTTACCATTTCTGGTACATATTATAAAGATTATAAAGACGGCAACAATACAGTTTACCTTGTACTGTCCGTATTCCCGAATGTCAATACGACCAGTTACCATTTCTTGCTCGTATTGCATTCTACTCCATTTTCTGTCCGTATTTCAGAATGGAAATATGAAAGTTTCTTGTCCGTGTTCCAGAATGGCAATACGACAGGTTACTTTCTTGTCCATATGATATTGAATGGCAATACGACTGTTTACCATTTCTCGTCCATATGATCTAGAATGGCAATACGACAGTTAACCATGTCTTGTCCATATTCCATATTCGAGAAATGACAGTCTACTGTTTCTTTTCCATCTTCCTGAGTGGAAAACATGTGACAGTTTCCATTTCTTGTTCAAATGTCATATTTGAGAGAGAACGACAGTTTACCACTTCTTGCCCATATACCAGGTTGGAAGATATGTCCATAGAGTTTACCTGTTTTGTCTATATTTCAGACTGTATACTATATCAGTTTACCATTTCTTGTACATATTCCAGATTGGAAAGTTTGACAGTTTATGGTTTCTTGTTTATATTGCAGCTTGTAAAGGACAGCTTATGGTTTCTTGCTCATATTTCAGGTTGGAAGATATGGCAGTTTATGGTTTCTTGTCTATATTTCAGATAGGACAGTTAACGGTTTTTTGTCCATATTCCAGGATGCATAGTAAGACAGTTTGCTGTTTCTGGTACATATATCACATTGGAAAGTATGACAGTTTATGGTTTCTTGTCCCTATTCCAGGATAGAAAATATGACAGTTTATGGTTTCTTGCCACTATTCCAGGATAGAGAAATTATGACACTTTATGGTTTCTTGTCTCTATTTATTACAGGATGGAAAGTATGACAGTTAATGTTCTCTTGTCTATATTCCAGGATAGAAAGCATTACCGATCGCGTGGTTTTATAGATACTGTTTTCTTGTCCATAGTTCGTCCAGGATCTACCATACACACACATACTCCTATTGAAAACACGTATACATGTGTTTCATTAGCTACACATTTTGTACGTAGGTTTAAGTCGTAGGGAAAGTTGATGATCGTCCTGACTATTTCTAAATAAGATACGATCAACATCTTCATTATAATAAATGTTTAAAGTGTTACTTATTGTATCGTATGTATTGTGTTTTAATGTCTAACAACGTTTAGGTGGGTGGCAGGTGGGAGCATGCGATGGGTAATTTAACGGTTCATCCTTACCGGAATCCCGACTGGAGACCTGGTTTGGCCCTCACATACGTCTTTGGCATTTTGTATGGGACAGTTGAATCTGGTTATATCCCTTATAAGAGTAATCCTACCAGTATTACTTTTAAATAGGGGAAGGGGCCAAGTGACTGGTGTGATATGGACCTGGCACCAGGTCAGGTTATTCTAATTTCAGGGCTGAATATTTTGTATCTCGATGTAAATATTCCGTTCTGATTTTGGGATTTTCCCCCCAATGCAGCAGGTTAAAATGGGATCGAACCTGTTTGCCCGGCCTTACATGACCTTAGCTGTTGATAGGCCGTTAAACACCAATAAACAAACTAACAACGTTTAAAGGTACATGCCCACACAGTAGGCACAACATTGTCTTTACAGGAATGAAATAAGTGTATAATTGTGTCACTATTCCACCAGTTCTAAAGATTACGAGTGAAGGCTATACAGGTACATGTGTATAATCATTTTGTAATATTTATTTTGCTGATAGTGACGCGCAGTGGTATCAGGCTATTTTTACGGAAGCATGGAGGAGACATGTGTTTTTTTATTTATCGTGGCCACGACATAATTCAGGTGTGTTTTTTTTTATTTATCTGGTGGCCACGACTTATTATGTCGTGGCCACGAGATAAATAAAAAAAAACACACCTAAAGATCTCGTGGCCACGACATAACTCAGGTGTGTTTTTATGCCACAGGGTTTCGAAGAAACGGGTGGCATATAGTGTCTGTCTGTCCGTCCGTCCATCTGTCCGTCCGTCCGTCTGTCCGTACAGATGAGAGCTACATTGTGAGGTTAACCACACAGTGATGGACTTGTTAAGAGATGCTTATTCCGTTTTAACCCCGTTATAAATTGCTCTTGTGGGGTTATTTTGTCTTGTGGGGTTCTTTTTTTCTGTACGATTGATGTTTACGGGGTTTGATTTAGGATGGGTTAGGGTTAGCTGACGGTACTATACTTATGTGGCTAGCCCCACAGAGTTATGGACTTAGTAAAGGATAGGGTTGGTTACAATTAGCCACCTAAAAATCCTTTTATGTGGCTAAAAATCCTTTTATGTGGCTAATATTTAACATGTGATAAGCCACATAAGTATAGTACCGTCTGTCCGTCTGTCCGTCTGTCCGTCCGTCACACTTTTCGGTTATAAACAATTTGTCACAGTTTCTCAAATATGCTGCAGGTGGCATCCGCGTTCGACAGACGCATTTCTTGTTTTTATTTATCTCATGACCACAACTTATGTCGTGGCCACGAGATAAATAACAAAAAAAAAAAAAAACACATGTCCCCTCCGTGCTTCCGTATATTTTAATGTGCAAATGGTATTTTTTAATTATTTATACTAATTAAATGCATCGCCTGAAAAAATAATATTTTCAACAGATTATAAAGTATGATAATTACACATAAAAAATATAGTCGCCCGTGATATCCGTGTGGAAAGTTACGTTTGATATTAAATGTATAATAATGCCAATCAATATGTGGGGTAATGGTGAATGAAAGTTTATTTTGCCAGAAAATGTCTCGGATAATGTCTATGATATAAAGAGCATTGTGTGCCTACTGAGTGGACATGTACCTTTAATATAATACTGTAGTAACTTTGTAATGTCTAATATGAACATATTAGACATTATGAACATATTAGACATTACAAGTTAGTAGTATTATTAACTTTTAGTGTCTAATATTTGTTTTTATCTTTCGGAACTTTCGGCCTATTAAATGCACCTGTGTATTGCTGTACATCGCGTCCCATACGATACACTGTACTGCTTGACCTTGAACGTTGGCATTGAGCTTAAAAGGTAGGCGTCGAGTCAGCATTTGTTCACCCAGTTATCTCCCCTTGAAACTATTTTCCTTTCTCATAAGGTTTTCATTTTCTTGCGATAACATTAGTTTCCTTTCATCAATTTACTTCAAATTTCTTATATGCCTTATATGCCTAAATACAACATACCGATTGAGTTAGAAAATAGGTTCTATATAACCACCCCGTTATCTTTCTTGAAACATAAATTAAATGGACGTCAACTTCACTTCATTTTTGTGTGAAAAACATTTTGGTATATATCATTTAACGACATTTGTTTGTTTAGTTTTATGACACAACCTCTGACAAAACAGGTCAAAGATCAAGCAGTACTGTAATCAATGTGACGATCGTACAAGTAATCATGGGCTGCACGAAAACCGTGAAATAACCCTGCCCAGCCTGAATATCGACCAACGGATGCGCGTACAGTGGACAAGGTGACCGCACCAGTTGTTCCTGATATCCAGCCGGTCTCAAGCCCGGACTAAAAGGTGAGAGTTTTACGATGAAAAAATACAGCATCGTGCAACAACTTTTATTTCACTATACCTGGCGCCAAAAACTATGTTTTTACAACGATTACAAACAAGCGCATGGACACATATACCAAAGCTGTCGTTGGCACAGATGGAGGCATAATGGTGATCCTCATGTGAGAGGAAGCTGGAGTACCCAGCTGAAACCCACTTGTCGATCTGGCGACTACATACCATCTCACATACTGCTCCGGTCGAGGATCGAACTTGCATTGCTGAGAAGCACGCTCGTTACCAATTGTTCTAACGGGACATGGCGTTGTCGAATAAAAATGTACTTTTATTACACTATTGGCCCTTTTGAAATGGCCAGCGAGTGTGAGACATAGAGAATACCAGGCTAGTGTCTTTTGATATCAAGTTTATCAGGCAAGGCTAGGAAACGCGTAGGAATTCTGAGGCTTTCCGACGAATTCCTACCGTTTCCGAGCCGAGCCTGATAAACTTGATATCACAATACACTAGCCTAGTATTCTATTTATCAGGTAACATTTTTTGCTCGAAAATGACATTAAATGACGTCGTATTCTATGGACAGAACGCGGACTTGTTTACGTTGGGTCATTACACTGACGTCATTCGGTAACGTCACGCGACGTCATCCGACCAATGGAACGTCAGTTTTCACTTCGTTGTAACCCGGATGTTGATATCAGGTCAATGCCCGTACGTATTCGGTCAATACAGGGCAGGTTACCTGATAAACTCTAATCTCAACATCAGCCAGGAGGGCAATTTATACCCGTTTTAAAAACACATTACAGTTTTACTACTAACAAATACAAAAATGATATTCTTATGCACCGACCGACGTATGTTGTTACCGCTCATTTGAACCGTCCAACCGATACGGCTCAAATGATAATACAATGGAACCTATCCAAACCGGAGTCCCTGAGGACATCCCAGTGTGTCCGGTTTACATGTAGAGAGAATCCACTCATGCATATAACTACTTCAAGACACGCGTAGGTGCTTTGCGATCTTGAACAGACATTATGCCATCAGAGATAATTGGAAACGAAATGTAGCAATGCAAGCACAACTAACCTTTCTGAGTTCGGTTTAGAGAGGTTTGACTGTATATACCTTAATAAGAATCTAAATAAGAAAATAATAAAACATGTTCATACTCCACATAGGGCTATTCAGTAAGGAATGGGTCAACTATGAGGTGCCTGCTCACCAGCCGGATATATATCCATAATCTTTATGTGAAACTGGGAAATAGAAATCTCGGTTTAAAAAAGGATGTAACTTTGGCTGTAATTTGAGAAATGGCGCTTATGGTACTGGTACGTACAGTGGAACATTGCTAAGCCGGACACCCTGGGAGGTCCCCAGGCTGTCCGGCTTAGAGAGGTTTCACTGTAAATCCGGCATATGACCATTCTGACTGAATGTATTGGCGTGATTTACAATCATGAACATACATTTAGATCTGAAATAAATGATCAAGAAACCAATCAGACATAAGATTACAGAGGTTGCATTGATGTCCGGTTTAGAGAGGTTCCACTGTATAACCAATGATTATATTGTTTCATTGATTGAATTGTGAAATATGTGGCTGCACAGGCTGATCTGTATCTACACCGGTCGCAATGTTTATTCGAGTCATCGATGTATTTTACCAGCTCATGTTTCATCTGAGAGCGGTCACTTCAATGTTACTTCACTGGCACTGCACTCCGCGATGGCGCAAAATGTGTCGCGTCGAAAAATACGCCGGTTACCTGATGAGATCCCACTCAGCTCTACGCATATATGTGTAGATATATCGCATAAACGCATTCTTCTAAATGTGCGCCAGTTACTAGACGAAAATGCTTTTATGCGGTATATTCTGTTGCTGGATGGGAATTCGTCAAACATCCGGCATTTCAACGTGAAACATTTTACGCCGGAGTGGTGTGCAATACGAGTGATGTACGCAGTCCATCGATGGTGACCAGCTCCACAACACTGTCATCGTCACCATGGCAACTCGTGTTGACCTCGTGATAAATGTACTATGCCGATGACATTCGTCTGTAAACAATAACAGCGGCGAAACATCCAATATTACGGAGCCCCGCAGGGGACATGGATTTGTTTTATTAATTCGTTCCCACGAAATAACAATTCGTTCCCTTGATTTAACAATTATTTCCCATGATATAACAATTCGTTCCCACGAATTAACAATTCGTTCCTGTGGGAACGAATTGTTATTTTGTGGAAACGAATTGCAAGTCTCATCCGAAGGACCAGAGGGATGAAAATACATGTAGTACAATGTTTTCCATCAAACTGGTCGTTCGGATGAGACGTGATTTAGGGGTACCGTGTATGTATGGAAGTCTTTTTCATGCTTCAGGTGGGAGATTGAACTCGCAACCTTCGGTATTGAAGTCCAATGCACTATCCACTGCTCACCAAGCAATTCCTGGAGTCAGTCCGTGATTGCCCACCTGATGTCAAGAAACTTGAGCTCAGTGACATTCTGCTGGAAGGTGCTGTAGTTCCGTACCATAACGGTTTTATTTGTAACAGTATTATTATAAATAATTAAAAGTATACATTCGTCCAATGTTTTATTTGTACACGCCAATCGACACTAATGACGTGTTATTTATAGCCTCTTTACATCTGATAGGCGTATTTTGTCGTCAGCATTACGAGTAATTACAAATTAACTCTTACAATGCTGAATTAAATATTGTCGTTTGCTGTTTATTTTCTACTTTTCTCATCAACAGCGACAGAATTATTGAAATGGAAATGAATTATGAAGTTTTTATTTTTATAGAGAAAGAAGGCAACATACAAAACACCAGCAGACGACAATGTTTGCTTCCCGCATTCTAAGGTTTATTAACTGTTACAATGCTGAATTAAATGTCTGCTTGTAGTGTTCTATTTTCCAGTTTTTTTCTCATCAAAATTTGGTTTGAGAGCACTTTAGAATGATTTCCAGTGGAAATGATTCTAACGGGCTGTCAACCCATGTTTTTATTGATAAAGAAGACAGAATCTAAAACAACTGAACAGCAGATGACAATTGTTGCTTCACGCGTTCTAATTAAGGGTCAACTTGGTGGTGGCGGTGTGAATATTTACCACTTAATGAGGAAATGGTACGTCGGGGATTGGTGGTCAGTTTTACTCTATTAAACCTTATACTAGATACACAAATATTCGTATTCTAGTATCAGGTTATGTATGGTTAATCAGGATAGAGACAGTATGTACCATTGGTTGTTTAAACCACACTCTATGCGTACATGTCAAATGTGACAGGGTTTAATGTGCTAGCAACAGTTAAGGTCATATAGAGACGCGTTGCAGTCCGAGAGACCAGGGGCTCGTTTCACTAAATTTCATACGACTAAAGTGTTCGTAAGTGCAAAATTATGATAGTCTTTATTGGCATTTTAATCAATTATTGGATTTACATTTATTGAGCATAGGCTGCATATGTAAATCCATCAATTGAATATTTACAGAATATTCTAAATCTGCACTTACGAACATTTTAGTCGTAGGAAGTTTATTGAAACGGCCCCAGTCTTGTCGGGACCAATCGTTTGAATGTTTGTTAATGCATAGGGCAAGGTTTGAACCCATTCGATCACTGCTCTACCCACTATACTGTCAACCCATACAGTTTGGTGGTGTCACCTTATATAATCTTGAAGTAGAAATACTAATATTTGTGTTTCTAGTTCAGGTATCGGGTTGCATAGGGTAAACTAGGATAACATTTGTTTGCCAGTGATTATTTTAACCACTCTATGCAACCAGATACTAGAAATGTTCCATGAGAAAAGGCATTACATTCCGGCAACAGCTACTGCAAGGTCATATGTGGTTGCGAATTGAGAACTGGGGTTTATGGGTTTTTGCACTAATGTAGATCCAGATCAGCATGTGCATCTGCAGTCTGATCAGGATCTGCACTGTTCACCATTTCATCAATGAAACGCCCACCATGCTACTAACAAGCAATGCAGATCAGGCGCGGATCCAGGATTTCGGGTTAGGGGGGGCTTAACTATTTTGCAATACTTGACTATATTATGGAACGAGCTAAGCTCGTTCGATAATATAGTCCAGTATTGCAAAATAGTCGACCTAGCAGAGCGGAGCAGAAAAATGCATGGAATACATGGCACTTGGCATGAAACGTGCCTTGTAACTTGTAAAAAATCTTTACCAGGCGAATTTTAGGGGGGGCGCGCGCCGGATCCGACCCCCCCCCGCCCCCCCCCCCCTGAATCCGCCCATGCAGATCGTTATCGGGCTATATGAGTATATCTGATTAGGAGCTACACTGGTCTCAATTCACATAAGCTCCATTTTTTCAGAAGCCACATACAGTGACTGGCCATGGCTTCAGGTCTGGTCCGAAAGATCAGCGGGATGGAAATATTATGAACGTATTTGTCCACGCAAAGGGCGGTGTTTGAACCGTTGACATCGTTAGTATCACCAAGTGCACTGCCCTCTGATACTAGAAACACGAATATAAATGTTTATAGAATCCAGTAGCATAGTGTAAACGAGGATAGATGTGCCACTGATTATTTATCCATACGCTATTCGACCAGATGTAAGACAAATCGAGAAGGATTTAAAGTCCCAGCAACAGCCAATGTAAAATAGAGGCGATGCCTCTGTTTCAAGTCTCATTGAAAGACGAGAGAATCAGAGATGGACATATAAGGTTCGACCATGTCAAGCCCACAGGTTGAAGTAACGGACCGAGGTCTATAAATACATTAAATATGCCTAAAAGCATCAATAAATGAAGAAAACAAAATATTTGTTTTACCCCCTCCATCTAATCATGATAGGGCCCTATAATGATTAGATGGAGGGGGTAATTTTTTGTTTTTTTCTTCATTTATTGATGCTTTTATGCATATTTAATGTATTTATAGACCTCGGTCCGTTACTTCAACCTGTGGTCAAGCCGTGGGTAAACGACTGATGTGGCACGAGGGAACTGTTTGAACACAAGGCCGTAGGCTGAAAATGGTCGAACGTTGTTACATTTCTGTCGGAATTATCATTTGATACTTTGATAATCTGCTCCTTTCAAACAGCTGATTACATATACATATTCCGCGGCATCAGTACACGTCGCGTGATGCAACCGCATCAATTTCAAAATGTCCGTGCGACCGTTGTGAACTTGTCTGGTGACGTAATGACGCGTTCTAGTAACGCCAAGAGGCACATGCATTACGAAGCGTTTGCTTTGCCCCGGCAGGAGCATTGTCTACCAGTCATGGTCAAACAGCAGGCGCTGTACGTTTGAACACGGATGTGAGCGGTGTCCAACAACGGCAGTCATGTAATAATACTATGTTGTCATGTCCGGGTCAGCGATTGAACCGGCAACATTGGTTTTGCAGTCGAATGATCTATGTCTCTGCCCGCTAGACTGCCAAGCGATTCATAGTTTGATGGTCTGTTTTAACATTTAACCTGATACTAGAAACACGCACATTCGTGTTTCTAGTGTCAGATTGTATAGGGTAAACTAGGGTTGGGGCTGTATTTTGCCACTGGCTATTTTAACCACACACTCTTCAACTCAATACTATAAACTCGATACTATAGACTCGAGGATTTTTGTTTCCGATATCAGTAGCCGATTTCATCAACATTGCAAAGTATACTTATCTAGCAAAGTGTACTTTGAGGGAGTAATGGTTTTTATACCGCAACCAGCGTCTGAAGTAACCTAATAAAGGGGCCGAATAAACATCATCTATATTCGCTACTAACCGTACATCAAAGTAGAATACTAAACTTTCACTTTTGTTTTGGTGCTCAGTTTGCATATACATGTAATTACAATGTACCAGCCGTACTAGCTTTATTTTCTCCACTTTGACCTATCGTCATGTGACCAGTGGGTTCAAAATAGCAACGGAAAAAGTCTCACTTCACCTCAATAGTGTTGGAATAATTTTAGAATTACTGGACCGATTTGAACAAACTAACTCTTGTTTTCTTATTTAGACCATTTCCATGCTATCTAGCCGGGTTTCGGAGTGAATTTCTAAAAAAAAAATGGTTAGTGCCTTAGAATATTAAATATATTCGGTTGAGCCTTAGACAGCTGTATTGGGGCGAGCTGTATTGGGGCGAGCTTTAGCGAGCCTCAATAAAGTTGTCTAAGGCGAAACTAACAACTGTATATTACAAGTATGCGGAATTATTATACTGAATTTATTACATTATCACAGCCAAACTGGCTGTGATAATCTAATAAATTTGGCTGTGATAATGTAATAAATTCAGTATAATAAAAATTAATAAATTTGTCCTTAAATTGAAAATATTTCCCTCAAAGTGTACTTAGCAAGATAAGTATACTTAGCAATATAAATGTGAATCCATCAATTGAAATTTCCAGACGATCCTAAATTTGCATGTACGAACATTTTAGTCGTACGAAGTTTAGTGAAACGGGGCCCTGATGAGTGTCCGCTGAAATACATGTAAGACCCATTGATCGATGATGCAAATTAAATTATTTGAACATCAACTATTACACCACCGCCTGTGCTAATCTTGCCAATTTTTTTTTAAAATACTTGAATAATCTACTGGAGATCGCGCAGCTTGATTGGCTGAGACTGAGGTGTGCCTGATTGCGAGTTCAGATTGCCAATAGATGTTCAGAAACGTTGACACGGTTAACGCAGAGGTTGTGTAAATAGAGAATACCAGGCTATAGTTAGTGTCTTTTGATATTAAGTTTATTAGACAATGCAGTGCTAGGAAACGCGTAGGAATTACGAAGCTCGCTGAGGAATTATTACCGTTTCCGAGCCGAGCCTGATAGACTGGATATCAAATGACACTTGCCTGGTATTCTATTTATCAGGTAACGTTTTATGCTCGAAAACGTCCATAGGTGACGTTATTATCTATGGGAAGCGTGGACTTGTTTACGTTGCGTCATTACACACGTCATTCGGTAACGTCACGTGACGTCTTCCGACCAATGAAACGTCAATTTTCTCTTCGTTGTAACCAGAATGTGATGGCACAACATGTTATCGGTCAGAACGTATAAGGTCAGTACAATGCCGGTTACCTGATAAAAGCTGTATACCGGATGTTTATGCAACAGCGAGTGTACAGTCAACACTGATCACAGATGTCATAAGGTGGCCTATGTCCTCCACAAACACAAACGTGACTGAATATGACTTATGGTATTTCTGACCAGTGCAACTCCTGATCAAATAGCACACTCGTGTAGCATAATAACGATCTATAATGCATATTAGAAGCCTGCATGAACTGTCACATGGTTCATTGATGGAATGGCGACCAGTGCATATCCTGATTAGACTGTGGATCTACGCTGTTTTATCAGGTAGCCTGCCCTGTATTGACCGAATACGTACTGACTGATAACGTATTGTTGTATCAGGCATTGACCTGATATAAACATCCGGGTTACAATGAAGTGAATACTGACGTTACATTGGTCGGATGACGTCACGTGACGTTACCGAATGACGTCAATGTAATGACGCAACGTAAACAAGTCCGCGTTTTGTCCATAGAATACGACGTCATCTAATGTCATTTTCGAGCATAAAACGTTACCTGATAAATAGAATACCAGGCTAGTGTATTTTGATATCAAGTTTATCAGGCTCGGCTCGGAAACGGTAGGAATTCCTCGGCAAGCCTCGGAATTCCTACGCGTTTCCTAGCCTTGCCTGATAAACTTGATATCAAAAGACACTAGCCTGGTATTCTCTATTTATCAGGTAGCCTGCCCTGCATTGACCGAATACGTACTGACTGATAACATATTGTTGTATCAGGCATTGACCTGATATAAACATCCGGGTTACAACGAAGTGAAAACTGACGTTCCATTGGTCGGATGACGTCACGTGACGTTACCGAATAACGTCAGTGTAATGACGTAACGTAAACAAGTCCGCGTTCTGTCCATAGAATACGACGTCATATAATGTCATTTTCGAGCATAAAACGTTACCTGACAAATAGAATACATGGCTAGTGTATTTTGATATCAAGTTTATCAGGCTCGGCTCGGAAACGGTAGAAATTCCTCGGCAAGCCTCAGAATTCCTACGCGTTTCCTAGCCTTACCTGATAAACTTGATATCAAAAGACACTAGCCTGGTATTCTCTATCTATTACAGTCAAAATAAATTTGGAAAGGGTCTCGACTAATCTAGAATGTTAATGTGATTGAACACATTCCAAACATGCACTCAAATATATCTGGCTCATAGAAACAGCTGCGTAATTTGGATTTCAAAAAGTTTACATGACGTCACATTTGACGTCACACAACGTAACGTCAAAACGCGGGAAACACGTCATTGTATAACTATTCATGCGCACATCACAATTCATTGATTATAATCTAAAAAAAAGACTAAATGTGAATATATATCCACCGTGGAAGTGTAATAAATGGGATATTACATCGTACATGTTTGAATAGCGGAAACAATACACTCGTGTCCGTCGGCGTCCGTGCAAGCAACTCGTTCGCTACGCTCACTCGTTGCTTACGCGGAAGCCGACGCACACTCGTGTATTATTTCCCGCCATTCAAAATGTACGATGGAATATCCTCTATTGTCTACTGTAGGCTATTGAGTTGCATTGTACAAACGTTTCAATAACGTCAGCGTTACATTTTTTTCCGAGCGTGATTCGCATGGTGCTACAAAAAGTGAGATAAAACAAAAACTAATAAACATAATTGCATTTGCTTTCCAGAATATTGTTTTTGAAAGGTGTCCGCATGAGAAAATGTAAAAAAGTGAAAATTAAAATGTTGTCACTAAGGCTGGTTTTCCCAGAGCGCGGCCCATATATATGTGTGTTTTGAAATCATGAACACATATTAGCATTATATATTATAGATATGTAACAGTATATTATACACAAAAAGAAAATGAAAAGTCATGCAGAGCATGATGTTATTAGCCGATCAAATCAGGGTAAAGTGCATCGAACATATGTAGGTGTCTCTGGTAACATTGTCAATGGTAAACTATTTTCGACCACAGTTCTGTACCCAGCGTTGACATTTTTCTCGATTTTGTGCAGGTTTTGGAAACCCGTTCCCAAATCCATCCAATAGCAGCAATGCCATAGCAGCAATGTTTTGTTGTCACCATTATGTTGCGAAATATTCCAGCGTAACACCTGTACTGTATGCTCTATCTACAAATTACACTCCGCAATACACAAAGTTGTAGTCACTGTGTGTTTGTCCGAATTCTGTGGCAGCAAGCGAGTGGGCGGAGCTACCAGAGCTATATATATCTAGCGGTTACAGTGTCATCTAAAAATAGACGCAAGCTCCTGCGTATTCAGGCACATGCCCAGATTGGCCTAATGTGCCCCATCCGTGATTTTTTGCGCGATGTCGGTCGCAAGACAATCAATAATTTGCGGCATTGACAATAATTAAGGGGGATTGCCACATTTGCGCGTGCTGGATGCATCCCTGCCATCCCTGCATGATACGTAAACAAAGTTCGCTATGAAGGGCAATTCTTCGTTTTGATTGGTGGAAAATTTTGTGAATATTAACTAGCGTCAAATGACGCGCATACGCGATCCAATGGGATAAACCAGAGATGCTGGGATAAACCCGAAAATGCTGGGGTTGCTAGTAAGGAGATTTTGAGCAGAGGTCGATTATAAATTAGCCGAATAAACACATTTTACGCGATTATACGTGGCTGAAACTTGTTCTGTTTAATAAATAAAAGCTTTAAATTAGCCCAATAATCGGCGTATGTTGGCGTATATGGTCATTAGAGCCAACTATGGACTTCAACAACAATAACTTCCGGGTTAAATCTCTTCCGCGTTCAGCTCATTACATATTCAAAATTGTGTTATTTGGCTATAAGTAAAGTTTTAATCGGAGATAATTGCCAAAAATGCAAACTTTATCGGTTGATGCAATTTGGAAGTGATACAGAAAAATTCGCGTTCGTAGATTACCGAATAGCGGAGAAAAGGGTTGCTACAAACTTTTCCAGAATTCGATGGATAACCAATATATTAGCCGATCTATAAATAGATCGGCTAATAAAAACTGAATATTATGCTTTTATTTAGATGATTTATAAAACTCCAATGCGACCCGAAATCTCCAATGCGCCGCGGCCATGTAATATTTTCGGTAGGTACATTTATAATATTGATGCAAAATCCACTTCACACAAGCGCATTTGCCTTGACTTAAATATATAGTATATATATATGTAACAGTATATTATATACAACAAGAAAACAAATGTTTTTATTAAGAATATATATAACATGATATAAATCTCCAATTCTCCGAAATCTCCAATGCGCCGCTGCCATATTATATTTTTTTGGTAGGTATTTTTCTACTATTGATACAAAATCAACTTTACACATACGCTTTCACCTTGACTTAATGTCCACCACCACCAAAGACTTTTCCTATTTAAACTAACCAATGACCACAAATTTTGCTATTCTCTGCTACTTTCACTTTTTCGTATGGATGTTGTGGGACCTATTTTCCCATAGCCAGCAGCCATTCTGCTCTGGATATTCACTAATTAAAATATAGGTTTAATTATTGTTAACAAATATAAATTCAATCTGACAAAGATGATCAGGCTTACAAAATAATCCCAAAGCATATGCTTGAAACGTATGTAAATGACACATTAACATGCATGTGAAGTAGATTAGTGCACCAATTGACTGGTTTCTGCAAGCAAATAGTGTCTATGGCATAACACATCGGACTTATTTTTCTGAACGTACTACTTTTGATTTAGTGTGGTTAAACCTTAAATATATATTGTAAGGAAATGATCCTTACTTTAGCTGTCAAATGGAGCGTTCCATTCCCCAGCTGTCATAAAAACCTTAACTACTTTATTTAATGAGTGATTTGCCAAACCAGATGAATATATAAGGTATTGTGAGTTACGAAATTTTTTAGATATCGTAGCACGAAAAGTATAACAGCTACGCTTTCTTTCTTTTCACTTTCAGAAACACTGGATACCGTAGATGCTAATTCTCGAATTGTTTGTTCGTTTCCCGCCGAGACTTCATAGCTCGAACTGGCTAATATAGCCAGAATTAAATTATTTGCAAATTCAGAAACATTGGCGTCCGTAAATGCATATACTGGAATTGTTCGTTCGCTTCCGTTATGCTAATCTGTAGCAATCGCCATTTGAATAAGTAGCGTCTTCGCGCACAAATGCAAGCAGTACAGTCCTATTTTCCCCGAACTTCGAGACTTCATAGCTCGAACTGGGTAATAGCCAGAATTAAAGTATTTGCACATTCAGAAATTTTCGCATCCATAGATGCTAAATGTATTAGAATACAAGTTGGTCTTCCACAACCATGCGGACTTCGAGGCCCTCACCACCACATAGCTCGAAATGGGTATAGCCAGAATTAAGGTATTTGCGCATTCATAAATTTTCGAATCCATAGATGCTAAATGTGGAATTGTTCGTTTGTTTCAATGCAGCCAATGTGTAGTAATCGTCGTTTGAAGTCGTGCCATTTCATCCCAACAAATTGAGATTTCGTACCACGAAAAGTATAACAGCTACTCTTTGTTTCTTTTCACTTTCAGATTTAAAAATAATTTGTGGGCCGATTTTCAAATCTATAACTTGTTGGTTTTCTAGATACATTATTTCCAAGCTTTTATGTAGCTAGATTTCCGAGTCAAATTCTAAAAAAAAATCGACTCCCCGTCACTCTTCAACTCTTTTTTTGCACCATGTTAAATTCACTTTTGAGCAATACAATCAATATTTTATGGAATTTGATCAAGAAAACCAATTTGGGGAGGGTGACATTTTTTATTCAATTGATGAAAAAGTACATACATTTAAACATGTTTTAGATTTAATGTGCTTAATAACCCAAAGTCTGACGGCAGAACACTACATTTAGTGGGTCCGAATAAGCCAACATTGAGGTCCGAATCAGCCAAATCAGCCAAATCATAACAATAGATAAAGGTCCGAATCAGCCAACACCGAGGTCCGAATCAGCCAGAAATCAGGTCCGAATCAGCCGGTCCGAATCAGTCAAAGTCCGGGTCAGCTGCAAATGGATACCGGCTACCGGAAAAAGTCGATTGTATTCGTTTGTATGTACATTACATGTAAATAAAATATGATCCTGCACACAATCTCCGAAAGGGGTCTTGCAGTAGATATAGATAGAGCGCGGGCAAAAACAGGAAAAAGGCCGAAATGACCCGGGTGCGAAGTGACCCTCGAAACATCATGTGACTGCATTTTCGGAACAATCGGTCCTTTTCCTTTATCGTTCTATATTTTGACATACAATCTAAACAGATCAAAAAGGAAAGATAATTGTCAGTTTCTCCAGAGCTAGTATTGCCTATCCTCCACAATGGCACAATATGGGGAGGTATGTATCTTTATTTAATCATATAAGTTCATGTCACATTGTTGATATCTCTTAAAAGTATATTTATTTTTTGCATCAATAAAATACTGTTTGTGTGAATCATTTGTGCCAAAGCAAAGGCAAAGTCCATTAATGTATCAGTGCCGGGTGGGTGGGGTATTGACAATGTTCTGAGTAACGGATAAGCTGAATTAATTTATCAAAGAGACAATAAATGGGTTTAATGTCCCACTAACAGCTACTGTCATATAGAAACGCGACCACACTGTCCACAGTTTAAAGTCTCATCCAACAGACGTAACACTATTAAACAGACTATTAAAAAAATACACGCAATCGGATTGTTTTGGCCTTCATCGGTATAACTATATATGAACAAATAAGGTTTCTAGCTTTGGGCGGACACGTATATCCCCTAGGCCCCGACCCAATCAGAAATCACGGAATATATCCAACATTGAAGTGGCAATAAACAGGCCCGTACGCAGGATTTTCTATTGGGGGGTGCGTCAGGGGCGAGCCCCACGTAGTGGAGCGAGTACGCTAGGGGGGAGTCGGGGGGCATACTCCCCTGTGAAATTTGTTAAACCTAGATGGCCTGAAATGCACTCTCCTGCATTTTAAGTCATTTAAATTCGGATTTAAACGGTGGTAAATTTTGACATTTTCATGCAAATTACCTGTATATTAATGCATTTCAAGATTTGTTGAGATTACTGTTTGAAAAATAGTGGACCTCGGCGAATTTAGGGGGGTGCGTACGCACCCGTCGCACCCCCCTGCGTACAGGCCTGGTAAATTTAATGTAAAATAAATGATTGATTTTGCTCATTTTGTAACAGGGCACAAGACACATTTCATAGATTGTATAATGAGCTAAGCGGTCTCGGATACACAATCTGTGCCCAGTTAGCTCATTCTGTAAAGCTATGGTACAGTGAATGAGAGGTCCCGCGTTCGTGTACCATGTACCGTTCTCACCCTCTGACAGACATTTGACACCCAACATGGGACCGTGTCTAATAAATACTCTCCAAAAACCAATGGGATTCAGATACAAATTAAAAATGGAATTCGGTAACAAATTTCAATTTGGCATGGGAGTTTCTCTATATGTCATGGTTTGCAGGGGCGTAGCTTGGAAAACTTGTCTGTATAGGCCCGACTGTCGAATGAGCGAAGCGAGTGAGACGGCTAGTGGGGTCCAGGGTGCATGCTCCCCCATGAAATTTTTAAATTTAGGAAGCAATTCCTGCATACTGGCCTATTTCTTGACTTTTGTTATGTGATACAGCAATATAGATTTATATAAACATAACAACAAAAACAATGCAGCAAACATTTATGTTGTGCAAGCGTTATCGTAATGAAAGGGTTATTTCGACCTGCGTAGATCCAGATCCCATTCGCATTCTAATCGGAATGCACAAGTGACTGATGGTTATTCAGTCAATTCAACATTATTAATGCATTTAAATAACAGTTTATGCCAGAGTTGTCCACAACCCATTGAACATGTTTTGAAATTATGAATTAATTTGCTGTGATCTGAAGTATTTATGGACATTAATTTTACAATCTGCTTATCAGTTTCAATGCATTCATTCATTATGATTATCGGGATCTACACTTCTAACATATGTCGTAACGATTAGTTATCTGATGATCGCTGTTGTTGGTTAATTTGTGATCAAATGAGGTTAATTTTCCTCGACTTAACAGACGCAAATTTGTTGATAGTCTTGGGCCTATTTCACTAACAAATCTTAGTTTGTTCATAAGTTCGAACTTAACTTCTGACAAATGTTATGACCGACTTAAGTCATTGCTTATTTGGTTTCACAAAATAAACTTAAGACGGTCATAACAAGTCCGTCATAAGTTACAACTTAGTTGTTGTTTACAGCTTTGGTATGTGCCTCGCGGGTTCGACTCCCGCTCGGGGCTTTTATTTTTATGATACTTTACTTTCCCTTTTGACATCTAAAATAACGGAATTAAATACCGGTAAGTGTATAATTATGTCACTATTCCACCTGTTCTAAAAATTACCAGTGCCCGCTATACAAATATAATCATTTATTATATAATTATCAATTTACTGTTAGCGACGCGCGCCAGTAGGCTTCCCAATATGTAAACAAGAATATCAACATGTCGAAACGTCCAGGAAGGAAATTGTATGAAACGGCGTCGGTCAAAAAAAAGGTGAAATGTCTGAGGGACAGGCATGCAGTACAGAGAGAGAGTGGTTAATATTGGCGACCAGATCACCAAATGGAAAGAGTTACGTGGAGATTTAGATTTGGACTCGAACAGAGATTTTTCTTCTCAACTTCCGATACTTCACTGCGCATGTCAAATATGTGATATGATTGACCGTGTCACGTGACACGTGTTGGTAAAAATAGCACGAGGTCGGAAAATACCCTTTCTGGTCGCGGCATATAAAATGCTATTTAACACCAATTAACACGCGCCGTAATTAAAAATAACTTGTTAGTGGGTAGACAAATGGCTCATATAAGGCATGACAGAAAATGAAAAGTAGTAGTACAGTGTAACCTGCTGCGTGGGCATGTACCTTTAAATACTATTAATTTTTAGCTCGCCTGCATGAAGTGTAGAAGAGCTTATGGCATACCCCCGGCGTCGTCAGTGTCGGCGTCCACAAACTTAACGTTGGGGTAAAACCGTAAATTTCTTATAACTTCTGTTTCCTTTCATGGATCACCTTGTTATTTCATACTGTATGCATTCCTCAGATGATCCTCTATCATGCTGTAGCAAATTCATGAGCCACCAGTGACCACCCAACCCTTACCCCAAGGTCAAGGTCAAAAACTTAGCACATTCATAAACTTAAAGTTGGGCTAAATGTCGTATAACTTCTGTTTCCTTTCATGGATCACCTGGTTATTTCGTACATGCATTCCTCAGATGGCCCTCTGTCATGCTGTAGCAAATCCATGACCCACCACCCAACCCTTACCCCAAGGTCAATGTCACAAACTTATCACATTCATAAACTTAATATTGGCGTAAATTTCTTATAACATCTGTTTCCTTTCATGGAACGCCTTGATATTTCATACATGCATTCCTCAGATAACCCTCTATCATGCTGTAGCAAATCCATGACCCACCACCCAACCCTTACCCCAGGGTCAAGGTCACAAACTTAGCACATTCATAAACTTAACGTTGGGGTAAATGTTTTATAACATCTGTTTCCTTTCATGGAACGCCTTGATATTTCATACATGCATTCCTCAGATGACCCTCTATCATGCTGTAGCAAACTCACCACCCAACCCTTACCCCAAGGTCAAGGTGTCACAAACTTAGCATGTTTATAAACTTTACGTTGGGGTAAATGTTGTGTAACTTCTGTTTTGTTACAGGGAACACTTTGATATTTCATACATGCATTCATGTGATCCTCTATTGTGCTACAGCAAATCCATGACCCAGCCCCTCACCCCTTTACCCAAGATAACCATCATAAACTTAACGTTGGAGTAAATGTCTTTTTATAACTTCTGTTTCTTTACAGGGAACGCCTTGATATTTCATACAAGCATTCATCTGATGATACTCTATCATGCTATAGCAAATCCATGACCCACCCCTTTCCCCAAGGTCAAGATCACAAACTTAGCACATTCATAAACTTAACGTTGGGGTAAATGTCTTATATAACATCTGTTTCCTTTCATGGAACGCCTTGATATTTCATACATGCATTCCTCAGATGACCCTCTATCATGCTGTAGCAAATCCACCACCCAACCCTTACCCCAAGGTCAAGGTCACAAACTTAGCATGTTCATAAACTTAACGTTGGGGTAAATGTTGTGTAACTTCTGTTTCTTTGCAGGGAACGCTTTGATGTTTCATACATGCATTCATCTGATGATCCTCTATTGTGCTACAGCAAATCCATGACCCCCCCCCACCCCTTTCCTCAAGGTCAAGGTGACAAACTTAGCACATTCATACATGCATACCTCATGTGAATAGCTATCATGCTGTAGAAAATCGCCAACTTAGTGCATTCATAAACTTAACTGTGTGTTAAATTTTGTTTTGCTTCTGTTTTCAGGGAGCGCATTGATATTTCATACATGCATTCATCTTAATATGCTATATTATGCTATAGCAAACCCACGACCCACCTTGCACCACTGACCCCAATGTCAAGGTCAAATTGTTATGCAACTGCCAAGTTTGAGTGGAGGCTGCCAACAGGCGAGCTTCGTTGTCTTCTGACAACTCTTGTTAAAAATAATCTCATGTAGAATATAAATTATATCTCGATATTCCGACGCCATTGAATACATGTGGATATATTTATTTCCAAGTAGTGAGCCTTATACTGTAATATAAACTGGCATATGACATGAAACAGCAACAAAAGAAGCAGTTAAAAATGTTTTTATTTTTACATTCCAATAAAATGATAGTTCGACCATTTTGAAAATTTACATAGATTACCGATAACTTTGGTCACAAATCACGTTTCAGTGTTAGCAGAACATGTGTACTGTCGATGATTAATGGTATGCCCGGTCAGATATGGATGTATCTGATACAACTACCGAATGGTGGGTGCAAGGTGGGTGCAAGCGATGGGTAATTTAACGATCGGGGTTCATCCTTAAGGAATTCCGACTGGAGACCTGGTTTGGCCCTCACATACGTCTTTGGCATTTTGTATGTGACAGTTGAATCTGGTTATACCCCATATGTGAGTATTACGATTATTCGTAATCCTATTTTAGGGGAAGGGGCCAAGTGATTTTGGTGTGGTATGGACCTGTCACCAGGTCAGGTTATTCTAATTTCAGGGCTGAATATATTGTTTCTCGATGTAAATATTCAGTTCTGATTTTGGAATTTTCCCCCCAATGCAGCAGGTTAAAATGGGATCAAACCCGTTTGCCCGGCCTTACATGATCTTAGCTGTTGATAAGCCGTTAAACACCAATAAACAAACAAACACACAACTACCGAATGACATATTATATTTATTATACCCCCGCAACGAAATATTGTTATAACTTATATTTCCTTCATCTAACATTCTTAATATTTCACACATGCATTCCTGTAAGGCTCTACTACCATGCTGTACCAAATCCACAGCCGTCCAACCCCTGCTGATCCCAAGGTCAAGGTCAAATACTTAGTCTCTTTACACGACTTAACATCAGAGAAATATTGTTATAACTTCTATTTCCTTCATCTAACATTCTTAATATTTCACACATACATTCCTGTAAGGCTCTACTACCATGCTGTGCTGAATCCACGACCGTCCTACTCCCGCTGATCTCAAGGTCAAGGTCAAATACTTAGTCTCTTTACAAAACTTAACATCAGAGAAATATTGTTATAACTTCTATTTCCTTCATCTAAAATGCTTAATATTTCACACATGCATTCCTGTAAGTCTACTACCATGCTGTGCCAACTCCACGACCGTCCAACCCCCTCTTATCGCAAAGTCAAGGTCAAATATTTGGTCTCTTTACAAAACTTAACATCAGAGAAATATTGTTATAACTGCTATTTCCTTCATCTACAATGCTTAATATTTCACACATGCATTCCTTTAATGCTCTATTACCATGCCGTGCCAAATCCACGACTGTCCAACCCCCGCTGATCCCAAGGTCAAGGTCAAATACTTAGTCCCTTTACAAAACTTAACATCAGAGAAATAAGTTATAACTGCTATTTCCTTCATTGAAAATTCTTAATATTTCACTTGTGCATTCCTCTAAGGTTGTACTATCATGCTGTGACAAACCTACGACGTCCAACCCCCGCTGATCCCAAGGTCAAGGTGACATACTTAGTCTCTTTACAAAACTTAACGTCAGAGAAATATGTAAATTTCTATTTCTTTCATGCATGCATTCCTCTAAGGCTCTACTATCATGCTGTGACAAATCTCTGCTGATCTCGAGGTCAAGGTCACATACTTAGTCTCTTTACAAAACTTAACATGAGAGAAATTGGTTATTACTTCTATTTCCTTGCTTGGATCTGCTTCACATTTCACACACGCATTGCTCCAATTGACCTCTACCACTGTGTGACAAATTCACGTTCGTGCCCAGAGTCAAGGTCACAAGCCCACACCCTTGGATTTTTTTTTTTAGATATTTAGGGGTACCTGGGCCCACGGAGGGGGGGGGGGGGGGGTGGGGGGGGGGGGGGGGGGGGTGGGGTATCCAGTAAGCCTCGCTTACTGACCAATCTAGTTGTTAAATGCGCCAGGACTGTTTCTCCATCTAATTTAAAAACAAGGTAGCCCCTTATCAGAAACGAAGCACAGGCTAATACGCCAATACACTGTCCGCAAAAGTTATACTCCACTTTCTAGAAACACTTTCCTTGCTAATGTTGTGTACATCTCCAGTAACTGCCAGACAACTACCAATCGCGTAAAATCGCAATGCCGTCAACACATGTATTGTCGCTGGTGGACTGTGTGATCTCAGGGTTGCCCCCTCTACCCTGATCAAAGCCATCTCATAGGCGTAAAAACGGTTGTGGCCGTGCGGGCACAGCCATGGCTGCACCACGTTTCAGACCATGTTTGTCGAGTCCGCTTGCGGAAAGAGAGACATAGTGATCACAATGATGTCCGTGCATCCGTTCGTCCGTCCGGGCACACATTAGGGTACTTATGTGGCTAGCCCCACAGGGTTATGGACTTGGTAAAGGATAGGGTTGGTTACAATTAGCCACCTAAAAAATCCTTTTATGTGGCTAAAAATCGTTTTATGTGGCTAATATTTAACATGTGATAAGCCACATAAGTATAGTACTGTAAGAACGTCCGTCCGTCCGTCCATCCGTCCAAAATCTGCTTTAAAGTTTTTAAATACCTTATATCTCTGCAATCCTAAGTCACATTAACTTGAAACTTCATTTGCTTATTAGTCATGATCCATATATTCATTCTGTATCCCACTCATGCGGCCCCTATGCCCAAGGTCAAGGTTAATTAACTTAGAATTTTGCGTTCCGAAATCTGCGTTAAAGTTTTTAAATACCTTATATCTCTGCAGTCCCAAGTCACATTGACTTGAAACTTTGTATGCCTATTAGTCAAGATGCATATATTCATGCTGTATCCCACTCATGCAGCCCCTGTGCCCAAGGTCAAGGTCAAATGACTTAGAAGTTTGCGTTCCGAAATCTGTGTTAAAGTTTTTAAATATCTTATATCTCTGCAGTCCTAAGTCACATTGACTTGAAACTTCATATGCTTAGTAGTCATCATCCATATATTCATTCTGTGTCCCACTCATGCGGCCCCTGTGCCCCTATGTCAAGGTCAAATGACTTACAAGTTTGCATTAAAGTTTCTGTCAAAATTGGCGTTAAAGTTTTCACATATCTACTATCTATGTAACCGTAAGACAGATTTGCTTGAAACTTTGTATGCTTATTGGGCATCAAACTTCAAATAAATACACTCTGTGACCATCAAATGCCTCGGCGGGCTCGACATGCGGGCCACGGCCATCCTCGTTTATTATTAATTTTTAGAAAAGAAAATTATTCGCATCTCTGTATGCAAAACTAGATAACTATATATATAATATCCAATCTAACAAATGATACAAATGTTGATTAGCCTAGTAGGCATAGTGAAAAATAAATTTATGTGACAATGGTTTAATTTGGGCGAAACCACCACAGTAAGCTACATTTTGCTGATGGGTTTTGCAAACACTTAACAGTGTAGGTCCAGATCAGCCTGTGTATCTGCAATCTGATCAGGTGCTGCACTGTTCGCCATTCCATCAATGAAACACTCGTGTTGCCTCTAACAAGCCATACAGATCGTTATCAGGCTACAGCAGTCAGTGTGCTATTTGTACAGAAGCTACACTAATCACGTCTATTGTTTAGATTTACAGACCGACTACTGGAAAGACTAATAAGTGTACATCCTGGTCATATACCTGGATGGGCCGTGGCCTAGTGGATATAGCATTGAACTTCAATACAGAAGGTTGTGAGTTCAATCCTCGACCTAGGTGTGAAAAATACTTGCATAGCATTTAAATACTTGCATAGTATTTCCATCCCACTGGTCTGTCAGATGAGACTTTAAACTGTGGTCCCGTCTCTATATGACCTTAGTTGTTGCTGGGACGTTCATAGTGAATCTTAGACTGGGTTTCCAAAAATTAAAAAACAGTAAGTTCAGCGCAGAATATGAACCAGTCTGGGAGTGGCTATTAAGTTAACGGCTGGTGTTCCTACAATACTCAAATACATGCAATTCATAGCTTGTTTGAAGTACATGCCATATTGTCATATCGCAGATAAGTTTCTCGGCTATTGATTGGCTAGCTAGCCTGGTCATATATATTATATGACCTGCCAAGGCCGTCGAACATAGAGAAATTGCGATTCCCCTCCGGCGCCTCGCGTCCAATGAAGACACATTTTGAAAGCGTCTAGCGATTGCGAATTGTATCCCTCACTAAACACAATAAAACCCCGAATTGATCAATACAAGTAATAAATTGTACACTCAAAACCAGTCTTTATTGTTTATTTTTCCATAAATATTCTTAGCTCATCAAAATATGAACGAAAAATTAGCCAAAATAACGAAAATTGCTTTTCAAATCTCAACACGCTCGACTTCGTGACACGGCTATATTTACGTCCCAAACTATGGGTTCCACGCACGAAACCGCGGCGTAGCAATGGCAGCGAATGTTTGGGAACCAGTCGCATTATTCTAGAGGCGCCAAAGGGAGAGCAGATCGATAGAGCAGTGGAATATAAATTAAATTACACGATATAAAAAAAACTGTCATAAAGTCGTTTTCGATGGATTTCTTACTCCATATTTAGTTTGTTTTCGTTTAATAAAAAAACAAAATGTTCATTTACGCCTTTATATTAAGACTGACGGTAGAAAATCGAATATCGAATTATTTTTCTTCCTGAAAAAACGTAAAGATCAAAAGAAGAGATATGTTTGTACGGCCAAATACAGGATCTGCGGTATGACAAATACGTTATTGTGATTCTACACAGGCTATATGGTGTATTGTCATACCGCAGATAAGTTTCTCGGCTTTTGATTGGCTAGCTTGCCTGGTCATATATATTATATGACCTGCCAAGGCCGTCGAACATAGAGAAATTGCGATTCCCTGCCGGCGCCTCGCGTCTAATGAAGACACATTTTGAAAGCGTCTAGCGATTGCGAATTGTATCCCTCACTAAACACAATAAAACCCAGAATTGATCAATACAAGTAACAAATTGTACACTCAAAACCAGTATTTGTTGTTTATTTTTCCATAAATATTCTTAGCTCATCAAAATATGAGCGAAAAATTAGCCAAAATAACGAAAATTGCTTTTCAAATCTCAACACGCTCGACTTCGTGACACGGCTATATTTACCTCACAAACTATGGGTTCCACGCACGAAACCGCGGCGTAGCAATGACAGCGAATGTTTGGGAACCAGTCGCATTATTCTAGAGGCGCCAAAGGGAGAGCAGATCGATAGAGCAGTGGAATATAAATTAAATTACACGATATAAAAAAAACTGTCATAAAGTCGTTTTCGATGGATTTCTTACTCCGTATTTAGTTTGTTTTCATTTAATAAACAAAATGTTCATTTACGCCTTTATATTAAACTGACGGTAGAAAATCGAATCTCGTATTATTTTTCTTCCTGAAAAAACGCAAAGATCAAAAGAAGTTTATATGGCCAAATACAGGATCTGCGGTATGACAAATATGGTATTGTGATTCTACACAGGCTATATGGTGTAATATTGCCCGTCTGAAGGTATGTTCACCGTCGGCTATCGCCTCGGGTGAACACTCCAGACGGGCAATATAATATTGCCCGTCTGAAGGTATGTTCATCCTCGGGTGAACATACCTCCAGACGGGCAATATTACACCATATAGCCTGTGTAGAATCACAATAACTTATAATATAGACTTCATGGGACCTGAGAACCAGCACGCCATACTTGTTTGTGGGAAATCAATACAGTTCAATCCATAACATTCAACTCAGAAAATATATGATTACAAAGAATTAGGAAAACATTTAATACATGTACATGCAGTACCGTATGAACACTGATGAACCTGTATTTAACCCTCACTACGTGGGAGACGGAAAATGTCATCTACTGTTTTTCATTTTTGCCTTGATTCTTAAAAAAAAAAACGGTTTTAACAGCACATGAGAATCGTCTCCAGTGGAGACGATTCTCATGCGCTGTCAAAACAGGTTTTTCTTTAGAAATATTGAAAATAAAACATTTCCAGCAGAGGACAACAATTAATTCCGCGTAATGGTTAAACGTGGCCTATCAATAGGAATTCAGCTGAGATTTAGCCTCAACTGCTGAACTGAAACAAGACTGTGGCATGGGTGTGTTTCAGTTTCTAACTGAGACTGGCTACTAACAATTTCATCACTGGAATACATGCAGCTATCACTGGCGAACTGAGGCTTATAGGATTTGTGACCAGTGTAGCTCCTTATCAAATAGCACACTTCTGTGGTTTGACAACAATTTAATTTGCTTGTTTTAGAAGCATGGCGGGTGTTTCATTGATGGAATGGCGAACGGTGCATGATCAGACTGTGCAAATGCACAGGCTGATCTGGATCTACACTGATCGCAAAACACATAAGCACCATTACTCCAGTCACAGCCACATATAAGTTTGCGTAAATTGTCCAACAAAACAAAAAATCGGTAAATTCTACCATGTCGTCGTGGTCAACTAATATGAATAATATAGATTTTTATGCCATCGGGTTTCAAAGAAATGGGTGGCATATAGTGTTTCGTCCGTCTGTCTGTCTGTCTGTCTGTCTGTCCGGGCACACATTAGGGTACTTATGGGGTAGGGGGCGTGACCGAAGACAATAGAAGACAATGGAACTTATTCCGTACCCCGTAAGCCTATTGTGTCTTACGGGGTATTTCCTTTGATCTTTTATATAGCAAGTACCCCCTAAGGTCCGAAATGTAAGTTCGTCCGTCCGTCTGTCCATCCGTCCGTCACACTTTTCGGTTAACCACTTTGTCACAGTTTCTCAAATATGCTGCAAGTGGCATCCGCGTTCGACAGACGCATTTCTTGTTTTATTTAAAATGATAGTAAGTCAGTTTGTACCCATGAGCTCATGTCACCAATGACCATGTTTTAATTAAGGTAGAGCCGGGAAGCACATAGTGCCTCGACTGCGCGTCCATGTGTCCTTCTGTACCATTAAGATGTTTGTCAGAGTTTCTCCAATCTGCCACTGTGTGCATTTGTGTACTGACAATCCACATTTTCTTGTTTTGCCCCCTCGGTAGACACAGAGGCATATAGTGGTTGGACTATAATGTGTCCTTGTTTCGGTCCGGCACGTTAAGAAGTTCGCTGGAGTTTGTCAATTCTGTCATAACTTATATATCCCTTGAAGGATTACTTAAATATATGAATACAGCATACTTGTGGACAAATGCCACACATCCATCACAACTTTGAACTTTTTCACACATTAAGAAGTTCGCCTGAGTTTGTCAATTCTGTTATAACTTCTATATCCCTTGATACATGTAGATTACTTTAAAATTTCAATACGTCGATCATACTTGTGGACAAATGTCACGCATCCATGCTGTCCTTAATATGACTGTGACCTTTTGACATTCACAACTAGGCTTATGAATTCTTATCACTTTAGGTTAATTAAGTTTCCAAACTGCCACCGGGGGCCTTTCTCTAATGATTCTCTATCATGCTGTGACAAATCCATGATGCTCAAACCCCCACTAACCCCAAGGTCACGGTCACAGTCTTTCTGCTTTCATATGTCCATCCATCTGTCTGTTTATTTTTAAATCACCTATAGGGGCCCTAAGTGCATCGACAGACAACATTTTCCAGTTTTATTTACAACATGGTTTATGACCATTCAATACTAGGATACGTTTTGACATGTTGTGTAAATGCATTGAAGTGAAACAGGATATTAATTAGAAAATATATTAATATTCTCAATTGTTTGTACTAAGTGCACAATTTCACAGAATGCTTGAATAGACCAGGAACTTCCTGATTATCTGTGACTCACCATGGCTAAATCACAGGTTGAAGTAACGGACCGAGGTCTATAAATACATTAAATATGCCTAAAAGCATCAATAAATGAAGAAAAAAAAGCTAAATTTTTGTTTACCCCCTCCATATAGTTCAGTATATAATTCATACTGAATTATATGGAGGGGTAAACAAAAATTTAGCTTTTTTTTTCTTCATTTATTGATGCATTTAGGCATATTTAATGTATTTATAGACCTCGGTCCGTTACTTCAACCTGTGGGCTAAATGGGGCTTATTGCATGTGTGACCAGTGTAGCCCCCGATCAGCCTGCACATATGCACTGTGAGTCTGGTCAGGGACTACAATAGTCTACAAGGGTCACAATTGAATTGCATACATGTATAACATAAACTTTGAATGGACTGTTGGCTACATGAGTGTGCCTGATGAACAGACACTTATTACCTCAGTATGTCTGTAGCCTATTTCACCAACAGTGCAAAGTATAATTATCTAGCAAAGTATACTTTGAGGGAGACATTTTCAATTTAAGGATAAATTTATTAATTTTTATTATACTGAATTTATTACATTATCATTGATAATGTAATGAATTTATTACATTGTCATTGATAATGTAATGAATTTATTACATGAATTTATTACATTATCATTGATAATGTAATGAATTTATTACATGAATTTATTACATTATCATTGATAATGTAATAAATTCAGTATAATAATTCTGCATTCTTTTAATTATCAAATATATGCAGTGGTTAGTTCTATATGAAATAATTGATTTCGGGAAAAATAAATGATTACTCCCTCAAAGTATACTTTGCTAGATAAGTATACTTTGCAATTTTGATGAGATCGGCTACTGATTTTCATGTGATCGGTCACACATTTTATGATTGCTCTTGTGCATACCGTGGCTTCAGTGGGGAGACTTTGTATTAGACAATATTGTGAGAGGAACATTAGTTATACATGTATGGGCAATATATGTCAGTCCTGTGTTTCTAGAAGATCTTAACCCTTAGAATAAAACACACATAGATGTACAGTGAACATGTTAACCCAATGGAAATGATTCTGAAGTGCTGTCAAACCATGTTGTAAATTATTCTAAAGTGCTATCAAAGCATGTTTTTGATGATAACAATGGAAAATAGAAAATAAACAGCAGATGACAACAAAATTAAGATAGCTGTCTAAGGGTTAATGGTACAAACTTTTTGGTTAAAGTATTTGGTTAAAGCTTTTCTGTATACTATCAAATCCTCAGCGGGTGTGACAAGACAACATATAAAACAACAGCAGACGACAATTTTTGTTCCCACTGGCCAGCTTTCAAAGTTTTAACCCATACATGTATATATATACCATAGACATAGAATACATGTATATGGGCCAGAATTCAGTATTTGGCCTAATAGGGGGACATTTAAGAGATTTTTTTGGATGTTGTGCTTTGTTAGAAAAACTACAACGCGGCATAGTCCAAGCCACTAGGGTTTGGACAATTGCAGTTGTTTGCAGAATATACATGCATTTGACTACGGAGAGATAGAACTGTGCTGAATCCCGTGTATGTAACATTGACAAAGAGGTAATATGTATTTGGTGATCCTATGTTGCTTTCAAATGGCATCTTAGTTTCTTTGTTGTGTAAAGACGTGTTTTACTGTGCACTAACAATCACCTTTACCAGAAAATGCATTGATTATTGGTTGATGAAAAAATGGCTACAATATATTTTTCTTGTCAAATGTTACATACACATATTCCATGCTCATTTTAAACTGTTAGAAATGAGATTATACTATATGTTTATGGCTTGTAACAAACCTATTTGGACCTTATTTGTTGTAGAGGCATTATTTTAAATCATGCCTTACCTTGAGAAGTATATTGTGACATTTGATCGAAGTCGCGTATGTAACATTGACAAATATGCCAAGCAATACTTTTTTTTTAGAGACTGGATGCTTATTACTGTGTGGCAACTGGAATTTCTTCTTGTAAGACAATAAACTGTATAAAGATAAGATGATTGTTAACAGTTTACACAGAAAATGTTTTGATTAATGTGTAATAAATAAATAGATTGCAATATGTTATTCTTGTAAATGTTACATGCACATTTTTCAGGTTTATTTATTTATGTTAGTAATAAGTTTACATGAGCAGATTAGAGTTTGCAACCATCCCATTATCACCAAATTTTGTTTAAATCCACAATTTGATAATTTAAAATACCCTGAATACTCCATTGCAACATCTTTAAGGTACTGTAACATGTTTTCGTCAATGTTACATACATATCATGTACCTTCCTTTATTTATACAGCAAATAGCACTACATGAGCTATTTACAACTTATATTAAACCTACAGGGACAGGATTTATTTTATAAACTTTTTATAAATTAATTATTATCATGAACGGACTATTTCAACATTTGAAGCAATTGATGTATGTAACAATTTTGTCAATTTTGTCAATGTTACATACACATTATTGAAATTCCTTTACATATTTTGTAAATAATATTATAAAAGATGTTTGGTTTGTAACAAATCTATTAGGAGCAGCTTTATGTTAAATGCATTGATTTTGCTTATATATTGCCATGACCAGTCCGTTAAAACACTTTGATCTGATTTACAGCAGTATGTAACATTTTGACATGAAAAACTATACTTCCTATCATTTTTTTCTAACTGGCCATATCCTCTATGTTTTGGTGACAAAAGTGAGAATATGCTGATTTCTAACAAATGTAGTAAAATAAACCTGGCTGTTGATTGTTGTTTTCTATGTTTACATGAAGCAACTTCTGCATATGTAACAGTTTGTTGACAAAAAATATTATAAATATTAAATACACTTTTACCATTTTTGTTTCTTTTAAGATAAAACAAAAATCTTACTTGCATCTTAAGACTCATCGCCAGATGGTTCAATATGTCAGTAAAGAAACTAATCAGGTTCCATATTGTAAGCTACTGGACTGGTTATACGTATGTAACAGGGTTTGACAAGAAAATGTTACATACACACACTAATTTTGGTTATATTTTTTTCAATGGTTATACTTCCGATGGACAAATAATTTTTGTACTGAAATATAGTTAGACTGCTCACAGAAATGTACGATGCAATGAAAAGGGCAAGATCAATATGAAATACTTGCACATACTAGGACATGTTAAAAATGTCCCCCTTTTTCACCTAAAAAGTGTGAGATACATACATAGTGAAGAACTGTACAGCTTGTTCAATCAACTTCAATAACCTATTTTTTGGTACTGCTAGATAGTCCATATGTGTATTCATATAACTGAAGTCGTAAAAGTGTTCCATCTCAGCATTTCTCTTTGTATGTAGTGTTTAAATGGAATTGACAAGAAAAATATGCATTCTCCAGAATAGCGAATTCTTGCCCATATACTGGTGCTGCACTCTGTGCCAGCGTAAACTGTTTCACGTTGAAATAGGAGCCGGATTCATTGCAAATTCCCAATTAGCTAAATGCAGAAGATACATGTACTGCATAAACACATTTTCATCTAGTAACCGGCGCAAGAAATTTGCGCCGGTTACCAGATGAAAAATGCATTTATGCTATAGCTGTAAATAGAGCTGAGCGGCATCTCGTCAGGAAACTGGCACATTTGTTTATGTGAAACATTTTAGGCGTTGTAGGTGGTTGTATATTTCAGATGATCACGTTTATAAGATGATCATGAGTGTTATTCATGGGAAATGCCGTATACGGGCGGGCGGGCGGGCGGGCGGGCGGGCGGGCGGGCGGGCGGGCGGGCGGCATGTTACTTTTTTTTTTAACTTGACCCATTTTTTCCGCGCAGTCGACTTAGCCATTTTCAATGTTAAGTTTTCGCGTTTTCAATGTTAAGTTTTCGTGTTTAAGTCCATTTCTTTGGTACTGTACCACCTAGGACCACCAAACTTTCACAGCTTCATAATCAAGGGGTGCCCACCACATATCACTATCCAACATGTTACTTTTTTTTTAACTTGACCCATTTTTTCCGCGCAGTCGACTTAGCCATTTTCAATGTTAAGTTTTCGTTGTTGTCAATGTTAAGTTTTCGTGTTTAAGTCCATTTCTTTGGTACTGTACCACCTAGGACCACCAAACTTTCACAGCTTCATAACCAAGGGGTGCCTACCACATACAACTATCCAACATGTGACCATTTTTTTACCTTCACCTATTATTTCTACGTAATTGACTTAGCCATTTTCAACGATAACTTTTTAACGTACGTCTTGTTAAATTTTTTGGTTAAAACTTTTTCGTTATACTATATCTCTGCAACTGCTCCGCCCATTACCTTGAAACTTCACATGGGTGTTTATCATCGTGCATATTTTCATTCTAACCCCCAACCGTGCGGCCCCTGTGCGCAATGTCAAGGTCACGTTACTTTGAATTTATTTGTTAAAGTTTTTTCGTGTACTATATCTCTGCAACTGCTTCACCCATTACCTTAATACTTCACATGGGTGTCTAGTCTACAAAAAGTGGGTATAATTATGTTATCCAAGTGTCCATGCTTGGAAAAAACCTGGCCTTCGTGGCTTTGCCTCGTTTCTTGTATTATACTGAATTTATTACATTATCACCAAAATGGCTGTGATAATGTAATAAATTCAGTATAATAACTGCATACTTTTAATCATCAAATACATGCAGTGGTTAGTTCTATATGAAATAATGCATTTCAGGAAAAATAAATGATTACTCCCTCAAAGTAGACTTTGCTAGAAAAGTAGACTTTGCAATGTTGGTGAAATCGGCTACTGGTCTATATTTCAGACAATCCTGCCTATGAGACGAGTGTTCTTCACAGGAAAATGTCTTTTACGGAGGTTCTCATTGTATATGTCAGATGACCGTGTCTATGTGGTGGGTGTTCCTCACTGGAAAATGTCTCATGTGTAGGTTCGGTTCTATATATCACATGATTGTGTCTATAAGATGATTCTGTGTGTTCTTCATGGGAAATGTCTTGTACATACAGTGGTTCTGGTTTCTGGTTGTATATTTCAGATGGCTGCGTCTATAAGACAAATGTTCTGGTTTTATATTTCAGATGGCTGCGTCTATAAGACGAGTGTTCTGGTTGTATATTTCAGATGGCCGTGTCTATAAGATGAGTGTTCTGGTTGTATATTTCAGATGGTCGCGTCTATAATACAAATGTTCTGGTTGTATATTTCAGATGGTCGCGTCTATAAGACAAGTGTTCTGGTTGTATATTTCAGATGGTCGCGTCTATAAGACGAGTGTTCTGGTTGTATATTTCAGATGGTTGCGTCTATAAGACAAGTGTTTTGGTTGTATATTTCAGATGGTTGCATCTATAAGCGAGTGTTCTGGTTGTATATTTCAGATAGTCTTATAAGACAAATGTTCTGGTTGTATTTTTTCAGATGGTCGCGTCTATAAGACGAGTGTTCTGGTTGTATATTTCAGATGGTCGCGTCTATAAGACAAGTGTTCTGGTTGTATATTTCAGATGGTCGCATCTATAACACAAGTGTTCTGGTTATATATTTCAGATGTTCGCGTCTATAAGACGAGCAGGAAAATGTCTTAAATATTTCAGATGGTCGCGTCTATAAGACGAGTGGGAAAATGTCTTAAATATTTCAGATGGTCGCGTCTATAAGACAAGTGTTCTGGTTGTATATTTCAGATGGCTGCGTCTATAAGACAAATGTTCTGGTTTTATATTTCAGATGGCTGCGTCTATAAGACGAGTGTTCTGGTTGTATATTTCAGATGGCCGTGTCTATAAGATGAGTGTTCTGGTTGTATATTTCAGATGGTCGCATCTATAACACAAGTGTTCTGGTTATATATTTCAGATGTTCGCATCTATAAGACGAGCGGGAAAATGTCTTAAATATTTCAGATGGTTGCGTCTATAAGACGAGTGGGAAAATGTCTTAAATATTTCAGATGGTCGCGTCTATAAGACGAGTGGGAAAATGTCTTAAATATTTCAGATGGTCGCGTCTATAAGACGAGTGGGAAAATGTCTTAAATATTTCAGATGGTCGCGTCTATAAGACGAGTGTTCTGGTTATATATTTCAGATGGTCGCGTCTATAAGACGAGTGGGAAAATGTCGTAAATATTTCAGATGGTCGAGTCTATAAGTGTTCTGGTTGTATATTTCAGATGGTCGCGTCTATGAGGCGGGTATTCGTCACTGGGAAGACCAAGTCGCTGGAATGGCGACAGCAGCAACTGACGGCCATGCTGCGGATGTTGGATGATAACAGGGAGCGGTTCTGTGACGTGCTGAAGGCCGATCTCAATAAGGTATACATAGATGGTTCAAAAGGTGAAAAACTTGAACATAATACCTTTAAAATGTGGTCCAATGTACAAGTCTTTCATCGGCCGTCCATACTGGTACGAGTACTTAACGCTTTCAGCCCTATGTAACTGAAGTGGACACTACCATATTATTTTTCAGACTAGTCCATTTATCAGAAAGGGGTATTGTTTTAGAGATAGGAAGTTATCGGCCAATGGTGCAGATCCTGATGAGACGGCTCGTTAAGGTCGCAACTGTTTTCATGATGTCCAATTTAGAGAGGTTCCATTGTATAAACAATTATCACGATAACAAGGAAAGCACAATAAGCTATAATACATTGCCACTTGTGTTTCAGGCAAAGTTTGTCATTTGCAATGTTAAAAATGATTATTCCGCAATCACATAATAAAATTATACTCTATAAACCCCAACTTGTGTTTCAGGTGAAGTTTGTTGGTTACAATTGTTATAAACGATTATCACAATAACAATTATAACAAGATCACACAATAAGCCTCTATAAACCCCAACTTGTGTTTCAGGTGAAGTTTGTTGGTATCACAATAACAATTATAGCAAGATCACACACAATAAGCCTCTATAAACCCCAACTTGTGTTTCAGGTGAAGTTTGTTGGTTACAATTGTTATACACGATTATCACAATAACAAGTATAACAAGATCACACAATTTGCCTCTATAAACCCCAACTTGTGTTTCAGGCAAAGTTTGAAGCATTGGTAATGGAGGTGGATCTGTGCAGGAACGACCTTGTCAACTGTATGAACAACCTGACAGAGTGGACAAAACCAGACAAGGTCAGTCAGGTCGTTTTTGGGGTCAAAATTCAACCACACATTTCAAATCCCAAAATTATTATGATTGTTTTCCTCATTCCGATTTCATGCTTCCTGCGCACATGGTCTATTCTCATGATGTTTGATTGGTCGAGACTGAGCTGTACTGTGCTCCTTTCTCGGCCAGTCAAACTGCATGGTTTGAAGGGCAGGTTTGGAAAATAGCTTCATGATGTTTTATAAGCACAGGCCCAGATGCATCGATTAAACAGCCATCATGCTTCTACCGAGCGATATAGATACATGCAGGTATTGAGCTACAGGAATGTGCTATTTACTTAGGAACTAGCCATAAGTCCCAAATACCATTTCTCCATTCCTGTCTATATGATGTTGAATGGATATAAAAGCACAATCAATCAACTATTGTAGGTGAAGAAAAGCCTAATGCACATAATGGACCGGGTGTATATCAGGAAAGAGCCATATGGTGTGAGCCTGATCATCGGGGCCTGGAACTACCCGATCCAACTGACCATCCTCCCCATGATTGGCGCCATAGCTGCAGGTACACTGGCTCAGTACGGTGGTTGGCCAAACAACATGACCACACACTTTTAAAAAGGCTTTACACTGTTTGCAGCAATTATCAAATATATAATTACATTGTTTGCATTCATTCTATACATTAATGATTAAAGGTGTACCGCTTTGAACTGGCGCGTTATTATTGTAAATATTATTGTAAACACATGCTATTTTTAAATAGTTTACGTCATATGTTGTAGACATGGTATTTGTATACCAGCGCAAATGCATTAACATTCGATAGAATAGCTAATAATAGTAACATCGTTTAGTGCTCTAGTTGGTAGATCTGCTGTTTGGTGATCGGACGGTCGTGAGTTTGAATCCTGCCAAAGGCATACATTTTTCTCTCGCTTTTACTATTTTGGCGCCAGAGGTAATGTGCACATCCCGAAACAGTCGAGCATTTACTTTTACACAACATTATAAAACACTTCACTTTGAACCTAATCATTGTGAAATGCATTCTGCACATTCGTGTGTTATTGTGAAAATCCACCTCGACTCAATACAAATGCAAATATGTTACGGAGAACACCATGTCGAAAAATAAACCTCTCACTTCAGATAATAAACAAATAAATAAATAAAGGTGGATGCATGTGGTTCATAATTACCATGTCATTTGTTGTTACATGTAATAAAGATGCATTAAAAAGAAAAAGAAAACACAAAAACAATATTTAAAAAAATAAATAAATATATATTTAATGGCCAAAGTGAGGATCGAACGTATGCAGTGCAAAATTAAAATCAAGTGCCACAGTTGGCCGCCAGTTTACCCACTGCTCCAGTATGAGAAACTGTTTTGTCAATCGCAATATATCGATCATGACTAGCGACGCGCCATAATAAACAGGGAAATACCTACATGAATTGCATGTTTATGCCCCCGCCACCGAATGGTGAGGGGGGCATATAGTGTTACCGGCGTCCGTACGTACGTACGTTACGTACGTCCCGAAACCTTAACGCTCGGGTAAATGGCTTATAATTTCTGTTTCCTTGCTCCGATCTGCTTCACATTTCACACACGCATTGCTCCAATGGTCCTCTGCCACCCTGTGACAAATCCACATTCGTGCCGCCCCCGCTAAGCCCAGGGTCAAGGTCACAGACTTGGTGCGTTCGAAACCTTAACGCTGGGTAAATGCCTTATAATTTCTGTTTCCTTGCTCGGATTTGCTTAACATTTCACACACGCATTGCTCCAATGGTCCTCTGCCACCCTGTGACAAATAAAAATTTGTCCCGCCCCCGCTAAGCCCATGGTCAAGGTCACAGACTTGGTGCGTTTGAAACCTTAACGCTGGGTAAATGCCTTATAATTTCTGTTTCCTTGCTCGGATCTGCTTAACATTTCACACACGCATTGCTCAAATGGTCCTCTGCCACCCTGTGTCAAATCCACATTCGTCCCGCCCCCGCTAAGCCCATGGTCAAGGTCACAGACTTGGTGCGTTTGAAACCTTATCGCTCGGGTAAATGCCTTATAATTTCTGTTTCCTTGCTCGGATCTGCTTCACATTTCACACACGCATTGCTCCAATGGTCCTCTGCCACCCTGTGACAAATCCACATTCGTCCCGCCCCTGCTAAGCCCAGGGTCGAGGTCACAGACTTGGTGCGTTCAAAACCTTAATGCTCGGGTAAATGGCTTATAATTCCTGTTTCCTTGCTCGGATCTGCTTCACATTTCACACTCGCATTGCTCCAATCGTCCTCTGCCATCCTGTGACAAATCCACATTCGTCCCACCCCCGCTAAGCCCAGGGTCAATTTCACAGACTTGATGCGTTTGAAACCTTAACGCTCGGGTAAATGGCTTATAATTTCTGTTTCCTTGCTCCAATCTGCTTCACATTTCACACACGCATTGCTCCAATGGTCCTCTACCGCCCTGTGACAAATTCACATTTGTTCCGCTCCCGCTAAGCCCAGGGTCAAGGTCACAGACTTGGTGCGTTCGAAACCTTAACGCTCAGTTAAATGACTTATAATTTATGTTTCCTTGCTCCGATCTGCTTCACAGTTCACACACGCATTGCTCCAATGGTCCTCCACCGCCCTGTGACAAAACCACATTCGTCCCACCCCCGCTAAGCCCAGGGTCAAGGTCACAGACTGTGTGCGTTCAAAACCTTAACGCTCGGGTAAATGGCTTATTATGCCCCCGCCACCGAATGGTGAGCGGGGCATATAGTGTTACCGGCGTCCGTCCGGCCGTACGTCCCGAAACCGTAACGCTCGGGTAAATGGCTTATTAAGCCCCCGCCACCGAATGGTGAGGGGGGCATATTGTGTTACCTTAACGCTCAGGTAAATGCCTTATAATTTCTGTTTCCTTGCTTGGATCTGCTTCAGTTTTCACACACGCATTGCTCCAATGGTCCTCTACCGTCCTGTGACAAATCCACATTCGTCCCGCTCCCGCTAAGCCCTGGGTCAAGGTCACAGACTTGGTGCGTTCGAAACCTTAACGCTCTAGTAAATGGCTTATAATTTCTGTTTCCTTGCTCCAATCTGCTTTACATTTCACACACGCATTGCTCCAATGGTCCTCTACCGCCCTGTGACAAATTCACATTTGTTCCGCTCCCGCTAAGCCCAGGGTCAAGGTCACAGACTTGGTGCGTTCGAAACCTTAACGCTCGGTTAAATGACTTATAATTTATGTTTCCTTGCTCCGATCTGCTTCACAGTTCACACACGCATTGCTCCAATGGTCCTCCACCACCCTGTGACAAAACCACATTCGTCCCGCCCCCGCTAAGCCCAGGGTCAAGGTCACAGACTGTGTGCGTTCAAAACCTTAAAGCTCGGGTAAATGGCTTATTATGCCCCCGCCACCGAATGGTGAGCGGGGCATATAGTGTTACCGGCGTCCGTCCGGCCGTACGTCCCGAAACCGTAACGCTCGGGTAAATGGCTTATTAAGCCCCCGCCACCGAATGGTGAGGGGGGCATATTGTGTTACCTTAACGCTCAGGTAAATGCCTTATAATTTCTGTTTCCTTGCTTGGATCTGCTTCAGTTTTCACACACGCATTGCTCCAATGGTCCTCTACCGTCCTGTGACAAATCCACATTCTTCCCGCTCCCGCTAAGCCCAGGGTCAAGGTCACAGACTTGGTGCGTTCGAAACCTTAACGCTCTAGTAAATGGCTTATAATTTCTGTTTCCTTGCTCCAATCTGCTTTACATTTCACACACGCATTGCTCCAATGGTCCTCCACCACCCTATGACAAATCCACATTCGTCCCGCCCCCGCGAAGCCCAGGGTCAAGGTCACAGGCTTGGTGCGTTCGAAACCTTAACGCTCGAGTAAATGGCTTTCTAGTTATTTATACACCAATGTTTATATAAACAAAGCATGTAAACAACGCCATGTCAGGGTGGTATACTTATACACTTTTTGCAGCAATTGTAAACATAAATAATTACACTGTTTGCAGCAATTGTAAACATAAACAATTTCATTGTTTGCAGCAGTTGTAAACATAAATGATTACACTGTTTGCAGCAATTGTAAACATAAATGATTACACTGTTTGCAGCAATTGTAAACATAAATGATTACACTGTTTGCAGCAATTGTAAACATAAATTTACACTGTTTGCAGCAATTGTAAACATAAATGATTACACTGTTTGCAGCAATTGTAAACACAAATTATTACACTGTTTGCAGCAATTGTAAACATAAACAATTTCATTGTTTGCAGCAATTGTAAACATAAATGATTACACTGTTTGCAGCAATTGTAAACATAAATGATTACACTGTTTGCAGCAATTGTAAACATAAATGATTACACTGTTTGCAGCAATTGTAAACATAAATTTACACTGTTTGCAGCAATTGTAAACATAAATGATTACACTGTTTGCAGCAATTGTAAACATAAATAATTACACTGTTTGCAGCAATTGCAAACATAAACAATTTCATTGTTTGCTGCAGTTGTAAACATAAATTATTACACTGTTTGCAGCAATTGTAAACATAAATTATTACACTGTTTGCAGCAATTGTAAACATAAATAATTACACTGTTTGTAGCAATTGTAAACATAAATTATTACACTGTTTGCAGCAATTGTAAACATAAACAATTTCATTGTGTGCAGCAATTGTAAACGTAAATAATTACACTGTTTGCAGCAATTGTAAAAATGAACAATTTCATTGTTTGCAGCAATTGTAAACATAAATAATTACACTGTTTGCAATAAATTATTACACTGTTTACAGCAATTGTAAACATAAAAAATTACACTGTTTGCAATAAATTATTACACTGTTTGCAGCAATTGTAAACATAAATAATTACACTGTTTGCAGCAATTGTACACATAAACAATTGCATTGTGTGCAGCAATTGTAAACATAAATAATTACACTGTTTGCAGCAATTGTAAACATAAATGATTACACTGTTTGCAACAATTGTAAACATTAATGATTACACTGTTCCAGCAATTGTGCAGTTGTAAACATAAACAATTTCATTGTTTGCAGCAGTTGTAAACATAAATTATTACACTGTTTGCAATAAATTATTACATGTACACTGTTTGCAGCAATTGTAAACATAAATAATTACACTGTTTGCAGCAATTGTACACATAAACAATTGCATTGTGTGCAGCAATTGTAAACATAAATAATTACACTGTTTGCAGCAATTGTAAACATAAATGATTACACTGTTTGCAACAATTGTAAACATAAATGATTACACTGTTTGCCAGCAATCAATTGTGCAGCAATTGTAAACATAAACAAATTTGTTTCAGCAATTGTTTGGCAGCAAGTGTAAACATAAATTAAATTAAACACTTGTTTGCAGCAATTGTAAACATAAATAATTTACACTTGTTTGCAGCAATTGTAAACATAAACAATCTTGTTTGTTGCATACACTGTTTGCAGCAATTGTAAACTTAAACAATTTCAATTTGAGTGCAATCAACTTGTTTGCAGTAATTGTTAACACTGTTTGCAATTTTTCAATTGTTTGCAAAAAGAATTTTCAATTGTGTTGCAGCAATGTAAACTTAAAACTTACACTGTTTAGCAATAAATTATTAACAAGGTTTTTGCAGCAATTGTAAACATAAATAATTACACAGTTTGCATAAATTGTTACATTAAACATGTTTTCAATTGTGTTTGCAGCAATTGTAAGCATAAATAATTACACTGTTTGCAGCAATTGTAAACATAAACAATTGCATTGTGTGCAGCAATTGTAAACATAAATAATTATACTGTTTGCAGCAATTGTAAACATAAATGATTACACTCTTTGCAGCAATTGTAAACATAAATGATTACACTGTTCCAGCAATTGTGCAGTTGTAAACATAAACAATTGCATTGTGTGCAGCAATTGTAAACATAAATACTTACACTGTTTGCAGCAATTGTAAACATAAATGATTACACTCTTTGCAGCAATTGTAAACATAAATGATTACACTGTTCCAGCAATTGTGCAGTTGTAAACATAAACAATTTCATTGTTTGCAGCAGTTTTAAACATAAATAATTACACTGTTTGCAGCAATTGTAAACATAAATGATTACACTGTTTGCAGCAATTGTAAACATAAATTATTACACTGTTTGCAGCAATTGTAAACATAAATAATTACACTGTTTGCAGCAGTTGTAAACATAAATAATTACACTGTTTGCAGCAGTTGTAAACATAAACAACTTCATTGTTTGCAACAATTGTAAACATAAATAATTACACTGTTTTCAGCAGTTGTAAACATAAATAATTACACTGTTTGCAGCAGTTGTAAACATAAACAACTTCATTGTTTGCAGCAATTGTAAACATAAATAATTACACTGTTTGCAGCAATTGTAAACATAAATTATTACACTGTTTTCAGCAATTGTAAACATAAATGATTACACTGTTTGCAGCAATTAGAAACATGAATTATTACACTGTTTGTAGCAATTGTAAACATAAACGATTAAACTGTTTGCATAAATTGTAAAAACATACATGATTACACTGTTTGCAGCAAATGTAAAAATGTAAATTATTACACTGTTTGCAGCAATTGTAAAAACGTAAATTATTTCACAGTTTGCAGCCATTGTAAAAATTTAAATTATTACACTGTTTGCAGCAATTGTAAGTTTGCCACAATTCTAAATATAAGTGATTATACTTTGCCACATTTTTAAAGATACCAATTATTACACTGTTTGCCACAATTGTAAAAACATAAATTATTACACCATTTGGCACCTTTGTCAAATCTAATTATTGGACTGTTTGCCACAAGTGAAATAAAACCACTATTTTATAGTGGTTTCCCAAAAGAAATTGTGTAGGGTGTATGTAGGGTTATTAGGTTAATATCGATGTACACCATGTTGCAGGTAACTGTGTTGTGTTAAAGCCGTCGGAGGTATCGGACGCCACAGCTACCTTGCTGGGTGAGCTGATTCCCGAGTACTTTGACAATGTACGTATAGTGGAACCTCTCTAAAGTGGCCACCAAGAAAATATATGCGATCACATTCCGAGAGGTTTCTTGGTAACACATTTCAGATAATGATGCATGTTCATGATTGTGAAAGACATATATATGTCCCAGAATTGTCATATGCCAGATTTACAGTGGAACATATCTAAACCGGACACCCTGGGGATCTCCCAGGGTGTCCTGTTTAGAGATGTTTCCCTGTATCTCCGTGTTTGATACTGTTGGTAATCAGGGTTTTATTTGATGGCAAGAACGGCCGTGTGGGGCGTTTGTGTGCAGACGGTCGATAATACGATTACGTGTCCCTGCTTCATATTGGGTTACACTATTTGACATTGCACTCGATACGCATTCATAATTCATTTATTTAGCATCACTACAGAGCTGCCAACTGTTCCGATTTTTCCGTATTTGTTCCGAAAAATACGTTAGAAATACTGAAGTACTGACAACAATTAAAAAGTACGATTTAAAAAAAAATCCGCGCGTCAATATTGGGAAATAATAATTTTGTTTCCGAATTCTTCAAATTAGTCCTATTGTTTTATTTACCCGTAATCATACTCGCCTAGGCGCTTACCATTTTGATTCTTGTTGTGTAGGAATAGTAGTTTCAAGCGCACAGCGATATTGATTTCTTCATTGCGTAAATTCTTAAAATGTCGGCTCCCAACGAATCGGGGGTCTTTTTTTATCGAAAGAAGTTAGGAGAACAAAGATGTTCATCACTGATTACAGCGAGACATGGCCCCATTTGGTCCTGTCGAAGTGCAGTGATGAATTTGCATCTTGCAAGCAGTGTAATTGTGATTTTTCAGTTGCAATTTGTGTTCCAGAAAACATATGAGGTGCTCCTGAAAATATCCCCTTTTTCTCTCCATGTTCCTCATGTGACCGACATGGGGTTGGCAGCTCTCACTATATCACCATTTTATCACTATTTTTTTATAGGGCTAAAGATAAATCTTGATGTCAAAATATTTCGTGAAATATGTTTCTTGCATAAAATTGTCTTCCACAGTGTATTAACTCTTTGCATGCTAGCGGCGAAAATATCCGCCAAACGAATTAGGAGTATATATTTTATTTCTCTCTGTAAATATGTCTTGAAATTTCATTAGAATTGAGTCCTCAGGACTCAATTCTAATGAAATTCCAAGACATATTCATGATATTTACGGGGAGAAATACAAGAAAATATGATGAATTCTTGTCCGCTAGTTTTGAACTATTTATAGCCCACAAGTTTCCCAGCATGCAAAGATAATAATACACCAGTGTAATAAATGTGCAACTGAGGTGGTTACAGAGGACAACCACAGGTTGAAGTAACGGACCCAGGTCTATAAATACATTAAATATGCCTAAAAGCATCAATAAATGAAGAAAAAAAATAAGCTAAAAATTTATTTTTTTGCTCCCTCCATATGGAGTATATGGAGGGAGTAAACAAAAATTGTTTAGCTTATTTTTTTTCTTCATTTTTGATGCTTTTAGGCATATTTAATGTATTTATAGACCTCGGTCCGTTACTTCATCCTGTGAGGACAACATGCTGGTTGATCAACACAGCTTCAATTTATGCTTCTTTGCTTATGCAATAAATATAATGTAGCTTTCAAGTTGATTTAATAATCACTTTAACATGAAGGTGAAATAAACGGCGTGGCATTCAAGTCAATTGAGCTTGACATTTCTCAACCCCGATTTGATTTGACTTGGGCCGAATTGTTTGTGGCCGACGAGTCTAGGTCCGACGTGATTTGGTAATGAATTGCATTTTGCGATTTACTAATAACATCGTCAGAAGAGACATTTAGATGTAATGATTATTCATTGATGTGTATTGGTTATGAACAAATGGTGTGTACCGAAAATTGTGTCCTGCATATGCAATGTATTTAGTAACAACGGATGCGCGTTGCATGGAAAGAAGTACGCAATTTATGAAAAGTAAAATAAAGTTGTTATTTTTGAAGCAATTCTGTTTTTTCGAGAATGGTCTCTAAATTTGGCAAATTTTTATCTCAAAGTTCGGATATGTCGATATATTTTTCTCATTCATCTTCGAGATATGAGAATTGCCTGTATTTTAGTGAATGATATTAATTACCTGTAACCTATTTCACCAACATTTCAAAGTATACTTATCTAGCAAAGTATATTTTGAGGGAGAAATGTTCAATTTAAGGATAAAAATATTACTTTTTATTATACTGAATTTATTACATTATCACAGCCATTTTGGCCTGTGATAATGTTATAAATTCAGTATAATAATTATGCATACTTTTAATCATCAAATATATGCAGTCGTTAGTTCTATATAACAATGCATTTCGGGGGGAAATAAATGATTTTATCCCGTCAACACAGTGCGTATGTGCCGTGAAACACGGTGCCGTGAAACATTTTTGATATCCAGTCAATACAATTTTTGCATTTTACAGCCATTTGTAGGTGTTGACGGGATAAATAGAATAGTAGGTTGGTGCCGTGAATGGGAAAAAATATCTGGCGCGGCATGGAAACGGGATGTGCTGGGCAGAGCCCCGCCCATCCCGTTTCCTGAGCCTTGCCAGATATTTTTCCCCATTCACGGCACTAACCTACTATTCTCTATACTCCCTCCTTGCTAGATAAGTATACTTTGCAATTTTGATGAAATCGGCTACAGGACTGCATCCAATGTGTGAACGGTGGCGTCCCAGAAACGACCGCCCTGCTGAAGGAACGATGGGACTTCATATTCTACACGGGCAACTCCATGGTGGGCAAGATCATCTATAAGGCCGCTGCCGAACATTTGACCCCCGTCATCCTGGAACTTGGCGGGAAAAGGTGAGAATTGGTGATGATGAAGTCCAGTTTAACTTCGCTATAATTAGCTCGGTTGTAACGAGTAGTATGTTGCTGTGACTGGAGAAATGGGACTTATGGGGTTTCATTGGTGGCATGGCGAACAGTGCAGATCCTGATCAGACTCTGCGGATACACAGGCTGATCTGGATCTACAATGGTCGCAAAACCCATACGCCCAATTTCTACATTCCAGCCACGGGGCTTATGGGGCTGTGACCAGTGTAGCTCCTGATCAAATAGCATACTTTTGGAGCCTGATAACAATCTACCGGTATATTGCTTGTTATAAGCATGACGGGCGTTTCATTGATGGAATGGCAAACAGTGCAGATCCTGATCAGACTGTGGATGCAAAATCCATAAGCCCTATTTCTTCAGTCACAGCCACATATTAAAGTGTGTGTTCGGTCCCGGGACATACCCTTTTACGCATATGTTCGAAGGTACAAAATCGCATGGCGTGTCTCGTATGTATATGACCTTAATGTTCAATGAACATAAAATCCTAATTATTGAATGAATGAACCAATCAATTGATCGATTGGCAGCCAAACAACCAACCAACTGATCAAACCAAGTAAGTAACCAACCAACCCAACAAACTAATCAATCAGTCAATCAATCAACAGAGCTCTAGATAAGTTTTCTATCTAAAGATTATTATACCCCCAGATTTCAAATTCAATGCATATTATACTTTTGCAAATATATTATTGATTTTCTTCCTTATTAAATAGGGAACAAATGATAAAAAAATAAAACAAATTTAAACATGCACTATTTAAGCTGCAACTGTTTTCTTTTTGCAGCTCAACTAAGTAAATTTTCAACCTTATTATAATAGTATTTTCACTACTCAATTTGAAAACTAATGCATATTTTCACATTGCTGCGAGTATTTTGTACTCCCACTTTTCATAATCTGCATATTCTGCTAAAATAAGTGTGTAAAATACGCCAATGGAGCTCTGAATCGATCAATAATTTTATTAATCAATAAATCGTCATTCGATCAATAAACCAATCACTCGATCATATATCACAGATCAATTGATCAACCACTATATAATTAATCATTGATCAATAGATGATTGATTTATTAATTGATAAATAAAAAATCTGATTTATTAATTGATAAATAAAAAATCCCCCAATCAACCAATGATTACAGCCCGGTATTTGTGGACGAGAACGTGGACCTGGCGTGTGTGGCCAACCGGATCCTGTGGGGCAAGACGACCAACTCTGGCCAGACGTGTATCGCCCCTGACTACGTGATGTGTACCAAGGAAACGCAGGATGAACTTGTACGCAAGATGAAAGACACGCTGACACAGTTCTACCCAGACGGTCCATTGAAGTCGCCCGACTACTGTCGGCTTGTCTCCGATAGACATTTCCAGTACGTTGGGACAGTAAATTCTTGGATATGAGGATGTGACAGTGGAAATGAGGCTTATGGGTTTTGCGACCAGTGTAGATCCAGATCAGACTGTGCATCCGCACAGTCTGATCAGGATCTGCACCGTTCGCTATTCTATCTATGACACACCCGTCATGCTTCTAACCAGCAATATACATCGTTATCAGGCGACAGTGTAACAAATCCCATACGTCCCATTCTCTGGTCACAGCCACATATACAGAGCTCCAGATAAGGTGGGTTTTTACATTTTACCCCGGCGGTCTTCTTAAGTCGCCTGACTACAGCTGTCTCTGATAGACATTTTCAGTACGTTGGTATAGTCAGACTCCAGATAAGGTGCACATTGACATATTTTACGCACTTATTTTAGCAGAATATGCGTTGATTATCAAAAGTGGGAGTACAAAATACCCGCAGCAATGGGAAAATACTCATTGATGTTCAAATTGAGTAGTGAAAATACTGTAATAAAGTTGAAAATTTACTTTAAAATAGTTGAGCTGCAATTTTAAATTTGTTTTATCATTTGTTCCCTATTTAATAAGGAAGAACATCAATAATACATTTGTGAAAGTAAACTACGCTTTGAATTTGAAATCTGGGGGTATAATACTCTTTAGATACAAAACTTATCTGGAGCTCTGAGTAAATCCATGAATATGTTGATTTGACTGGAGAAATGGGGCTTATGGGTTTTGCGACCAGTGTAGATCCAGATCAGACTGTGCATCAGCACAGTCTGATCAGGATCTGCACCGGTCGCCATTTTATCTATGACACACCCGTCGTGCTTCTAACCAGCAATATTGATCATTATCAGGCGACAGTGTAACACATCCCATATCTCTCATTCTCTGGTCACAGCTACATATACAGGGCTCCAGATAAGGTGGGACCCAGCTGGTCTTCTATAGCCGATTTCACCAAAATTGCAAAGTATACTTATCTTGCTAAGTATACTTTGAGGGAGAAATATTCAATTTAAGGATGAATTTATTAATTTTTATGAAACTGGATTTATTACATTATCACAGCCATTTTGGCTGTGATAATGTAATAAATTCAGTATAATAATTCTGCATACTGTTAATCATCAAATAATATGCAGTCGTTACTTCTGTATGAAATGCATTTCGGTAATAATAAATGATTACTCCCTCAAAGTATACTTTAATAGCTAGATATATATGCTTTATAGCAATTTTCGTGAAATCGGCTACTGAAGTCTCCCGACTACTGTTGGCTGGTCACAGATAGACATTTCCAGTAAGTTTAGACAGTAGACCTTTGAAATATGCATAGCTCTAGATGAGGTGGGTTTTTAAGTAAGGGCTATTCCAAAATTGATTGTATTGAGGGGGTGGAAGTTTTTATTCCTGGATGGTGCGGTTTGAAAAATGAGAAGTCATTAAAAATTGATCAGAAAGTTAATTTAATTATATGGGTAGTGTTTTTTTTTCTCTCAAAAAGTGCCTTTGACTCATAAAATGAACCATTTGATTGCGAGGAAACAAAAACTGTCATCTGCTGTTGTTTTACATTTTCTCTTCTGTCTCAATAAAAACATGGGTTGACAGCAATTCTGAATTGCCCTAGAACAAAACACACTAGAATTACCCACAAAGGCAAGCGGTTTTATTTTCATGCATTATGAAAACCCACCTGTTTTACTGTTTAACCCTTTCGGCACCACGGCTTGTACAGTCGTATTGGCAAACAGTGTAGATCCAGATGAGACGGCTCGTGACGAGCCGTCTCATCAGGATCTGCACTTTTTGCAAGTAATTTTCATATTTTTAGAGCAAAACACCCCTTTTTCATAAAATGGACTAGTCTAAAAATCATTTTTTGATGGTCGTATTGGTTGCAAAATTAACATATCAAAATCCATTCCAGTTACTTAGGGGTGAAAGGGTTAATGAACTAAGGGGCCATAGTATTCAGGGCCGTAGCGGCCACCACGGCAGCACGGCGCTGCCGTGGCATTATTTATTTTTATTTGTCAGCTTCATTATACATGTATATAACTCCTGTTTCTTTCTTTTTTTCTCGAGGGGGGGGGGATTTTTCCCGCTAAAAAGGCTGCCGTGGCATTATTTTACACACCGCTACGGGCCTGGTATTCAATTATGATTGCTTTTCCCCAGGCGAGTTAAGAAGTTGCTGGGTGAGGCTGGGAAGATTGCCCTGGGTGGGGAGACGGACGAGGCACAGAAATACATCGCGCCCACCGTGATCTCGGACGTCCAATTCACCGACCCCATCATGCAGGAGGAGGTAGGTCATAGAGATCATTCTAACTCTCATTTTGTAATGCACAATTTATTTCGCCCCCCACCCCCGATATGTTTGTGAATCTGATAATGAAACAGGTGTATAACTAACACTTTTTTTGTTGAACCCGCTTGCAGACAGCTCGATATAGTCGGCACATTGGCATGTATGTGTTTGTCAGGCAAATAGAGGGCGGTAGTCTAAAGATAGAGCATTGGATGTAAATCTGGAGGTCATGGGGTCAATCCCACCCTAGATCGGAAAATTTAATTTCATAGTGGTGGGTGGCAGGTGGGAGCATGCGATGGGTAATTTAACAATCAGGATCATCCTTACCAGAATCCCGACCACAGACAGATATGTCTTTGGCATTCTTGTATGTGAGAGTTGCATTTGGTTATACCCCTTAATGAGTAATGTGATTATTCGTAATCCTATTACTTTTAGGGAACGGGGCCAAGTGACATTGGTGTGGTATTGACCTGGTACCAGGTCAGGTTATTCTATTTTCAGGCAGGGGCTCAATATATATTTATTTCGATGTAATAATCTGTTCTGATTTTGTGATTTACCCCCCCATGCAGCAGGTTGAACGTGGGATCAAACCCGTTGGCCCGGCCTTAAATGACCGTAGCTGTTGATTGTTGATGGGCCGTTAAACACCATTACACAAACAAACTTTCATAGTGTTTCCAGCCACCTGTCTTTCAGATGAGACTTGAAACTGAGGACCTGTGTCTATATACCGGTATACCCTGTCAGTTCTTTGGTGCCTGTGAAAATGTGAAATGTGAATTTTGATCTTAATAACAATCTCACTCGCTGGTTTAGTAATACATGAACTATTTATTCTGTGCCACATAGCTGTGAGTTGTGTGTTGCAGATCTTTGGACCAGTATTGCCCATTGTGCCTGTGAAAGATGTGGATGAGGCAATCGCCCACATAAATGAGGGGTAAGTCAACCACTTAGAACTGTTACGGTAATACAATTTTGGTAATCAGATGTGGGAGCATGCGCTGGGTAATTTAACGATCGGGATTCATCCTTACCGGTGTCACGAACGGAGACCTGGTTTGGCCCTCAGGTACGTCTTTGGCATTCTCGTATGTGAGGGTTTAATCTTGTTATACACCTTGTATGAGTAATTTGATTATTCCTAATCCTATTACTTATAGAGGAAGGGGCCAAGTGACTTTGGTGTGGTATGGACCTGGCACCAGGTCAGGTTATTCTAATTTCAGCGCTGAATATATTTGTTTTTTCGATGTAAATATTCCGTTCTGATTTTGGGATTTTCTCCCCAATAGAGCAAGTTACATGCGGGATCGAACTTGTTGGCCCAGCTTTAAATGACCTTAGCTGTTGATAGGTCGTTAAACACCAATAATCAATCAATATTATTACATCCACATAAAAATGTTGTGGTAATACAATTTTGGTAATAAGATACTGGATCACCATTTAGTTCTATCAAATGATAGAACTAAATGGTGATCCAATGTCTTATTACGGTGATCGCACAACAAAGCTTGGCATAAGACAATTAATTATACAATTTGTATTGTTCCATCAGTGGGCTTATGGAATTTATGACCAATGTGGCTCCTGATCACATAGTATGCACACTATTGTAGCCTGATAACATTCTATTTTGCTTGTTAGAAGCATGACAGTGATGGAATTGCAAACAGTTCAGAGACTCGCAGGCATTCGGCATGTTTCGGCTTTCATCGGTATAACTCTGTATATATGAACAAGGCTTCTAACTTTGGTTGGACACAACCTCGTATCATAACAAAATAACATGTTTAAAATTGTAATTTTCTGTGCATTCTATGTATTTCTCAATCTGAAATGATCATATGAACTTGCCACTACAATATTGACATTAGAGCCATAAACACATTATTTCATTTGTTATGATACGAGGTTGTGTCCGACCTAGCAAAAGGAGCTGTAATTCGATATTATTTGCATAAATATGTTCTAACTATGATATTTTAGCAAGATAACAATAATTCTCAAATGAACACATGCACATTCGGCCAAAATATTCACATTGGCGTTAGTAAAATAGTGGAATGTGTCCGACCAAAGTTAGAAGCCTTGTTCATATATATAGAGTTATATTTATACCGATGAAAGCCGAAACATGCTGATCTGGATCTACACTGGTCGCAAAGCCCATAAGCCCCATTTCTCCAGTCACAGCCATATAGTAGGGACTATAAAGAAGATTGTATGAATATTTGTATGAATTTGCATTGCACACTTTTAAAGGGAGTTTACAGAGGAAGCCTTACTTTACCAACATGTACAGATGTAATAATTCCAGCACAAAAATATTTACACAATTCCCTAACATTTGATTGGCCCGTAGCAAGTCTCTGTCCAAAGTTTATATCCCAGTAAACTCCCACGCCGAACTAATTTCTGTAACCGTGAGGCGCAGTTAAAATAATTCTTAAGAAAACGGAAAATAAACACATTTTCTTGATGAATTTATTTCAAATGCTGGAATTATAAGGAATGAATGGCCTTTTTGTGGAATTTATCGGGGGATATAAACTTGGAAAAGTCGCGGGAATACTGGACGAGGCCTTCGTCCAGTATTCCCGCGACTTTTCCAAGTCGAGACGAGACATTTTCTGTCAAAATAAACACTCATTCACCATTACCCCACGTATTGATTGGCATTATTATTCATTTTGTATCACACTGATATCAGGGGTGATAACCGTGTTTCCTTAAAATGTTAACAGGCATTACTATTTATTCTCTGTATTTATTTTTTGATGTGCATATGATCATATAATCTGTCGAAAATATTATTTTTTTCAGGTGACACATTTAACTAGTATAAATAATTAAAAAATAGCATGCCTCATTTGCATATGAAAATAGCCTGATACCACCGCGCGTCACTATCAGTAACATAAATATTACTAAATGATTATATCTGTATAGCGGGCACTCGTAAGTTTTAGAACTGGTGGAATAGTGACACAATTATACACTTATTTGATTCCTATAAAGAACATTTTGTGTCTACTGAGTGGGCATGTACCTTTAACCTGTGAATATGTGACATGAACAGTCCCCATGTTATGTTTGGACTATCCTATTAAGCGGATTATTTAAAAATATCTGAGTAGCACTGTGAAACACTGTACAGGTTGTCTCATCTGGATCTACATTGTATGTAACTGTTGGCCACTATTGTTGAAAGGGATATAATGTATCGCGTTTGTTTGCACCAGTAAAGTGTTTGGAAGTTAAACTGACATATATGTATGCTTACCCCTTTCAACACCACAGGCCTGTATAGTGGTACTTGCAAACAGTGTAGATCCAGATGAGACGGCTCGTGACGAGCCGTCTCATCAGGATCTGCACTTTTTGCAAGTAATTTTCATACTTTTGAGAACAAAAACACGCCCTTTTCATAAATAGACTGGTCTGAAAATAATTTTGTGACACTTGGATTGGTTGCAAAATTAACATATCAAAATCCATTCCAGTTATATTGGGATTGAAAGGGTTAAACCATGTTGTAGAAATTCTGAATAATGAGTCGATATGCTTATAATCTTACTTTACTTTAACCCTTACTACGCTGAATTAAGTTTTGTCGTCTGCTGAAAATGTTTTATTTTCAGTATTTCCGGATAAAAACCTATTTTGGCAGCGCATGAGAATCGTCTCCACTGGAGACGATTCTCATGTGCTGTCAAAATGGGTTTTTTGTTAAGAATTAAGGCAAAAATGAAAAACAGCAGACGACAATTTTCGTCACCCGTGCAGTGAGGGTTAAATAAGATGAGGTTTGCATTGGATAAACCAAGACACCTTGTGAGTTGTTTATCATTCTAAGGTTAGTGACTTTGACCCTGGTAGCATTGACCCTGACATTTGTCGTTCAGGATTTTAAATATGGTAGTCACCTTTCGGACAGTTTGACCTTTGAAATTTGCTTTTGACTCTTGGAATTTGCAACCCAGTGGTCAATTTTGCTATGCAAGACATAGTAAATTTTTATTTCGGTATTTAAAATTTAGCTGTGATTCGCCATTTTGACATTTTAATTATTATAGGCTGCTAAAAATCCTGGGTCTGTTTGCTGAAAACCTCTGTTAGCTGAACAAACTGTTAAATCCTTAGGCTCTAAATCTGTTAGCTTAACAGACTTTTAAATCCTTCAAATCCTCTGTTAGCTTAACAAACTGTAAAATCTTTGAACTCAAAAAAGCTTAACAGGCTCTTACATCCTTGAGCTCAAATCTAACAGTGGTTTTGGCCAACTGGCTCCTGATTGCAGGCGCGCATCCAGCCACTGGGTCCACCGTGTCCGGACCCACCCCTGCTTGATGCAAAAAAAGAAAGAAAAGAAATAAAATTAAAAATGATACATCGTTATTTCACATTGAAACACTGGCATAAATGCCTGGAAATCACGTCTTCTGGTTCCAAAAATATCTTGGGTGATCTCAGGACCCCCAAACCCTCCGCCATACGTGCTCGCACTTCTTGGACCCACCCCTGCAAAAAATCCTGGATCTGCGCCTGGATTGTTACTGGCAACATTAACTCTTACTATGTCCCTCATTTATTTCAGGGAGAAACCGTTAGTTGTGTATATTTTCACAAATGCCTCCAAATTTAAGGAGAAAATCCAGACCTCGGTTCTCTCTGGGAGTGTAGTGGTCAATGATACATTGATACACGCCTCCAGTAAGTCTGTATTTGTGTGCCACAGCGCAAATGGTCTTTTTGTTTTCTTGGCATGCCTAGTTACTGGTCAGTTAGCACACTCATGTAGCCAGATACACAAGTGTAACTGCAACTTAATTAGCGAACAGTGTAGGCCCAGATCAGACTGCGCTGATGCGCAGTCTGATCTGGGACTGCACTAGTCGCAAACCCGTTAAGGAATGTTACCTCAAGTTAATTATCAAACAGTGTCGCTTTGATCTGGGACTGCACTAGTCGCAAACCCGTTAAGGAATGTTACCTCAAGTTAATTATCAAACAGTGTCGCTTTGATCTGGGACTGCACTAGTCGCAAACCCGTTAAGGAATGTTACCTCAAGTTACTTATCAAACAGTGTCGCTTTGATCTGGGACTGCACTAGTCGCAAACCCGTTAAGGAATGTTACCTCAAGTTAATTATCAAACAGTGTCGCCCTGATCTGGGACTGCATTAGTCGCAAACTCATTAAGCCAATTTGTGTTGTGGTACGTCATACATGTATATGCAACTAACACATTAGGCATGTCATCACACACTGGTTAAATTGTTGTTGGTAATGCTTTTCTGTAGCGCAACTGACACATGTGTGTAGAATGCTCATCCACAGGGCTTCTAAAATTTCAGAATGCCAATCGGTCCAGACGGTCATTATTTTCGGACCAAATTTTAAGGATAGTTTGCAAATCTCAATCGGTCTTGAGATTTCAAAATTCGGTCCATAACCGACAAACTGAAAATTTTAGAAGCCCTGCTCATCCAAATAGGTCATTGGCTGATGAAAGACTATACAACATTTGCCGCAACTTTATACTAGTAAATCTGGGTCTGTTTGCTCCTTCAAACGTTGCATTGTATCTAAGTTTTATTTCACCCACATTACAATGTACTTGTAATGTATGTAATACATGTTGTACCGGTAGGTGGGTGAAGGCTGGGTTAGAAACATTTGAAAGTTAGTTTTCCACCATAAGCCCATTTCTGCAGACATCTATAACATGTGGTGGTTTGGTTTGGCGTCCAGTACAATGTCTTATCATTAACCCATGTAATGCTGAATACCCCTGGGGTATGAACAATTCTTTTTTGTTGCTTTTTTTTTTATTTCTCTTCAGTAGCCTATTTCATCAACATTGCAAAGTATACTTTAAGGGAGAAATCATTTATTTTTCCTGAAATGCATTATTTCATATAGAACTAACAAATGCATATATTTCATGATGAGAAATATGCAGAATTATTATACTGAATTTATTACATTATCACAGCCAAATTGGCTATGATAATGTAATAAATTCAGTATAATAAAAATTAATAAATTTATCCTAAAATTGAAAATTTCTCCCTGAAAGTATACTTTGCTACTAAAGTATACTTTGCAATGTTGATGAAATATGCTACTGAAGTGGCTACTACTCATTTGAACCGTTTTGGCAAGATGGTTCAGATTGGTGGTAACAACGTATTCTTCTGTGCATAATTTTAAAGGCACATGATATCTGTAGCCTATTTCACCAACATTGCAAAGTATACTTTTCTAGCAAATCTTCAATTTTAGGATAAATTTATTAATTTTTATTATACTGAATTTATTACATTATCACAGCCATTTTGGCTGTAATAATGTAATAAATTCAGTATAATAATTATGCATACTTTTAATCATCAAATATATGCAGTCGTTAGTTCTATATGAAATAATGCATTTCAGGAAAAATAAATGATTACTCCCTCAAAGTATACTTTGTTGGAAAAGTATACTTTGCAATTTTGATGAAATCGGCTACAGATATGTGCAGAAAAAGAGAATAATTGTTCACATGAATTATTTTAGCCTCAGCATGTAATGGGTTAACATTTAGTTGCATGATTACTATATTCTGTTCTGTCTATAATAACCCCCTGTATTTCCTCTCATTTCTTTAACAAAAACTGTATTTGTTGAACATCTCTCATCTGAATCATTCTCATATACTGCCAAAGATTATGCTTACGTAGAGGAAAAAAAGAAGAAAATGTTGTGAAAATGAAGACAAAATAGATTGGTTCCATGTCTTTAACATTTTCACTCTGATAAAGTATTTGCTATGTGCTTTTCCATGTTAACTTTCGTGTGATTATTCCATTAACCCTTAGAATGCGGGAAACGTAAATTGTTGTCTGCTGTTGTTTCATAGTGTGTCTATTTTCTCAATAAAACATCGTTTGACAGCACTTTAGAATAATTTCCAATGAAACTGATTCTAAAGTGTTGTTAAAACATGCTTTTGACGAGAGAAAAATGGAAAATAAAACATAAACAGCAGACAGCAAAAGTTAATGCAGCATTGTAAGGGCTATTAAATCAGAAATAATCCATAAATAATGTAGAGCCTGGTGAGATGGTTCATTTTGAGCCGGCTCATCAGGATCTACTCTGTTTGAAAATATTGGCATTGTAGTCCATAGTGTTTAAAGCCATAGACCGCTACTCACAATTGTCGTCTGCTGTTGCTTTTATATATTGCCTTATTTCTCAATAAAAACATGGTTTGACAGCACTTCAGAATCATTTCCAATGGAAATGATTCTGAAGTGCTGTCAAAGCAGGTTGTAAATTATTCAAAGCATGTTTTTGATGATAAAAATGGAAAATAGAAAATAAACAGCAGACGACAAAAAAAATAAGATAGTGGTGTAAGGGTTAAGGACTTAATTTTCTTTCATATATCCTCATTGTATCATTTGCATTTAAATGCATGCAGTTTCATTGTGGTTTTATCTTTGCACATTGTGTTACTAACTCTTAAAATGATAAATTAAATGCTGTCGTCGGCTTTTTAATCTCTTTCATGATGAAAACATGTTTGCCAACGCATGATAATTCAATGGAGACATTGAAAATCCACTGGAGACCATTCTCATGTGCTGCCAAAACAGGTCTCTTGTTCAAAAAGCATGTTAAAAATTAAAAAAACAGCAGACGACAATATTTGGTTCCTGCCTTTTAACCCTTTCAACATCACAGACCTGTATAGTGGTATTGGCAAACAGTGTAGATGAGCTGGCTCGTGACGTAATTTTTATATTTTGAGAACAAAAACACCCCTTTTTATACGCCCGTTTGAAAAACGGGACGTATTATGTATTCATCTTGTACTGGCAGGCGGACGGTTGGGCACAGCCTGTCGACGCAATAACTAGAGTTCTACTTGACGGATTGTAACCAAATTCGGTATACATGTTTATCATGGCAAGAAGCCTATTGTTTTTGAAAAAAATTCCAATGGCTTATCTCCCCTTGGCAACCATTTTTGTCGAGCCCGCTTGCGGAAAGCATAGTGATCACAATGACGTCCGGGTGTCCGTGCGTCCGTGCGTCTGTGCGTCCGTCCCGTCCGTCCGTCCGAAATCTGTGTTAAAGTTTTTAAATACCTTATATCTCTGCAGTCCTAAGTCACATTGACTTGAAACTTCATATGCTTATTAGTCATCATCCATATATTTATGCTGTGTCCCACTCATGCAGCCCCTGTGCCCAAGGCCAAGGTCAAATGACTTAGATGTTTGCGTTAAATTTTTGTCAAAATTTGCGTTAAAGTTTTCAAATACCTACTATCTCTGTAACCGTAAGTCCGACTTGCCTGAAAATCTGTATGCTTTTTGGTCATCATCCATATATTCATTCTGTGTCCCACTCATGCGGCCCCTGTGCCCTTATGTCAAGGTCAAATGACTTCGAAGTTTGCGTTAAAGTTTCTGTCAAAATTTGCGTTAAAGTTTTCACATACCTACTACATGTGTCTCTGTTTGCTTAAAGTTTTCACATAACTACTACATGTATCTCTGTTTGCTTAAAGTTTTCACATAACTACTATCTCTGTAACCGTAAGTCAGATTTGCTTCAAACTTTGTATGCTTATTGGGCATCATCTATATAATCATTCTGTGTCCCACTCATGCGGCCCCTGTGCCCCAAGGTCAAGGCCAAATTACTTAGAAGTTTGCGTTATTATAAAACCTGCATTAAAGTTTTTACATATCTTATATTTCCACAATTGTGACTCCAATTTACTTCTAACTTCCAATACTTTTCATCATCCATATTTTCATTCCATAGTCTGCCCATGTGGTCCACATGCCGAAGGTCAAGGTCAAATGACTTTTAAATTTGTGTTAAAGTTTTTACATACCTGCTATCTCCACAACACTTACTCTGATTTACTTCAAGCTTCAAATATTCTTTATTATCATCCATATTTTCATTCTATAGCCCACCCATGTGGCCCACATGCCTAAGATCAAGGTCAAATGACTTTAACATTTGTTTTAAAGCTTTTACATACCTTATATCTACACAACCCTTAATTCAAACTTAAAATAAACACACTCTTGAGACCATCAAATGCCTCGGCGGGCTCGACATGCGGGCCGTGAACATCTGGTTATTTTTCGCACTCTGTATCCTTGTCCGCGCAATAACTCAAGTTCTACTTCACCGCTCATAACCAAATTCGGCATACATGTTTATCACAACAATACGAAGAAGCCTATTGATTTTCAAAAATTTGCTATGACTTATATCCCCTTGGCGGCCATATTTATTTTTCTCACTCTGTATTCTTTCTTGTCCACGCAATAACTGAAGTTCTACTTCACTGCTCCTAACCAAATTCGGTATACATGTTTATCACGGCATGACGAAGAAGCCTATTGATTTTGAAAAAATTCCCTTTTGTATCCTTGTCCACGCAATAACTAAGTTCTACTTGACGGATCATGATCAAATTCAATATACATGTTTATCACGGCAAGAACCCTATTAATTTTCAGTGAGTTATCTCTCCTTGTTAACTGGCCTTGCCTCGACGGGCGTATATTGTGACCTTCGGCACTCTTGTTCGTAAATGGACTAGTCTGAAAATCATTTTGTGACGATTGGATTGGTTGCAAAATTAACATTTCAAAATCAGTTCCAGTTACTTAGGGGTGAAAGGGTTAAGGATCAAACCTGATTTATTTGCATGTAACTGTAGTGGTGTTTTTCTTCTTCAGCATCGTGTAACTTGTTGATTGGTGTTTCTGAACTATGGGGGGTCTGTCTGGTATTACATCCATAATCGCATCAGGGTTAAAGGGGCGGCATGACAGGATTTTTAAAAAAATAATATAAAAAATAAAAATGTGTTTTAATCATGGCCCTGTCTAAAGTGGTGTAATTGAAGATATATGATGATACTAGGACAGCTGGCTTGTTTCTATTTTCACTGATATGGTACGTAGTTATCGGCTTTTCTATTCTGTTTAACGAAACAAGATATATGTTTTTATATTTTCGCGCCAATTATTGCCAATGCATTTTGGGACAGATCAATCGTCACATCATCAGTGCTGCTGATATGATCTGTAGCCTATTTCACCAACATTGCAAAGTATACTGTTCTAGCAAAGTATACTTTGAGGGAGAAATTTTCAATTTTAGGATAAATTTATTAATTTTTATTATACTAAATTTATTACATTATCACAGCCATTTTGGCTGTGATAATGTAATAAATTCAGTATAATAATTCTGCATACTTTTAATCATCAAATATATGCAGTCGTTAGTTCTATATGAAATAATGCAATTACAGAAAAAATAAATGATTACTCCCTCAAAGTATACTTTGCTAGAAAAGTATACATTGCTATTTTGGTGAAATAGGCTTCAGATGTGCTGCTGGTGTGACGCTTGATCTGCCCCAAAATGCTTTGCGAATGATAGGCGCGAAAATGTAAACATCTACTTTGTTGTGTTCAACTGGATAGAAAAGCCGATATTTATGTACCTCAGTGTATATTATTATGTATATCAGTGAAAATAGAAACAACCCAGTAGAGTAAAAGTATCGTCATATATCTTCAAATAAGCCCTGATGAAAACACGTTCTTATTTTTTATGTTATTTTTTTTAAAAATTATGTCATGCCCTTTAACCCTTTCAAGACTAAATAACTGAAATGGACTTTGATATGTTAAATTTCCGACCAATCCAGATGTCACAAAATGATTTTCAGAAATTAGTCCATTTATGAAAAGGGGGTGTTTTTGTTCTGGAAAATATAAAAATGACTTGCTTATTTGCAAAAAGTGCAGATCCTGATGAGATGGCTCGTTACGAGCCGGCTCATCTTGATCTACACTGTTTGCAAGCTCGTTATAATGGGCTATAGTCTTGAAAGGATTATACATTGATAATGATTTCAAAATCATGCAATATTTTCTGTAAATGCTTTTGACATAATTGTCAGAGTTTTGCGGAATTTAATTTTCAAAAACATATGGATGATTTTCAAAATCAGTATCGGCGAAATGTGATAATATGATAAGGGTGGTTATTCCAGGGTTATGAGAGCTAGATCTACACTGTTTGCAAACACTGATAAAGAGGTCTGAAGTATTGAAAGGGTTAATGTCCACATGGGGAGGTACTAGTATTCTGCCATTGCTTACTAACCGATCTAGCTAACGAGCACTTGCAAGTATTGCACAATCACTTATATAATTACTAACTTGCAGTGAAAAGCCCCTGTCCTTGTATGTGTATTCGAATGACCGTGGACTGACCAACAAAATGGCCAACTCGTGCTCATCTGGAGGCCTCTGTGTTAATGACTGCTTGATTCATGCTGGAGGTTCGTAAATTACACTGATTGATTAATTACTCGAAATACATGTACATATACCTTCTTTATAAAAACATGTTTTTGGCGTGCATATAGTCGCCACCCTGTATGTGTGTTAGTCAGTCTGTCTGAGATGTGCATTAAACTTTCCAGCTACCTATTACCGTAGGTCGGATTAGCCTGAAACCTCATATAATTGTGTGTCAGCATACACACTTTCATTCTATAGCCCACCCATGTGGCCCCTGTGCTTAACCCTTCCTACGCTGTTGACGGAAATTGCTGTCTGCTGTTTTTCATTTTTGCTTTAATTCTTAACAAAAAACTGGTTTTGACAGCACATGAGAATCGTCTCCACTGGAGACTATTCTCATGTGCTGTCAAAACCAGGTTTTTGTCGAGAAATATTGAATTAAAACATTTCCAGCAGACGACTACATTTAATTCAGCGTAGTAAGGGTTAATGTGAAAGCCAAATGATTTAGAAATTTGCGTTAGTGATTTCTTGTTGGATGTGGTGATGAGCAAGATGCATGTTACATGTACATTCACAGTACACGAGGGAGCATGAGTGTAAAGCATGATTTATGTATCAATTACGCATACTTCGTATGACTAAAATATTTGTAAGTGCAAAATTATGATAGTCTGTAAATTTCACATTAACAATGCTTTATTGTAAACAATTGCAGCCTATGCTCAATAAATGTAAATCCATCAATTGAAATTTACAGACAATTCTAAATTTGCACTTACACACATTTTAGTTGTACAGTTTAGTGAAACGGCCTCTGGTTTTCAATGATCTGCTCTAGGCATGTTGCCGATTCCTCCGTTAGAAGGGGTGATGTCTGTTTAAAGAGTGAACATAAAAACAAACCAATATGCATCATTCAACAATCGTATCATTCTTGAGGAAAGGTTATTATGAAATAAGTTTAAAGTGAAAAGTGAAAAAGAACCGATGACTATTTTCAACTATATTCATTTCCATCTTTTAAGGGTTGAACCTTTTATACATAAATATCCAACAGTTGATTTTACATGCTAGTTTTTTAACCATTCCATTAATGGGAAAATGTTTTTTTAAGAACTGAATAACACTGACTAATGCTGCATATCCTGATGAGGCGGCTCGTTATGAGCCGGCTCATCTGGATCTACAGTGTTTGTACATGTTTGCTGTATGGTTTGTAGTGTTGAAAGGGTTAAGTACATGTATGTACTACTTAACCCATTTCAGTCTACGGATACTATACTTTTTGTTTGATCAAATCTATTTTGTTTATTTCTCCATAAAGGTATATGTTGTTACCACTCATTTGAACCATCTCGTCGAGACGGTTCAAATGATTGGTAACAACATATACTTTCGAGATGAAATAAAGAAAATAGGATTTTTTCCCCCTAAAAAGTTTCATACTGCTATAAGTGTATCCCGTCTTTAATGGGTTAATGTAACCATGGCATGTTATGTTACAGTACCCTCATTGCCATTCGGCGGTGTCGGTAACAGTGGAATTGGGGCGTACCACGGCAAGTTCACATTTGACGCCTTCTCCCACAAACGGGGCTGCCTGGAGCGTGAACTGAAGATGGAATCAGTCAACAAGTAAGTCACATGGATTAAAATGGTGCTTATTACAGAGGGGGCTTATTCCCTCAAATGAATAAGTAATACTATTAATAAATAATAATATTATTTCGAAAATAATTTATGGAAACACTGCAGATAAGTGCCGGCCCATCTGGATCTACGGTGTTTGCTTATGTTGGATTATGATCCCATGCTCATAGGAGAGTATGCATTGGTTATATTAATGATGCAGCCATCATCATTAACCCTTAGACCGCTACATACAACAATTGTCGTCTGCTGTTGCTTTTATATCTTTCCTTATTTCTCAAAAAAAACATGGTTTGACAGCACTTCAGAATTATTGTCCGTCCGTCAGAGAAATATTGTTATAACTTCATCTAAAATGCTTAATATTTCACACATGCATTGAATGCCATTCCTGTAAGGCTCTATTACCATGCTGTGCCAAATCCATGACCGTCCAACCCCCGCTGATCCCAAGGTCAAGGTCAAATACTTAGTCTCTTTACAAAACTTAACATCAGATAAATATGTTGTAACTTCTATTTCCCTCATCTAAAATGCTTAATATTTTACACATGTATTTCTGTAAGGCTCTACTACCATGCTGTGCCAAATCCATGATCGTCCAACCCCCGCTGATCCCAAGGTCAAGGTCAAATACTTGGTCTCTTTACAAAACTTAGAAATAAGTTATAACTTCTATTTCCTTCATTGAAAATTATTAATATTTCACTTGCGCACTCCTCTAAGGTTGTACTATCATGCTGTGACAAATCTACAACCGTCCAACCCCCGCTGTTCTCAAGGTCAAGGTGACATACTTAGTCTCTACAAAAATTAACATCAGAGAAATATGTTATAACTTCTATTTCTTTCATCGAAAATTATTAATATTTCACGCATACATTCCTCTAAGGCTCTACTATCATGCTGTGACAAATCCCCGCTGATCTCAAGGTCAAGGTCACATACTTAGTCTCTTTACAAAACATCAGAGAAATCGGTTATAACTTCTATTTCCTTGCTCGGATCTGCTTCACATTTCACACATGCATTGCTCTATCACAGTGTGACAAATTCACGTTCGTGCAGCCCCCACTAAGCCCAGAGTCAAGGTCACAAGCCCACACACTTGGATTTTTTTTTACATATTTAGGGGTACCTGGGCCCACGCGGGGGATATTCCGTAAGCCTCGCTTACTGACCAATCTAGTTTCTCCAGTCACAACCATACTTATGAGTATTCATATGTATCACCATTGCCATAATTATGTGTTGGCTCTAAAAGAGGATGATACCAAGGGGCCGTTTCACTAAACTTCGTACAACTAAACAGTTCGTAAGTGCAACTTTAGGATCGTCTGGAAATTTCAATTGATTGATTTACATTTATTGAGCACAGGCTGCATATGCAGCCTATGCTCAATAAATGTAACTCCAATAATTGTTTACAAGACAATATTGTTCATCATTTTGCACTTACAAACATTTTAGTCGTACACAGTTTAGTGAAACAGCTCCCCAGGTGTTTATCTTCTTCTAGAACTGATTGATACCTTTAACCCTTTAACCCTTTAACCCTTTGAATGTGGGAAACGTAAATTGTCGTATTGCTGTTGTTTTATATTTCATCTTCTTTCTGGATAAAAACGTGGGTTTTACCACACCTTAGAATCAGTTCCTTGGAAATGATTCTAAAGTGTTGTCAAAGCATATTTTGATGAGAAAAATGAAGAAGAAAAAAGCAGACAACAAAATTTCATTGAGTATTGTCAGGGTTAATGGTCTATGTGGGGAATATTGTTACCAAAAATGGCAGCGTTTTTAGAATATTTGCTAATAATCCATGTGCTATCTTCGGACAGCTCTTACTGATCCGTTGGCTGACAAAAGGGACACAGTGAAGTTTGCAAACATTGTAGTTCCTGGTCATTATGCATTCACATGCCAGGACTAGGATCCAATAAATCGTTGTTTAACCCTTTCTCCCCTAAATGTCCGACATGGATTATTCCATGCCCATTTCTAAACTCTTGCATTCATCAGGGGTGTTTAAAAAAATCGGAAACATACTGACAAACATTGCATATCCTGATGAGCCGGCTTGTTACAAGCCGGCTCATCTGGATCTACAGTGTTTGCAAATGTTTGCTTCGTGGGTTGTAGAGTTGAAATTGTTAAATTTTTGTTTTCTTTTTGGCCAGTTTTGAATGGAACAAACCATCATCTGTTTACTAAGTGCTTATGTGCAGGCTGATCGGGAACTACTTTTGTTACAAACATTTTTCTTTATGTTGGCATATTTGCGACCATATATTGACAACCTTCATATTGCCACTATAGAATACGCTATGCTCCGTACTCCGAGAAAAAGATTGCAGCTATTGCGTGGCTCCAGGGCTCTGGAAAGCAACCAAAGAGCGGATTTTTTTCATTTTTCAATTTTTGGTCATAATTTGTGAGGTAATGATACAGCTATCTCCATATAATACCCTGAATATTTCCAATATTTAGATGTGCCAGAAACCATACTATCCACGCAGCCCCTTCCCATGCTCGTGTAATTCACAACTATAGGCTAGAATAGGTGTAATTATCCCCTCGCCAATCGGCATGAGGATCGGCGGAGGATATAGCATTAGTCCATGTGCGTATGTACGTTATTAACATCTTTAATTTTTCAATAACCAAATTTGATAATATTTAGCCACAATATGTGACTAGGGATGGTGCTTTTATTTTGCATATGATCCACGTCCGACCATCCAAGGTGAAGGTCACTGAAAATTTATGTTGTTAGCCTCGCACCTGTTTCACTACACTTCGTACGACTGAGAAGTTTGTAAGTGCAAAACTAAAATATACAAGCAAAGCTCACAATAGCGGCCTGTTTTTGGGGGAATTTTTGGTGGATTTGTTCAGATTTTATAATGACTGCTATTGATAGGTGGAAACTGCATTAATCAACCCCGTTAGTGTGTGAAGTGAATTGTTGTATGATGGTGAAACAAGCCCCTGGTTTGTAAGGCAAATGTGTTTTTTGTTTTTTGCTGTTTTTAGCTCACCTGAGCGAAGCTCATGTGAGCTATTGTTACCGCAATGTGTCCGTCGTCGTCCGTCGTCCGTCCGTGAACATTTTCTAACGTCTTCTCTCGGTAACCATTGGGCCTATAGTCACCAAACTTCATGGTCATGGTTCTTAGGTGGGGGGATTACAAAATTGTTAAAATGACGTCATTACGTAATCCAAGATGGCCGCCATCTAAAAATAGCACAAATTCCTCAAAAATCTTTTTCTTAGGAACCGCCAACCGGATTCCGACAAAACTTAGTGGGAATGATCGATGTACAATGCTCTTTCAAAGTTGTTAAAATGGTGACGCCGGGGTCAAAAATGGGGTCAAATTTTATTTTTGACCGAATATGGTCATGTCTATATCAAATCGAAGGTATCAAAGAGGCGATCGCTCTGGTACATTTTTTGTCGAAATTGGAAACTTGTTAAAATGGTGACCCCGGGGTCAAAAATAGGCGTGGCCCGTGGGGTCAAATTGGGATGAAATTTTATTTTTGACCGAATATGGTCATGTCTATATCAAATCGAAGGTATCAAAGAGGCAATCGCTCTGGTACATTTTTTGTCGAAATTGGATGGTCATGTCATCCAAGGTCAAAAGGTCGTTCTTTTATTAGAGATTTCAAAACAAATTCACACAAAAATTTCACACGAACTGCTTGGCCCATGGTGGCCAAACTTCACAGTTATGGTCCATGGGTGAAGCCTTTTCAGATTTGTTAAAACGGAGGTCGTCCCTATCCAAGATGGCCGCTGTCTAAAAATAGCACAAATTCTTAAAAAATCTTCTTCTCATGAACCGCCAGCCGGATTTCGACGAAACTTGGTAGGAATGATCGACGTAGAATGCTCTTTCAAAGGTGTTAAAATGCTGACCTCTGGGTCAAAAATGGGCGTGGCCCGTGGGGTCAAATTTTATTTTTGACCAAATATGGTCATGTCATATATCAAATTAAAGGTATCGATGAGGCAATTGCTCTGGTGCAATATTTGTCGGAATCGGATGATTATGTCATCCATGATGACCTCCAAAAGGTCCATTTATTCGAGATTTTGAACATCTTTTTCTCATGAAACAAATGGCCGATGCTGGCCAAACTTCATAGTAAGTTAAGATCCTTGGGTGAAACATTTTCAGATTTGGTAAAATGAGAGTCATCACTTAATCCAAGATGACTGCCATCTAAAAATAGCACATTTTTTTAAAAAACACATATGAACTCAATGTCACATTCTCCTCTGGTGTTCATGGAGTCAGGTGAGCGAATTAGGGCCATCATGGCCCTCTTGTTTTTTTTATTATCAAGTCTTGCCAGTGAGGGGATTAGCTTAGTGATAATGATGCGCTTGTTATTGTTGCAAAGGTACAAGTCCGTCCCTTCCATTATGAACCTTTTGCATGCTGAGGCTAAACATTATTTCATCTAAAAAAATTCTGGTATAAGTATACCAGCCTGACATGGCGTTGTTTACATGCTTTGTTTATATAAACATTGGTGTATAAACAAACATGGAATTCCTGTAGGTATTTCACTGTTTATTATGGCGCGTCGCTATAGTCATGATCGATATTTTGCGATTGACAAAACAGTTTCTCATACTGGAGCAGTGGGTAAACTGGCACTTGATTTTAATTTTGCACTGCATGCGTTCGATCCTCACTTTGGCCATTATATATATATATAATTTTTTGTAAATATTGTTTTTATGTTTTCTTTTTCTTTTTAATGAATCTTTATTACATGTAACAACAATTGACATGGTAATTATGAACCACATGCATCCACGTTTATTTATTTATTAGTTTATTATCTGAAGTGAGAGGTTTATTTTCGACATGGTGTTCTCTGTAACATATTTGCATTTGTAGTGAGTCGAGCTGGACTTTCACAATAACACACGAATGTGCAGAATACATTTCACAATGATTAGGTTCAAAGTGAAGTGTTTTATAATGTTGTGTAAAAGTAAATGCACGACTGATGTGTGCGTTACCTCTGGCGCCAAAATATTAAAAGCGAGAGAAAAATGTATTCCTTTGACAGGATTCGAACTCACGACCGTCTGATCACCAAACAGCAGATCTACCCACTAGAGCACTAAACGATGTTACTATTATTAGCAATTCTATCGAATGTTAATGCGTTTGCGCTGGTATACAAATACCATGTCTACAACACATGACGTAAACTATTTAAAAATAGCACGTGTTTACAATAATATTTACAATAATAACGCGCCAGCTCAAAGCGGTACACCTCTAATTATGCCTGGAAGTATTTATTTATTTCTTTATTTCATGATTTTGCTATTTTTTTTATTTCATCTCGAAAGTATATGTTGCTACCACTCATTTGAACCGTCTCGTCGAGACGGTTCAAATGAGTGGTAACAACATATACTTTTGAATAGAAATAAAAAAAATAGCAAAATCATTTCTAGTTCATACCACATATAGGGTTATTAGGCACGAAATGGGTTTATGTACATTTTTGTTTTATTCATTTACAATGTTAGACTCGTGCTAAAGATATTCTAAGTGTTAATGGCGTATTGTAATATAAACTTTATCAGATATATTTTGTTGTTACATCTGAAAAGTTGCATATGCAGCCTATGCTCAAGAAATGCAAATCCAACAATTGAAATTTACAGACTATCTGCACTTACGAACATTTTAGTCGTACGAAGTTTAGTGAAACGGTCCCTTGGTTTTTGCTGAATTGTTGAACATATTAATTGTATTATTGCGGAAAGATTACCAGAAAAATAGTTTTGAAGCTACATAATCAGTAATGTGTGACAGGTGAGAGCATGCGATGGGTAATTTAACGATTGGGGTTCATCTTTATCGGAATCCCGACCGGAGACCTGGTTTATTTCTTTTAGTGAAAGGGGCCAAGTGACTGTTGTGTACATATGAACCTAGCACACAGTCAGGTTATTCTAATTTCAGGGCTGAACATATTTTTTTTTTCGATGTAAATATTCCATTCTGATTTTGGGATTTTCCGCCTAATGCAGCAGGTTAAATACAGGATGGAACCCGTTGGCCCGGTCTTAAATAGACATTGCTGTTGATAGGCCGTTAAACACCAATAAATCAAATTAAATCCAGAACCAGTTCTTAAGTTACACCTGTCCTGTCTGCAGCATTTATCGAAAATCCACCATACCCCCAACCACCACCTCACAAAAGGGGCCTTATATTTACAACTAACATAGCTATCTGATCAGAACCTTTGCTCCCATCCGTCTATTCTAAGTAATTATATGTCTGTGGTTGGATAAATGGGGCATATGGCCTTCGATACCAGTGTAGACCAAGACCAGTCTGCCCACCTACGCATTATGATCAGGGTATATACTGTTTGCCATTCAGACATTCAGTAAAACACTTGCCATGTTTCTAACCAGCAGTACAGTTGCTTATCAGACTGTTGTTGGACTGTGTTAACAGATCAGGAGCCACAAATGAGACTGATCTGTAGCCGATTTCATCAACATTGCAAAGTATACTTTTCTAGCAAAGTATACTTTGAGGGAGTAATCATTTATTTTTCCTGAAATGCATTATTTCATATAGAACTAACGACTGCATATATTTGATGATTAAAACTATGCAGAATTATTATACTGAATTTATTACATTATCACAGCCAAAATGGCTGTGATAATGTAATAAATTCAGTATAATAAAAATTAATAAATTTATCCTAAAATTGAAAATTTCTCCCTCAAAGTGTACTTTGCTAGAAAAGTATACTTTGCAATGTTGATGAAATAGGCTACAGGAGCCACTAATGAGACACGCCAACTGATTTTGCATCTAAGAACATGTGCGATATTTCATGAAAAATATTTACAACATTTATGATAGTTTCCGTAAATGACATCGAAAGTTGACAAAGTTTTCTCAGCAAATGCTAAGAAAATATTGTCATCTTTCGACGTCATTTACAGAACATATCACAGTTTCTGGAAATATATTTCATGAAATATCGCACATGTTCTTAGCTACAAAATCGCATGGCGTGTCTCAAATGTCATAAGCTCTATTTCTCCAGTCACGACCTCATATCCTTGTGCATTATGCAAGAGCGAGATATGATCAACATTTAAATTAGTTGCAAATGTCGTAAGGCCCCATTTGTAAGATGGCATCCATTAGGTGTTTTCCGTTTCTCGGTCGAACATTTTATTTCCACAAATGTTTGCCATGATGAGACGATGTGCTGCATTCAATATCCATGTTTCTATGTCCAAGGTTCCCCACACATCACTATCAGTAAATTAATTTTTACTAAATGTAAATGATTATGTCTGTATAGCGGGCACTCGTAATTTTTAGAACTGGTGGAATAGTGACACAATTATGCACTTATTTAATTCATATAAAGAACAGTTTGTGCCTACTGATCATGAGTGGGCATGTACCTTTAATGTGTCAAAGCGATGTTTGTGGGGGGATTTTGATCACTCAGGAAATAACTCTAGTTTTCCTTTTCTTTTACTGACACTTACCATGCAGTACCTTCTGTGTGAATTTTGTTTTGTTTTACTGGCACTTACCATTTCTTTCTGTCATTTTTGTTTTTCTGTCATTTTTATGCCACCAGGTTTCGATGCCACGAGGTTTTTATGCCACTAGTGTTTGGACCGTCCGTCCGTCTGTCCATCCGTCTGTCTGTCTGTTGGCCCGTGCAGGCACCGGGGCGGGATCTACTGATCCTGAGAATAGTGCTGCAGTAGCCATTGCTTGTCGTAAAAGGCGACTAAAGTGGCTTAACGATTGGGTTCATACTTTCCGGAACCCACTATTAGTCCAGTAATCAGTGGCACAAATACACCAGAGTAGTGCACTTCCGGCGGGAAGCACCAAATTTGGCATACGGGGGTTTTCGGGTATGCTGAACAAAATGAGTCGAGGAGACAATCGATAAAATTACTACTTCCGGTTCAAAATGGCGGATTTCAAAATGGCCGTCAATCAAATTTTCTTTGCCTGTAGCTTGACCTGTGATGCACGTAGAAGCTTGATTTTGGTGGCTACGCTCATGTTTTCGGGGTCAGGGAATACGATATTAGCAATATTAAACTCATCGGCGCTTTAACATTTGGTGGAGGCAGACATCTTGGATTTAAAAAATTTTGTTGTCCAAATATCGATAATTCTGACTCAGCGTGGCTATTATTTCCGTATATTATATAAATGGGTATGCAAAGTTATTACAACTATAATAATGTGTATAATGCATTCAAGTTGGAACGTTGTGCTGAAGCAGTGATCGTTTTTTTTTTTACATATTGCACCATGTCAATTTCGCATCACAAATTCCGTCTGAATCGCATGGATGAAAACGTGTAAAGTAGCAAAATATAGCATGTACTCGTATATGTTTACGTTTATCTTATAACGAACAAATAAACATTCTACCGAGAAGGCATGTTATATTATTGCGGAATTATTACCGATATAAGCCACCATACTTTTTTTACTGCATGTATCATTCTCCAACTACAACAACAACAACAAAACAACGGCAATAATATCGCTTTCCGTAGAAGAACAGGCATCTAGCATGAAGAAATCTGGACCAGAAGCAGGTGAGATGACTTTTATGATCACATTTTCACCAAATATAGGCGACAGTTATGTGTGGATGTACATACGGTTTTATTGCAGACGACGTGTCACCTGTGTCATGTGTTTTCGTGTTTATAAAATAGCAATTGAAAACGGTTTAAAATGTGTCTAAACCTGATAAACTGGTGAATAATTATTGTACAGTCCAATTATTGATACGTAGATGAAAAATAATAAATAAAAAATAAACATACATAGCAAAGTTCTGCCCAAATTATAAATGTATGGAAGCCCATGTCGGCCATAAGAAATTAAAAAAAAAAAAAAAACGTTTCCATTTATTGTTTCAGCTCTGGACACGGCTGCAGGTGACCATCATCGCCAACGACCGACGGCACACCGGAAGACGTCTTACTCGCAAGATATTAACCAGGACTGTAATGCCGTGCAATGACGTCACTAACACTTACTCCATCCGATACAAAGACTACTGTGACTGACTGGTCGTTATGTGTCATCTGTCAAGCATCGAGTGATGACGAGTTGTTAGATCCAACGAAGAATCCAATTGCTGCCAACAGATACACTGGATATCGGACTTTGGCGACAAATATACAGATATGAATGACTTAGACTCTCTACCCCTTCTCATAAATATTGCCAGACTCGACGATGGATCGGGTATTGCTAATACACTCACTAGAAACATTGCTAAATGGCATAAATCGTGTTATTCATCTTGTAATAAAACACATATTGACAGAGTCCGGAAGCGGAAAGCTGAACATTTTACCGAAATCCATTCAAAACACCACACTCCTGTTAAAAATAAACTCCGTAGAAGTTCTTCTTTCGATAACTCCGATCAGACGTTGTGTTTCATATGTGACAAGCCTATATCAAAGGGCCAGAACTATCAGTACCATAGAGCACAAACACTAAATGTTGGTAGCAATGTGTCATATATGGCTACATGTGTTAGTGATACTAAGCTAATCTGGAATCTAAACTTACCTCTGGAGACTTGCCCGCTAAAGACGCACACTATCACAAATCTTGCTTGACAAATCTACATACAAGATACAGATCGTATTTACGACAGCGAGTGACCACTCAACAATCGGATGACGTAACGCCAGAAGCAGTGGCATTGGCTGAATTGGTAGCTTATATTGAAGACGTACACCAGTGTGATGACAATCCTCATACAATTTTCAAACTTCACGACCTTGTTGATTTGTACAAACAGCGCATTCGACAACTCACTGGTGATGAACCACGGTATATCCACGCGACTAGAATAAAAGACAAACTCATCGCTTTAGTGCCAGGTTTAGAGGTCAACAAATCAAAATCCAATGATGTGATCATTTCATTCAAGGACGATATCGCGGATGCATTGCTATCAAATAGCCAGTTCAACAAGGACAGTGATGCTGTCACCCTCATGAGGGCCGCACAGATTGTACGTGGCAAGCTGTTCCAGGCGAAGAACTCATTCTCAGGATCGTTAATTGACTCTGACTATAGCTCCCTTCCATCATCTTTAGTAGCGTTGGTACAGTTGCTATTATGTGGAACAAATATCAAAAGCCTGTCGTCTTCCAACACAAACATGAAGAACGCAATATCGTCGATCTCACAACTGATTAGTTTTAATGCCGTGAAACGAGTTCACAAAGACAGTGTCACTGTAAGGCACGACCCAGATCGTGAGACGCCTCTTCCACTGTATATGGGTCTACTCATCCATGCCAAAACTAGAAAGCGCGATCTCATCGACATCATGTTTGAACGAGGTTATACTGTTTCATCAGAAGAGTCATGCAAGTATCGACAGTAGAAGCCAACAAAGTGATAGATCAATACAACCGTGATGGTGTTTGTTTGTCCTACTGCTCTCAAGCATGGACTGTTTACAACCGGAATCTGGACAACATTGACCACAATCCTTCATCAACGTCTGCACAAGATGCATTTCACGGCACTGCTATTATCGCTATCACAACACACAAACTCATGACAATTCTGGTATTACACGTGTACATAATGAAACAGTTATTGAACAGTCCGAATCTAGAACAGTGAAACAATTACCAGATGAGTATACATATGTACCGCCAGCACAATTCCCAACAGAGAAACCGACGCCATGTGAAACATATCGAACTGTTCCTTCAGATAACACACCGCTTGGTGTCGATGAGACCCAACATCAATGGCTAACGACAGTACTTGAACTCACGAACAAACACGAGCTGGACAAGAATGCGAACATATCATGGTCAGCATACTTTGCCAATACACAGCAGTCGGTACCACGCCCACCAGCAATCACAAGTATGATGCCCATGTTTCGAGACTCCGCTCACACGTTGGTAAAACATGGAATGGACCTTATTAGAAAATCAACAGAACACGTTAATCCCGGTCAGACTCCTGTCATAACCCTAGACCAACCGTTATTCGCCCTTGCTAAGAAGGTGCAGTGGTCATGGTCATCTATATATGGAGCAGACAAATACATTGTACTACTCGGTGGACTCCATATAGAGATGGCCACACTCACCGTGATGGGCGACTGGCTGGAAGGGAGCGGGTGGTGGACAGCTATGTTGGCAAACGCAAACGTAACCACCGAAGGCCGTGCTGAAAGTTTGCAGCGGGGTTCCGATATAGCTCGAGCTCAATGGGCACACCAAATAACGGCAGCGGCTCTGTTCATACTACAGATGCAGTCGTACACCACTGCTAAGGATGCGGCATCAGCTACTCGTTTGCCATTTCCAGATTGGTGTAAGGAGATGGAACGGAAAATTCCCACAGTTTCTGCTACTGGAGCAAAACACTACAACTGGAGCTTCTTTTCCTACAGTTCCTCCGCTCACAACGAGAAGGGAACTTCCAGTTGTATGTTGACTCTCTACAACAACTACTGCCATGGGTTTTCGCGCTAGACCACTACCACTACGCCAGGTGGCTCTCGGTTCATGTCGCCGACCTACTCCAGCTGGAAGTGACTAGTCCAAGTACATTCGTTGAGTTTCGGAAAGGGCATTTCGTAACACAGAAATCGAACCGCAAATTCTCTTTGATTGCCCATGATCAGATCCACGAACAACTAAATGCGGTAATCAAAGGGGACGGCGGTGCTATTGGCATCACAGAAACACGAAGACGCATTGCGACGTTGGATGGTAGCAGGCCCAGAGATAACTGCAATACTGCGCGAGTATCAAGAGTCTAACAAATCACAGACTGTAGACCATCGTCACCACGAAACAGACACCAAGCAGACAAATGACATTCGCCACGGGTGTAACATCAATGGCACGTGTTATCGACGAAATGGGAAATCCATTCGCAGACGAAAGCGGTGAATTATACTCGTTAGACAGAAAGGTAATCATGCAAGATGATGTAGTTAAAGTGTTAGCCGAACAATAGAAGAAGTGGGTAAAGCTCAGTACCAACACTTTAAAGACAACAGACTCACCGGCAATGAAACGGCATTCTATGATACAATCAGTAAGAATAATTTACCGTTATTCAAATCCACTCAGAAGAAAATGTCAAAAACAAAGACAAAATTATCAAACATGAAAACCGATGTTGAACTATTTTCTCGTATGTACATTTCTTGCCAAACGAGAGATGAAACCTGGTCCAAACCATTCTTTGTCAATCTTTGAACACGAGAATCACTCATGGCCCCCATCATTAGCCACTGACAACATGCTGAAGCAGGGAAACAAATCTGACCTGGTGGAGTGCTTAGAAAGTCTTGCTCCTCGCCCTATAGAAACACCCGTTGTTGACGTAAAGATCATTGACGGTGCAGCCCTGGTTCATGCATTAGATCCCAAGAAATCAACAGCCAGTGTCAAATCATTTAGTGGCTATGCAGAACGGGTATTCATGCCGTATATTCAAAGAGAACTTAGAAACTGCAAGCGGTTGGATGTAGTTTGGGACGTTTACGAGAAAAACAGTTTGAAAGCACATATTAGACAGAGTCGCGGTGAAGGCCTCGCGCTCAGAGTAGCTGGTAACACATCCATGCCACGGAACTGGGCAAACTTCTTGCGTGTTGACTCGAATAAAACCGGACTCTTCGCATATTTGGCAAGTGAAATCAAATGCAGTTCTGTTCCAGAAGGCAAGCTGTTGCTTTCAACAGACGGTGAAAATGTATTGTCATCTTCTGAAATGGATGTATCGGGGATTGATCGTTGCACACAGAAGAGGCTGATTACAGGATGCTGCTGCATGCCTCACATGCTTACCAGCAGGGCTACTCTCGTATCCTCATCCGCGCTACTGATACTGACGTACTGGTACTGGCAGTTGAAGCAGCCAGTGTTTTGGATGGATGTGAACTATGGCTGGCCTTCGGTCATGGCACTAGATTTCGATATATTCCCTGCACATGCCATTGCCGCGGCTTTGGGACCTGAGCGGTCATCTGGTCTGCTTTTTCCTACACGCAGTATCCGGTTGCGATACAGTCTCCTTCATCCATGGCGTAGGAAAGAAGACTGCCTGGCAAGTATGGCGCTCTCTACCGCAGCTTGGAACTTTATTCCACAAACTGTCTCATACTCCCGCATCTGTATCTGCTAGCGATATGGCCGAATTGGAACGATACTTCGTATTGCTGTACAGCAGGACGGCGACTTGGAACACAGTCAACGATGCTCGTCAGCACGAGTGTTCAGCAACAGGGCAATCGGAAGCTAGATAACATACCTCCCACCGCCGGAGCACTGGAACAACATGTAAAAGCGAGCAGCCTACCAAGCGGGTCATGTTTGGGGACAGGCATTTATCCCGATACCCATCCTACCGTCACCAGAGAACTGGGGTTGGACGAATGAAGCCGATGGCAGCTGGTCGCCTATGTGGACATCTCTCCCAGAAGCATCAGAAGCGTGCCGCGAGCTGATAAAGTGCCGCTGTAAAAAGGGATGCTCTGGAAGATGCAAATGTGCCAAAGCAAGTCTTCCATGTACACAGCTGTGTCTGTGTCTTGGAATGTGCTCACACGATTGAATATCACATGGTAGATATTTGGAGATGCGCCGTATTCTGTAATGTTCTTACAAGTTGATCACGTGTGTTGGATAACATCCAATACGAACAATTAGCTGATCATCACTCTTGTAAGGTATACGAAACACTTCATTACGTTTGTCCTTTTCATTTCATATTTCATATTATTGATCATAAACATTCATGAAGAGATTCTTGAGAGAGAACAAAATCATTAATACAGATTATTATATAACCTGAAATTATATCGTCATAAACAGGCATTATATCTAGTTTTCCCCGAGTATTATTGAACCGTGAACCTCATCAGTTGTGAGTTGTAATATAATAGCAATTTCAGATGTTGCTAAATAAGACGGGAATCTACCTGCACATTCAGACAATACATGAATGCACTACTTACTACACATTCACCACTGTCAGCACCAAACTTCAGGTTTCTTCCCAAGTTCCCAGATTTGGGTAAAAACACGTTTTGGCGGCCATTTTGTAATAAATTAAAGATGTCTGCCTCCAACGAATTATCCAGTGTTTTTATTATTGCTCTCATCGTATTCGGTGACCCAGAAAACATGGATAGAGCCACCAGAATGAAGCTTATAAGTGCCTCACATGTCGAGAAATGGTCAAATCAATGCTAGGTGGCGGCCATTTTGAAATCCACCATTTTGAACCGGAAGTAGTTGTTTTATCGATTGTATCCTCGACTCATTTTTTTCAGCGTACTCGAAAACCCCTGTATACCAACTTTGGTGCTTCCCGCCGGAAGTGCACTACTTTTACCACTGATTACTGGACTATATACCGGATTTGGCCCTCATGTACATTTTTGGCTTTCTTGTATGTGAGAGTTGAGTCAGGCTATGCCCCATATATAAAAGTAAGATTAGCGCTAATCCTATTACTTTTAGGGGATGGGATAAATGATGCTGGTGTGGCGAGGGCCTGGCACCAGATCAGGTTGTTCTAATTTCAGGACTGAATATATATTTTGATTGTAAATATTGAGTTCTGAAGTTGGGATTTACCCCCCTCGGACAGGTGGATACGGGACACGACCCCGTTGACCCGTCTGCGTGTAGACTCCCTGAGGCTTGTACCTCTATGTCAGAAAAGCGGACGTTAAACCCTATTCACTCACTCACTGTCTGTCTTTCTGTCCATCTGTCTGTCCGTCCGTCCGTCACACTTTTCGGTTAACCACTTTGTCACAGTTTCTCAAACTGGCCATAGCATCTACATAAGTTGCTTAATCGCTTCAATACTTCAACACTTCATTCATTGGTATGTGTGCCACACCTGCCTTTTCATAATTTATATGACCTTCGCCTTTTGACCTTCACCAGGTTACTTAAATGACTTAACAATTTTGGTTAACCAGTTTGTCACAGTTTCTCAAACTGGCCATATCATCTACATATAAAGTTGCTTAATCGCTTCAATACTTCAACACTTCATTCATTGGTATGTGTGCCACACCTGCCTTTGATAATTTATATGACCTTCGCCTTTTGACCTTCACCAGGTTACTTAAATGACTTAACCACTTTGTCACAGTTTCTCAAATATGCTGCAGGTGGCATCCGCGTTCGACAGACGCATTTCTTGTTCTTTTTAGCTCACCTGAGCGAAGCTCATGGGAGCTATTGTTACCGCAATGTGTCCGTCGTCCGTTGTCGTCGTCCGTCGTCGTCCGTGAACATTTTCAAACGTCTTCTCCTCGGTAACCATTAGGTCTATAGTCACCAAACTTCATGGTCATGGTCCTTAGGTAGGGGGATTACAAAATTGTTAAAATGACGTCATTACGTAATCCAAGATGGCCGCCGTCTAAAAATAGCACAAATTCTTAAAAAATTTTCTTATCAAGAACCGCCAACCGGATTTCGACAAAACTTGGTAGGAATGATTGATGTACATTGCTCTTTCAAAGTTGTTAAAATGGTGACCCTGGGGTCAAAAATGGGCGTGGCCCGTGGGGTCAAATTGGGGTCAAATTTTATTTTGGACTGAATATGGTAATTTCATATATCAAATTGAAAGTATCAATGAGGCGATCAATCTGGTGCATTTTTTGTCGAATAATCGGATTGTTATGTCATCCAAGATGGCCACGAAAGGTCAAAAGTCGTTCTTTTATTAGAGATTTCAAAATTATTTCTCTATATGAACAGCTTGGCCCATGGTAGCCAACTTAAAGTTATTCGGTCCATGGGTGAAGCCTTTTCAGATTTGTTTTAAAATGGAGGTCATCGCTAATCCAAGATGGCCGCCGTCTAAAAATAGCATAAATTCTTAAAAAATCTTCTTCTCATGAACCGCTTGCCGGATTTCGACGAAACTTGGTAGGAATGATCGATGTACATTCCTCTTTCAAAGTTGTTAAAATGGTGACCCCGGGTCAAAAATGGACGTGGCCCGTGGGGTCAAATTGGGGTCAAATTTTATTTTTGACCCAATATGGTCATGTCATATATCAAATTGAAGGTATCAATGAGGCGATCACTCTGGTGCATTTTCTGTCGAAATCGGATTGTTATATCATCCAAGATGGCCGCCGAAAGGTCAAAAGGTCGTTCTTTTATTAGAGATTTCAAAATTCTTCTTCACATGAACCGCTTGGCCCATGGTAGCCAAACTTAAAAGTTATGGTCCATGGGTGAAGCCTTTTCAGATTTGTTATGGAGGTCATCGCTAATCCAAGATGGCCGCCGTCTAAAAATAGCATAAATTCTTGTAAAAAATATGCTTCTCATGGACCGCTAGCCGGATTTCGACGAAACTTGGTAGGAATGATCGATGTACATTGCTCTTTGAAAGTTGTTAAAATGGTGACCCCGGGTCAAAAAATGGGCGTGGCCTGTGGGGTCAAATTGGGGTCAAATTTTATTTTTGACTGAATATGACATGTCATATATCAAATTGAAGGTATCAATGAGGCGATCACTCTGGTGCAATATTTGTCGGAATCGGATGATTATGTCATCCATGATGGCCACCAAAAGGTCCATTTAATCAAGATTTTTAACGTCTTTTTCTCAGGAACCACATGGCCGATGCTGGGTGAAGCATTTTCAGATTTTGTAAAATGAGAGTCATCGCTTAATCCAAGATGACCGCCATCTAAAAATAGCACAATTTTTTTAAAACACATGAACTCAATGTCACATTCTCCACTGGTGTTCATGGAGTCAGGTGAGCGAATTAGGGCCATCATGGCCCTCTTGTTTGTTTTATTGACACTACCTTTGTGGTCCCTTCATTTGCAAAGTCACAAATACAATAAGACAGTGTTTAGAAGATGCACTATTTTCATGTTAGTGTTTCTCTATGTCACCAGCGTTAGATACCCACCGTTCACAAGCACCAAGCTCAGAATTGTGGATGTTTTCCAAGGCCATGGGAAAACGCCCGACTCGGAAAAGGGCTGTAATGTTTCATGAGTTTCAGGTAATACGGCTGCTATAATTATGTACATGTGTATTTACTTTGGGCATTTTTGACTGTATTTGACTCTACCATGCACATGATGTTTGTGCACTGCACTGTCTTAGTGGTTGTGGCTTTTTTTCGTACGAGACAAGCCATGTGGTTTTGTATGTATAAGTTATTGTTCACATATTGGATTTTTAAGAAACTAAATACGGGGGAGCGCTAGCGACCGCAGCATTTAGTTGCTGAACAACCCAATATGTGAACAATGACATTATTATAGTTCAGCCAAGTGTACAGTGCAATGTCCAATATGCTTATTGATTTTCCATTTCCTGTCTAACAAGTAATCATTAAATCTTGTAATATATACCTTATTGGGGTTACAAGTTGCAATATGTGAAATATGTGGAACACAATGTTGCCTAGCGATTGGCTTAGAAAGTAGAGCTATAACTAAGATTATGTCCGAGTTTTCATGAAAAATATTTACAGAAACAGATACTTTCGATGTCATTTACAGAAAATATTGTTTTCATATGAGATATTGCTTGGCTTGTCTTGTTTGCTCTTAACTTTGCATGTCCAACTTATATTCAGGTTAACCCTTTTCATGCTGAGGATACGCCATTATGTTTGTGGAAAATCCTAAATATTTTCCTTCTATGTGCTCAGAATATTTAGCGACTCATTTGAACCGTCTCATCGAGACGGTTCAAATGAGTGGTCGCAACATATACTTTCATTGAGAAATAACAAAAATAAAATATTTAATACATTGTATACACGTGAAGGTGTATTCCGAAAGGAATTGGTTAAAGCATGATGCATTTCTTAGCAATACCAATTAACATACAGAATAGCTAATGCTTCAACGATTTTGTTCAGTTACAACCTCTCATGATCATGTCAATGGTGGCATGAGATGGTTGCATTTTTATCCCGTCAACACAGTGCGTATGTGCCGTGAAACACTGTGCCGTGAAACATTTTTGATATCCTGCGCGGCACGGAAACGGGATGTGCTCGGCTGAGCCTCGCCCATCCCGTTTCCTAAGCCTTGCCAGATATTTGTTCCCATTTACGGCACTAACCTAATCTACCATGTAAATCTATAGTGTTTTCAAATGTTTGTTTCATGGTCTGCAGGTTGAAATTTAAATATGATACGTAGATGAACATACGCATATTATTTTATTTATCTTCCGATGAGACTTGAAACCGAGGTCCCGTCCCTCACGTGGTACTAACAACAACAACAAGTACCGATTCAAAGTACGTATTCTTTTATAGTGTCCTTATTACGTAACGGATTTTGATGTAATATGGCACATGAAACGCGTCTTGTTAAGTTGCATTTGGTGGTCTCTTTATTTACGCCCAAACTTCTGTCGTTTTTGCGAAGAATCAATTTCCGTGTCTCCGACACCGAAATCGAATCTTCGCAAAAACGACATAAGTCTGTGTCAAACTCCCTATAAGACCACCAAATGCAGCTCATGAAGACGCGTTTGTTGTGCCATATTTCATCAAAATCCGTTGCATATTGAGGAAAATATCAAATAATACTTACTTTGGAGTGGACGACGTTGTTGTTGTTGTAACCACGTGATCATGCACCTTGCCTACATGACTTTAGCTGTTGCTGGGACGTTTACTCGTTCACTTTTCACTTTATTTCTCATTTCTGCGAGTCTGATGATTAAGATCAAACAAACTTTATGTGCCATATAGTATGCAATAACAAGAGCATATTCACATTGTAGTTTATACATATATCCCATCCCATTCATAAAGCACTCCTCCTTGAAACCCCATGGAATATATCTTTAAATCCTCCACCCTAACTAACTGGAATGAACTGTGATATGTTAATATTCCAACCAATCCAATTGTCAGAAAATGATTTTCAGACTAGTCCATTTGTAAAAAAGGAGATGTTTCTTTTTCTAAAAGAAATATGAAAATTGCTTGCAAACAGTGCAGATCCTACTGAGACGGCCGTCTCATTTGGATCTACACTGTTTGCAAAGACTGCTGTAGAGGTCTGCAGTGATGAAAGGGTTAAATCCTCCATCCGTAAACCAACATAATCTAGCTGATTTCAGGCATGATGTCAATGTATCTACACCCGTTGCCAATGTTACAACGGGGGCTAGTAGAACTTCTCCAGTTCTTTGGTTGTTTTCCAGTTGCTTGGCAAGCTTTTACATGAACTTGAAAAATGTTTGGCATGTCATTTACCTCTTTCAAAACAAGATAACCCTTTGAAGGCGGCTGCTATATTGTTAAAATATGTAGATATGTATGCAACATATCTTTATATCTTATTTATTTAGAAAGGTAACTGTTTGACTGTGCATGCAACATACCTCTTTCATTCAACTAGGTATCTGTTCCAAATAACATGATATTACTGTAGCTTTAACGCTATCTTAATTTTTTTTTGTCTGCTGTTTATTTTCTATTTTTATCATAAAAAACATGCTTTGACAGCACTTTAGAATAATTTACAACATGCTTTGACAGCACTTTAGAATAATTTACAACATGCACTGTAGAATAATTTACAACATGCGTTGACAGCACTTTAGAATAATTTACAACATGCATTTTAGAATAATTTACAAACATGTACTAGAATTTAATTTAACAACATTGTTACTTTTGAATAAATTTACAACTGCTGTCAAACCATGTTTTTTTTTTTTTAGAAATAAGGCAAGATAAAGCAACAGCAGATGACAATTGTTGTGTGTAGCGGTCTAAGGGTTAATATCTAAGGGTTAATATCTAAGGGTTAATATCGTCAATTTTTCTGGTATGAGGAGAAATGTTATTTCTGATATTTTATTACTAAATTTATGATGTTTAATATCCATTTCCTGCTAAATGATTTTGAAAGTTGGTGAACATTTTCAATGTAACTGAGGAATTGTTGTCTGCTGTTGTTTCATATTTTGCCTTAATTGTCAATAGAACATGGTTTGACAGCACTTTTAAATCATTCCCATTGGGAATGATCTTAAAGCACTGTTAAACTTTGCTGTTGATGAGAAAAATAAATAGAAAATAAACCACGGACGAATTCTGTAAGGGTTAACTTGTTTTACAATAATATCAATAATATCTTGTTTGGTTTTCGAGATAATGCAGTTGATGAAAGCAAGGGGTACAACAATGTCTAACACACATCATATACATGCATAAATTAACACATATTCATGTTTTGTTTGAACAGTATTCGCTATCCACCATTCACGGAAAACAAGAAAAAATTTGTCGACTTCATGATGAGAAAGAAACTAAAAAAGACAGGAGTAATGTCTCTCTTGCCATACTTACTATTTGGGACCCTTTTTGCGGTGTTACTAAAGGTAATATTGCTGTTGAAGTGAATGCCTGCAGTTGAATTTTGTCAGTTTTGAGTAGTGTTAACCCATTGAACACGGCAATTACTGTAGTATGAAAATTTTTTTGGGAAAATAAGTCTAATTTCTTTATTTCATCTCGAAAGTATATGTTGTTACCACTCATTTGAACCATCTCGACGAGACGGTTCACATGAGTGGTAACAACATATACCATTATGGAGAAATAAAATAATTAGATTTTTTTCAACAACAATTATCGTATCCTTAGACTCAAATAGCACAGGTAATATTGCTTGCTGCTAAAGGTAAGTCCATTTCTTTTTTGTCATTCAATATTTTATTATACCCCCCCCTCCCCCCCCGCATACGAAGTATGTCAAGGGGTATATAGTTTTCGTAATTCCGTCCGTCCATTCTTCCGTCCATCCGTCTACGTTAAAGTTTTTGGGTACCCATTATCTCTGCAACGGTAAGTCGGATTGACTTCAAACTTCATATACTTTCTTATCATCATCCATATTTTCATTGCATACCACACCCATGTGGCCTTCATGTCCAAGGTCAAGGTCAAATTACTTTTTAATTTTTTGAATCCGTAAGATTTGCGTTAAAAGTTTTCAGGTACCCATTATCTCTGCAAAGGTAAGTCGGATTGACTTAAAACTTCATGTACTTCCTTATCATCATCCATATTTTAATTCCATACCACACCTATGCGGCCTTCATATCCAAGGTCAAATTACTTATAATTTTTTTTTTTTAATATTTTCATTATTTTTTATACAATTACATGTACCGTACATATATGAGCATGACATGAGAAATTTAATTTCTTGCGTGTTGTTAACTATTTGCATTTTTCTAATTCTGCTTGAAAAATGCCTTTGATCTCCCTTTTACAGCGTTTGAACTGTCGCCCTGCCGTTTCTGGAACTTTGCCTTACAATACAGCTTCTAATACAGTATTAGAAATAGCTTCTAATACAGCTTAGAAAGTTTGCATTCTCTATAAGCCCTATAGGTTTCGGCCTGTCTATCCGTCCGTCCATTCATCCGTCTGTCTTTTTCGCAATAAAAACATGGGTTTGACAACATTTTAGAACCATTTCCTGGAAATTATTGTAAATTGCTGCCAACCTGTGTGTTTGTTGATAAATAATAATCAAAAAAAAATATCCAGCAAATGACAAAATTTAATTACCATTATGAGGGTTAAAGGTAAGTGACCCTAAAATGTTTTGAGACCTGTGTTCAACATTGTTAAAGATATCACTCTTATGTGGCTATGGCTGGAGAAATGGGACTTGTGGGATGTGTGACCAGTGTATATCCTAATCAAATAGCACACTCCTGTAGCCTGATAATGGTCTATATTGTTTGTTAGAAGAATGGCAGATGCTTCAGTGATGGAATGGCGAACAGTGCAGATCCTGATCAGACTGTGCGGATGCACAGGCTGATCTGGATCTACACTGGTCGCGTAGCCCATAAGCCCAATTTCTCCTGTCACGTCCACATATGAGTGAATCTATATTCCTCATGAAATAGGGTAAATACAACTTTACTTAAAATATTTTCAACAGATTATAAAGTATGATCATTGCACATCAAAAAGTAAATACAGCAAATAAATAGTAATGCCTGTTAACATTTTAACATTTTGTGTCTACTGAGCGGGCATGTACCTTTAAAGTGTGGTTGTATGTGCATTGGCAGTGTTGTTTTATTTTGGCTTGTTAACCCTCACAGTAGTACGCGGGAGACGAAAAATGTCGTCTGCTGTTTTTCATTTTTGCCTTAATTCTTAACAAAAAAAAATGTTTTGGCAGCACATAAGAATCGTCTCAGTGGAGACGATTCTCATGCGCTGTCAGAACAGGTTTATATCAAGAAATATTGAAAATATAACATTTCCAGCAGACGACAAAATTTAATTCGGCGTAGTAAGGGTTAATAAAACATTAAGTATATATTCACTTTCATTGACACAAATACCAAATGCGCCAGCTTAGCTGTTTCAACACCGCAGGCCTGCATAGTGGTATTGGCAAATAGTGTAGATCTAGATGAGCCGGCTCGTAACGAGCCGTCTCATCAGGATCTGCATTTTTTGCTAGTAATTTTCATATTTTTGAAAGCAAAAACACCCCCTGTTCATAAATGGACTAGTCTGAAAATCATTTTGTGACGATTGGATTAGGTGTAAAATTAACATATCAAAATCCATTCCAGTTACTTAGGGGTGGAAGGGTTGAGTAAGAGTCAATGTTCATATATTTACATCATCGTTGAAGGTACAATGCATATTTCCATATGTGTTCGACATATAATGGACATGTAAAGCTCTCGAACCAAATTACAACCCTTACGGTTAAGCTAATAAATGCTATAGTCACATACATACTTTGTTTTCAGGTATTGTTGTCACTTTGCACATTTTGCTCCCATTAATTCTATATTGTGTTTTGGGACACCGGGGCAGATGTTCATACAGAGAATACCAGGCTAGTGTCTTTTGATATAAGGTTTATCACGCAAGGCTGGTAAACGCGTAGGAATTCTGAGGCTTGTCGAGGAATTCCTACCGTTTCCGAGCCGAGCCCGATAAACTTGATATTAAATCACACTATCCAGGTATTCTATATATCAGGTAACAGTATCTAGACAATGGCCAAATATAATTGTTTACGTTGTGTCATTACACTGATGTCATCCAGTAACATCTTGTGACGTTGTTCAACCAATACAAAATCAGTTTTCAATTCGTTGGAACCCAGATATTCGTATCATTGGTCAACACGGAATACAACAATTCATTAACAGTCAGAGTACATGTATCTTCGGTCAAATTACCTGTAGCCTATTTCACCAAAATTATCTAGCAAAGTATACTTTGAGGGAGAAATTTTGAATTTAAGGATAAATTTATTAATTTTTAGCCAGGTTTTTAAAAAAAAGCAAAAAAACCCAGGCTATTGGATTGGCGAAAGCCGGGCGGGCGGTGGGCGGTGGGCGGCGGGCGGCGGGCGGCGGCGGGCGGCGTCCACAATCAAAGTTAAGTTTTCGTGTTTGAGTCCATTTCTTTGTTACTGTACCTCATAGGACCAACAAACTTTCACAGCTTCATAACCAAGGGGTGCACACCACATATCACTATCCAACATGTTACCTTTTTTTGAACTTGACTCATTTTTTCCGCGCAGTCGACTTAGCCATTTTCAATGTTAACTTTTCGCGTTTACAATGTTAAGTTTTTGTGTTTAAGTCCATTTCTTTGGTACTGTACCACATAGGACCAACAAACTTTCACAGCTTTATAACCAAGGGGTGCCCACCACATATCACTATCCAATATGTTACCTTTTTTTGAACTTGACCCATTCTTTCCGCGCAGTCGACTTAGCCATTTTCAATGTTAACATTTCGCGTTTACAATGTTAAGTTTTCGTGTTTAAGTCCATTTCTTTGGTACTGTACCACCTAGGACCACCAAACTTTCACAGCTTCACAACTATCCAACATGTGACCATTTTTTTTACCATGACCTATTATTTCTACGTAATTGACTTAGCCATTTTCAACGTTAACTTTTTAACGTACGTCTGGTTAAAGTTTTTTGGTTAGTTTTTTGTTATACTATATCTCTGGAACTGCTTCGCCCATTACCTTGAAACTTCACATGGGTATTTATCATCATCCATATTTTCATTCTGCCCCCCAACCGTGCGGCCCCTGTGCCCAATGTCAATGTCAAATTACTTTGAATTTTTTTCTTAAAGTATTTTCGTGTACTATATTTCTGCAACTGCTTCACCCATTACCTTGATACTTCACATGGGTGTTTATCATCATTGTCGCGCCCGCTTGCGGAAAGCGTGATATAGTCGGCATTTTGGCATACGTCCGTGTGTCCGGTTAAAGTTTTTTGGTTAAAGTTTTTCCATCTACTATATCTCTTTTGTTAGTGTCCATGCCTTGCCCCAAGGTGCGACATGCAGGCCACGGCCATCTAGTCTACAAAAAGTGGGTATAATTATGTTATACAAGTGTCTATGCTTGGAAAAAACCTGGCCTTCGTGGCTTTGCCTCGTTTCTTGTTATAAAGTATGATCATTGCACATCAAAAAATAAATACAGATAATAAATAGTTATGTCCATTAACATCTTAAGGAAACACGGTTAAATTCAGTATAATAATTCTGCATACTTTTAATCATCAAATATATGCAGTTGTTAGTTCTATATGAAATAATGCATTTCGGGAAAATAAATGATTACTCCCTCAAATTATACTTTGCTAGATAAGTATTCTTTGCAATTTTTATGAAATTGGCTACATATATTCGTATCTATGGTCAATGCAGGATAGGACAATTCATGAACAGTGAGAGTACATGTATCTATGGTCAAGTTACTTGATAACAAAGATAAACAATTCAAGATCTTCCTTGGCACAGTGATATTTGTTTAAACATATTTATAAGGCTGTACATGTAGTTGTAAACAAACATGTACATAAGAGTAATTTTAATTACTGTTAGATTGAAAGTGAACACCTATATCTATTAGCAGGGGCAGATCTGGAAGGGGGGTGGGGTTCCGGGGTTGCCAACCCCCCGTTCAGCCACGGATTTTACATAGATCACAGTTTACCACCAGTTGGAGTCTGAATTTAAATGCCGTAAAACACAGGAAAGTGCATTTCGAAGAGCTCGAAAATAGGACGACCCCCCCCCCTCCCCCCCCCACCGTTCCCCAAATGCTGGATCCACCCCTGATTAGAATCGTCTCCAGAACATAAAATTTAGAGCCATTATATGGGACACTGTTCACTAATAACCAGTTATCATTAATGTTACTAATTTATTCGCAGGCCAAACTGTAGCTGTGCAAAGCCCAGAAAGAGGAAAACGATAATTATAAAGTACATATCTACCCAATGTTAAATCAACATAATCACAATCAGTCGGCACGTCTCGTATACATAATGTCTTCAATCAGATTTTTTCCGAAAATCATTTTTCGTCACACTTTCGATTATCCGTTCTGCCATCTTAACCTGTACAACCCAAAGCGGAAAAAGAAAATCGACCAAGGACTGACGAACGTAACTTCATGGTGGCCCTTCAACAAATTCACCAAAATATTACCGTACCAACCCAAAATACTTGTATAAAGAAGATTCAAGTGATCATCTCAAATACTCAAATGCAAACACAATATGACAGTAACAGCATATAATTGTATGTGCACATACATGACTATACACAATAAACTGCATTGTAGATGGGTAATCATGGGCCGTTTCACTAAACTTTGTACGACTAAAATGTTTGTAAGTGTGAAATTATGATAGCCTGTAAATTTCACATTAACAATGTTTTCTAGTAAACAATGATTGCATTTACATTTATTGAGCATAGGCTGCATGCAGCCTATGCTCAATAAATGTAAATACATGAATTGAAATTTCCAGTCAATCCTAAATTTGCACTTACGAACATTTTAGTCGTACGAAGTTTGGTGAAACGGGCCCCTGAAATAGGAGTAAATCCTGGGAAATTCTGTTGACACTTGTTTAAATGAATAAAAGCAATTTACTGTTGCAACTACATATAGAAAGCAATACAATTGTTAAAATAAACTTTACAGTTGAGTATTATATATGTAAACATGTCATAGAAAATGGGAATATTCTTCGGCTGAGTTACATTTCTTCAAATTCATTTGGTGTGAGGCGGCTATCGATGACGACAACAATCAGCTGACGTATTGAAAAATATCGCTGTTCATGATATGCTCTGACGTTTCAGAAAGCAGGGAGCACACTATAATGTATTAGAATGGGGGATAACCATGCTTTGTTTTGCGATTTGGAGGGTATGTGTGAGGTTTAATGGTCTGAGAATCAGTTTTACGGCTCTGCTAATGTGGTGCCGTAAAACTTATTCTCAGACCATAAAACCTCCAACATACCGCTCCAAATATCAAAACAAAATGTAGTTATCCCCTAATAATTCCAGCACAAAAATATTTACACAATTCCCTAACATTTGATTGGCCCGTAGCAAGTCTCTGTCCAAAATTTATATCCCAGTAAACTCCCACGCCAAACTACTTTCCGTAACCGTGAGGTGCAGTTAAAATAATTCTTAAGAAAACGGAAAATAAACACATTTTCTTGATGAATTTATTTCAAATGCTGGAATTATAAGGAATGAATGGCCTTTTTGTTGAATTTATCGGGGATATAAACTTGGAAAAGTCGCGGGAATACTGGACGAGGCCTTCCGGCCTTCGTCCAATATTCCCGCGACTTTTCCAAGTTTATACCCCGATAAATTCAACTAAAAGGCCATTCATTCCTATAATGTTACCGGCATGTATTCAACTTGTTACTCAGACATAGCACACAATATCAAGTTTGATTTGACTTAACTTAAACCAAATTCTGAATACATGTACATGCTTACGTTCTACTTTAAGTTACTGTCTAAGACTCAACAGGCATACAATTTAACGCTTTCTCCCCTAAGTATCTCATTTGGACTCCTCCCTGCTTATTTTCAGATTTAATTTCTTTACTTAGAAAGGGAAAATGTTTCAAAAATTCAATACTTACCCACATATAGTGCAGATACTGATGAGAAGGCTGGTTACGACCTGACTCATCTGACTCGACACTGTTTGCAAACATTACGATAGAGGTCTGCTGTGTTGCAAGCGTTAAGCCCTCTTGTTCGAATGTAACAAACTATTTTGTTCCCTGTATTGGTGTGGTATGCACCTGGTACCAGGGCCCCATTTCACTAAACTTTGTACGACTAAAATGTTCGTAAGTGCAAAATTATGATAGTCTGTAAATTTCATATTAAAAATGTTTTCGTGTAAGCAGGCTACATGAGGGATCGAACCCGTTGGCCCGGCTTTAAATGACTTTAGCTGTTGATATGCCGTTAAACACTATTAAACAAACAAAACATACAACCAAAGTTTGTGTATCTCCTGATATATATACATCAGTAACTGACTCATATTGATGGCTAAACAACTTGTGTTATTCGGGAGGAATTGATCTACCTGTTTCGAAATATAGATCATGTCCCGCTGCTAACGATGTCTGATATGACTACACTGTGTATAATGCAAGTCCACATTGATTGTGAATATGATGGTTTAAAATTCAAAGAATTATATCATTATAATATTAACACATTCACATAATGCTCAACGGTGAATCGCGTCCATGGTGTATTCCAAGTCACAGCGCATTTAACGTGCAACACATCCTACTGGACTGTAACGACTTTGCCAATATTCGACACAACTCTTCAATGTTACTTCACTTTCGGAGTTGTTCCACGTGGAGAACATTGAAGGTTTGCTTAGCTTTCTCCATGAAACCAACTTGTATCGGAAAATCTAGTGTTATCATTGTATTTATGTTGCTCATTTATATTGTTCATCATAGTTTTTTACCCTAATCATTTGATTATGCTGTTGCCTAGGGGTTAGAACTTCAAACTTTCATAGTATTTCCATCCCACTGGTCTGTTGGATGAGACTTTAAGCTGTTGTCCCGTCTCTATATAACCTTAGCTGTTGCTGGGACGTTAAACCCATTCACTTACACTTTTCAATCAAACATTCCACTGGCCCCTTTAACCCTGTCACCCCTAAGTAACTGCAATGGAATATTTCATTATAATTTTCAGACTATTACGTTAATCAGAAATGGTTGGATCTCATAAAACATTTGAAAGTATCTACAAACAGTGTAGGTCCTGATGAGACGGCTCGTTACGAGAATTCTTAATTTTACTGTCGTCCAGATTGGATTTCAACTCTTACATTCCTATATATGTTTTAATGTTTATGCCACACTGTCTCTTCAATGTCCAAGATAGAAAATTCACTCTCCATTACGAGCAGAAGAGTGGATGTGTTGAGTACGGAAGCCCATTACGGTCACTTCACTTTTTAGCTCACCTGAGCAAAGCTCATGTGAGCTATTGTTATGGCAAAGTGTCCGTCGTCTGTCCGTTCGTCCGTCCGTGAACATTTTCAATCATCTTCTTCTCCCGAACTGCTGAGCCGATATTGGTTAAACTTCACAGGGATGATATATGGGTGATGCCATTTCAGATTTGTTAAAATGGAGGTCATCGACAATCCAAGATGGCCGCCATGGAAAAGTAGGTCAAATTCTTAAAAAATCTTCTTCTCACGAACCGCCAGGCCGATTTCGACGATACTTGGTATGAATGATCGATAGTTAGTGCTGTTTCAGATTTGTTCATATGGTGGCCCGTGGGTCAAAAATGGGCGTCGCCCGAGGGGTCAAATAGGGGTAAAATTTTATTTTTAACCGAATATAGTCATGTAATATATCAAATCGAAGGTATTGACGAGACAATCACTCTGGAACATTTTTTGTCTAAATCATATGATTACGTCATCCAAGATGGCCACCGATAGTTCAAATGGTCATTCTTTTACTAAAGATTTCAAACGTCTTTTTCTTGTAAACTGCTTGGCCGATATTGGCCAAACTTAACTGTAATGGTCTGTGGTTGAAGCCTGTTCATTTTTGTTAAAATGGAGGTCATCACCAAATTCAAGATGGCCGCCGTTGAGAAGTAGGTCAAATTGTCAAAAAATCTTCTTCTCACAAACCTCCAGGCCGATATCGACGAAACTTGGTAAGAATGATTGATAGTTACCGCTGTTTCAGATTTGTTCATATGGTGGCCCCTGGGTCAAAAATGGGCGTGGCCCGAGGGGTCAAATAGGGGTCAAATTTTATTTTTGACCGAATATGGTCATTTTATATATCAAATCGAAGGTATAGCAGTAAATCACATGCACATTCGCAATATATGTTAGATCAGAAGGTACCAACAAATTCTGTGGAACATTTGAAGTTGTAAGTGAAGAGTCTTTGTGAAATCAAGATGATCACTATGGAGGCTTTTAGGTGAGCGATACAGGCCCATTTGGGCCTCTTGTTTTTATTTCCATTTATTCGAGATCTTTTCTTGAATTTTCAAGATCTTTTCTTGAATTTTCAAGTTCTTTTCTTGAATTTTCAAGATCTTTTCTTGAATTTTCAAGATACTTTCTTGAATTTTCGATATACTTTCTTGAATTTTCGAGATCTTTTCTCGAATTTTCGAGATCTTTTCTCGAATTTTCAAGATCTTTTCTTGAATTTTCAAGATCGTTTCTAATAAAGGATGTTTCAAGATATTTTCTTGAATTTTCAAGTTCTTTTCTTGAATTTACGAGATCTTTTCTTGAATGTTCAAGATACTTTCTTGAATTTTCAAGATGTTTTCTTGAATTTTCAAGATGTTTTCTTGAATTTTTCAAGTTCTTTTCTTGAATATTCTAGATCTTTTCTTGAAAATTCAAGAAAATAACTTGAAAATTCAAGAAAACAAATTCAAGAAAAGATCTTGAAAATTCAAGAAAATAACTTGAAAATTCAAGAAAACATCTTAAACAAATTTAAAAAAAAGTGAAGTGGCCCTAATGGGCTTACGTAGTTGAGGCCTGTGAAAGGGCTAATTATTGATAAGTACATATAATCACAATGTATTTATTTACCTTACAGATGCTGTGTTCGTCAGACAGTAAATGGTGCTTCTTCAGATAAATCCTATCACCATCACTGCACTCGACCAATACGAGGAATTGTGTTATATATGACATACAATGTACATCAATTTTATTATGTTGTCAATTGGCCCCTGCCTGAGAAAAGCTACCTTACAATGTTTGCGACCAACGTAGCCCCAGACAAACCTGCACATCCACACAGTCTGATCAGGGCCAACATTATTCTCCATTCATTTAGTGAATACCGGAAAAATGAATACATGCCTATCCAACTGTGGGAATGAGCATACAAACTTAGGGCCCGTTTCACTAAACTTTGTACGATAAAAATGTTCGTACAAAGATTTCTATGAATTTGCTTATCACTTTGACATGTTTCTCTAATGCTAACATTTTGTACCTAAGGGTTCACGTCATTAAATGTAGCACATCCATGAAAGATTTGCCAAAATCGGCTGTCGGAACAAATGTTATTGTGGATTTCAATTTTGCACGAAGTTTAGTGAAACGGGCCCCCGGATCTGTAAGTTTAGCAAATGTAAGGTGCCTTTTCTTTGATGTTGGACCTAAGATGTTCTGGTGCATTCATCAGATACATAATTATTGACTGTCCAATTAATTACTGATCATGACCTAGGGAATACCAATGAAAATCAACTGAACATTCAAACATGTATTTGCATGTGTATTATTTTTTCATATACTAAGGTCTAAAAACAATTTGTTAGTTTAACGTTTACATAGTACATGTATATGCCATCGTATCAATACACAATGTATTTGGTGTTATTTATCAGTTGCCTGCTTTTTCGAACATGTGAATCGAGCTTAAGCTATGCTTATTGATAACGCTTGGTCAATGCACATTTGAAATACAAGAGAAATAGTCATACACTGTAATACTTTTGTGGCCCGAGAATCAAGGTGTATGATCACGTGGTACTATCAACAACAACAAGTACCGATTCAAAGTTCGTATTCTTTTATATTGTCCTTATTACGTAACGGATTTTGATGAAATATGGCGCATCAAACACGTCTTGTTAAGATGCATTTGGTGGTCTCTGTATTTTCGCCCAAACTTCTGTCGTTTTTGCGAAGAATCTATTTCCGTGTCTCCGACACGGATCGATTCTTCGCAAAAACGACATAAGTCTGTGCAAAACTCGCTAGACCACCAAATGCAGCTCATGAAAACGCATTTGATGCGCCATATTTCATTAAAATCGGTTACGTAATAAGGACACTATAAACGAATACGTACTTTGAATCGGTACTTGTTATTGTTGTTAGTACCACATGATCATACACCTTGATAATATTGTCCACTTGATCCCAATTATAATGAGAACAGCTCAAGTATGACTCGCTCGAAAAATCGGACAACCGTGGTGTGTATCTTGGTGTATTATAAATGGAGGGTACTTCAGCAGCAATGTATGGTGGCTCAGTAGGGACATTTCGTTTCTTCATGGCGACAGAACGAAGTTTAAGAATTTAACTTCATCTTTTCACCACGTTAATTATCGCCTCTTCGCCCTATACGGTCGATAAATTAAGCCGCATACATTTACGTCTTGCAAATTAGCGCCCCTTAATCTTCGTTAAAATTTACGCGGCGTAAACTATCGACCGATTAGGGCACAAATACGAAAATTAGCGTGGCAAAAAGACGAAGTTTAATTATTAAACTTTGTTTTCTTCGCCACACTAATCTTCGTTCTGTCGCCATGAAGCAACGAAATGTCCCTAACGAGCCACCATAGTAATGTTTAATAAATATAGGTGGTGAGATTTGAGGCTAAATTAACATGATAAAAGATAGTGCTGAGTTACCCTAAATACAGTATTGTTTAAGGCTTTAAATATGATGTTGTCTTTTAACCATTTTCATGCTGAAAATACACAATTTTTCCTGACATTTTTTTTTCTGCACAGAAGTATATGTTGTTACCCCTCATTTGAACCGTCTCGTCGAGACGGTTCAAAAGTGTGGTAACAACATATACATTCATTCATTGAAAGAAAGTTGAATTTTTTTTTTTTGTAAATTTAGATACCTGTGAATTGGTATCTGGCATGAACTGTGTTGACAATGTTGTGTTACTCTTGATGTAAATTCTTTACTTGGCTTAATCCGCATATAGTATTTGCTTGCTTGCCATTTTTTGCTGAATTTTCAACCCTGTTCAGCTCTATCACGGAAATGTATATGTATCAAGGTGTGCAGTACCTATATTGTATCTGGCATGTGACATGTTCAATAATTGCTGATCTGGGGCTATACTGCTTGCATAACCCATAAGCACCATTTCTCCAGTCACAGCCACATACAACTAAGACAAAGGTACCCCATACTGCCAATTGTGTCCCAATATTTACAGATATTAATGTATTATTAGCTATTACCTCACGATTTGTGTGCAAGTGTTATTTGCGATGTTGTCGGTTGTATCGTCTTTTTCAGTATTACTTTTTTTCATGTGTAGCAAACACATGATAAAAAGTCACACGTTGCATCTGACTTTCACAGGAGTTTATTATATTCTGCATGTACACTGAAATTTCTGTCAACTTCTGAAGTCATTTATGGAAAATATCCCATTTTCTGTAAATATATTTCATAAAATATCGCAGATGTCCGTAGGTTCAATATCGCATGGCGTGTCTCATATGTGACTGTGACAGGAGAATTGGGCCTAATGGCTTGTGTGACCACTCCAGATCATGATCTGCTAGCACACTCCTGCAGCCTAGTAAGGAACTCTATATGACCTTCGTTGTTACTGGGACATTAAACCACTGTCCTTACACCTTTACATTCATTGGCCTGCTGTCTGTTTCACGTTTTGCTGCCGACACACTTTTGGCAATTAAACAAATTCGATCTGAAAAAATATTTAATTGTAAGTACATTTTCATCAATAACAAAAAGGTTACCCTCCCTGGTGAAAAATTACTTACATTTAATTATTATTAGATTTAATGTATAATCAGCCAAAAGTTTGTCGGCAGAAAAATGTGGATCAGACAATCAGTGTTTATATAGTACTAAATGTATTAATAATACAGTCTGACAAGTGATTTTAATGTTTATGTACATTTTACATGATTTGTCCCTGTATGTTATTGCTAGTCAGTGCATTTAAAAGCATAACTATGGAAGCGTCCTGATGCCAAGATATATTTATCTCCTAATCTGTATCTCCTAATTAGGACTTTGTATCTCCTAATTTGGACTTACTATCTCCTAATAGGGAGTTTGTATCTCCTAATTAGGAGTTAAATGATTTTTTAGCATCGGTACAGATAGCAAGTCCTAATTATGAGACAATAAGTCCTAAATACTAAGTCCTAATTAGGAGATATTAAGTCCTAATTAGGATTTAATATCTTCTAATTAGGAGATTGTATCTCCTAGCTAGGAGTTATGGTCTCCTAATAGGAGATAAAACTATTTTAGCATTGGCACCAGGACGCTTCCATACATAACATTGACCTCAATTGTAAAAAAGTATCTTTGTATGTATGAGACCAATATTTAGTGAGTGATTTCAGAAGTGCGTGGTTATAGGAATGCCATTGTCAATTAATGTAAGTCATATAGATGATAAAAAGCATAAAACATCACCGTCATTGTGAGCAGTGTAGACCAAGATCAGCCTGCGCATCCGCGCAGTCTGATCATGGTCTACCCTGCTTGCGATATGTTAGTAACAATTGAACATCTACATGTACATGTAATTTATGTTACCATGACTTGTAACTGTATCTATGTGTTTAAGATGCACATGTTTGATCATTAAAATATATGTATATGTAGTGAATATAATTGGTAAAATAGTTGTAGTCACTGATTTTATTTTTTTCAGGCATGCTCTATTATATATTATTGTGTTAAATGAATGAATCGTCTATTCAAATATTTAACATTTTCTGGTTACATGTCATCATATTTGAGAGACCATACATTTTTCATATAAGAAATAATTTGTTGGTTGGCGGGGTGGGAGGGGGCTGAAATTGTCGGAAACTTGCACCAAGTACTTTGTAATTAGTGATTTGATAGAATGTCCCCTTTTAGACATAGCATTTTGCAATTCTGTCTTGTACTTTTAGACATAGCATTTTGCAATCCTGCAATTCTGTCTTGTACTTTTAGACATAGTATTTTGCAATTCTGTCTTGTACTTTTTTTTAATTTTAAATGCACTGGGTCTCAAATGTGGCTGTGACTGGAGAAATGAGGCTTATGGGGTTCCTGACTAGTGTGGCTCCTGATCAAATAGCACACTCATGTAGCCTGATTACCGTCTATATTGCAACGGGTCTTCATGAGCTGCATTTGGTGGTCTCTGGACTTTGGCACATACTTGTGTCGTTTTTGTGAAGAACTGATTTCCAGTAAACATGGTAAACACGGAAATAGATTCTTCGCAAAAACGACAGAAGTTTGGGCCAAAGTACCGAGACCACCAAATGCAGCTTAGCAAGACGCGTTTGATGCACCATATTTCATCAAATTCAGACACTATAAAAGAATACGTACCTTGAATTGGAGGCGCTTCTGGAAGTTTCAGTAATTGTTGTTGTTGTTGTAACCACGTGATCATACACCTTGATTATTGAGCAAAGGACCCTTGAAAATATTCAAATTGTGTTGGCATGATTATTTAGTAATAATAAATCTAAGAGTATACATAAATGAAACTCGGCTCATGTAGATAAAACATAAAAACTGATATAAATGATGTTGACCTGTTGCTGTTGGTCCATTGAACATACAAATGTACCGTACTGTTTATATAAAATGTATGAAAGTTGTTGATGGTTGCACGATGAAGTGAAGCTAAGACTTTAAAGTACTACATGTCAAACTGCATACATGTCGAGCTGTATCATAACCCTTTGGACCCGAAACCCCGCTATAGCCTTTTATGCAAACAGTGCAGATCCTGATCCAGGATCTTCACTTTTTGAAAGTAATTATCATATTTTTGAGAACCAAAAAATACCCCCGTTTCATAAATGGACTAGTCTGAAAATCATTTTGTTACGGTTGAATTGGTTGCAAAATTAACATATCTAAATCCATTTCAGTTACTGAGGGGTTAAAGGTTTAAAGGGCTTCTAACTGGGCATGCCATCGATACATTTCGACACATCCATTATGCTACAGTATTATTGTATTAACTGCAGGCCATGTGCTTATAAGAAATTTATTTGATTTGCTGCTAAATAAAATATACATATATATATATATATATAAGTTTTGTCATCTGTGTTGTCTTTTACAAATATCTGACATTACTACTGACCAATTGATAATGACTGTCTATCCGATGATACTGCTGGTCCGAATAGTCTTCTCTGGATCTACAGTACATGTATTTGCAAGTGTACGTTTTTTGTCCAGTCACGCCTACTTTAATAGTGGAAAGTAAGACATAGCAGTCGCAAGTTAAGTTTCGGTATAGTCGTCCATGTCCAAATTTAGCTCTTTACCAAACTTCATCAGTAATATCCTTGCATAGATAGATAGTTAACCACCCTGTATCATTTGGATGGCATAGATGGTATAGATGGTATCATTTGTATGGCATAGATGGTATAGATGGTATAGATGGTATCATTTGGATGGCATAGATGGTATAGATGGTATCATTTGGATGGCATAGATGGTATAGATGGTATAGATGGTATCATTTGGATGGCATAGATGGTATAGATGGTATCATTTGGATGGCATAGATGGCATAGATGGTATAGATGGTATCATTTGTATGGCATAGATGGTATAGATGGTATAGATGGTATCATTTGTATGGCATAGATGGTATAGATGGTATAGATGGTATCATTTGTATGGCATAGATGGTATAGATGGTATAGATGGTATCATTTGTATGGCATAGATGGTATAGATGGTATCATTTGTATGGCATTGTACGGAGCCCGGCAGGGGACATGGATTTTTTTATTAATTTGTTCCCACTAAATAACAATTTGTTCCATCAATTTAACAATTTATTATACTGAATTTATTACATTATCACAGCCAAAATGGCTGTGATAATGTAATAAATTCAGTATAATAACCTCAATTTAACAATTTGTTCCCTCGAATTAACAATTCGTTCCCACAATATAACAATTCGTTCCCACAAATTAACAATTCGTTCCCACGTAAATTAACAATTCGTTCCCACGAAATTACAATTATTAAAGTTCCCAGGGGGGGAAAAAAAAAAAAAAAAATATAACAATTCGTTCCCTCGAATTAACAATTCGTTTCCACAATATAACAATTCGTTCCCACGAAATAACAAACAGGATGAATTGTTAATTCGTGGGAACGAATTGTTAATTAAGGGAAAGAATTGTTATTTCGTGGGAAGTAATTGTTAAATTGAGGAAACGAAGAATTCTACGTCCGCTTTGTAGCATTGGTCTACCTTGTTGATACTATTAAATTTTATCAAGACGTTAAATATGCGCCTTCTTTTTATTACGTGAAATTTGGTCAAATATAGATTTTTTGGTGAATGTTTTTTTCACTACTGGCAATTGAAGGATTTGAAAAAGTCACAGGAGATAAATACTGAACACAAAAAAAAACACAAAGGAAATTGCCCTGTCTACTGTCTGTTTCACAAAAGCTGCCCAAATTTTACGGCCATATAACCTGACTAGATAGCTTGGATATGATCTAACTATGAAAACAAAAGTTAAATTTTAAAAATCGGTCCAGTATTTCTAAAATTCAAAAAGATTTCCCCATGTTAAATCCCCAGATATCTTCACTCCGTGAAGATGTCTATGGGGATTTAACATGGAGAAATTTTGTTTTCGCAATAAAATCAATATTTGACCAATTTTAACGAAATAAAAAGAAGGCTCATTCTTAAATTTTCCTTTAATTTAATATTATGGAAAAAAATATTGTTTTTGCATTGTTTATATAGCCGTAAAATTTGGGCAGCTTTCGTGAAACAGACAGAAGATAGATAGGAACTGATCCAAGAAATAAGTTACATTTTGAAAACCGGTCCAGTTATATTATCCCCTCGCCAATAGTAACACCTTTCAGTTCTTAAATCACTTATGAACCTCTTCACCGATTGTAATTATACCCCCACAAACAAAGTTTGTTGGGGGTATATAGGAGTCAGCTTGTCGGTCGGTCGGTCGGTCTGTTGGAAATTCCCTTCTGCTCTATATCTTCTACACACATGCATGGATTATCAAATGGCTTGGCACAAATGTTTCTCATTATGAGAAGGTGTGTTGCGATCAATAACCACGCACCTACGTCCAAGGTCAAGGTCACATTTGAAGGTCAAACCTGTTGAAATTCCCTTCCGCTCTATATCTTCTACACCTATGAATGGATTATCACACTATGCCCAGGGTCAAGGTCACAGACTTGATGCGTAACGCTCGGCTAAATGGCTTATAATAAAAAATGCCTCGTTTTCTTTGGCTGCCAGTGGGGGTATTCGTGTGCCGACAGGCCACATTTCTAGTTATATTTGGCCACAATGTGTGTCTAGGGTTGTTCTTCGTTTTGTATGTGTTCCACATCTAAACACTTGAGGTCACTGAGGACTTGCGCTCACCTTGTTTGTGTAGCAAATGCGTTTTAAAAGTGATTTTGTTTTGTTTCTTTTTTTGTCAATAACTGCTTAACCCGTTCGGGTCCGGGAACACTTGTGCATATTTTGGACGCATGCTCGGAGTGGACACCCGAACTACATTGTGATCTCAATGTCGATATCTCCACACATTATTTTAGCAGGCTTACGAAGAATAGGCATCATGACCTAAGAGAATAGCATCTTGGTGGTGATGTCAGGTTCGTCAGGCCAGACTACAGGAATTCGACGTGTTTCGGCTTTCATCGGTAGTACTCCATATATATGAACACGGCTTCTAACTTTGGTCGGACACGACCTCGTATTTAACAAAATAACATGTTTAAAATGTAATTTTCTATGCATTCTATGTATTTCTGCACGATATCGATAATTCTCAAATCATCATATGAACTTGCCACTACAATATTGACGTTAGAGCCTTAATCAGCACAGTATTTCATTTGTTATGATACGAGGTCGTGTCCGACTTAGGAAAAGGAGCTGTATTTCGATATTATTTGCATAAATATGTTCCAACTACATGTTTGTTATTTTAGCAAGATAACAATAATTCTCAATTGAACATGTGCACTTTCCGCCAAAATATTCATTATATCGATGAAAGCCGAAACACGCCGAATGCATGTGGGCCAGACTAGGAAACGCGTAGGAATTAACGAACCAATTGACAACATCATGATGTCAGTGAAAGTAGTAACCGGATATGCATATCTAGTCGATACAGACATGATAGTTTGTTATCAGTCAGGGTGTGTTCGGTCAATGCATGACTAGTTACAGTGGAACCTCTCTCGGTTTAGAGAGTTTCCATTGTAAAGCAGACATATAACTACTCCAAGACACGCGTGGGTGGTTTGCGATCACGAACAGACATATGGTCGTGACGCCAGTTTTCGGGGTAGTCGGAGTTTTCGGGGGTATTCACGTACTTTGTAATTTATAGACATGTGTGCAGCCGCGATGTGCTTTACGCCAGGTGATTACAATAAGCATGACTTGACGTACATTAAGTCCTTTAAAATGCCACCAAATACAGTGCTTGGACTAAATACTGGTAATTTTTGCCATTAAGGTCATTTTGTTTACGAACTTACCGTGATTTTCTGGGTCCGCCAATCTGCTCTTTAATATTGTTAAATACATAAACAACAGAAACGTTTCAAGTTTTCCTTCACTGTGGCTCATTCATCTGCGATATGATCAACAGCCAATGAAAACTCGAGACGAATTAGCAGATTTATTGACACTTTCGGAACATACCCCGAAAACTCCAACCATAAGTCAAGATTCAAGATGGCTGACTCCTGTGTTGCAAAATGCGCTAACGCGAATTTTAATCCAACAACAATCTTATTTTGAAGGCAAGAACTATTGAAAGAAATGTTTATCATTGGATTGAACTGACAATTTAGCTCTTTTGTTATGTTTTATGAAAAACGCTAGTTGATGAACTTGTTAATATCCCGAAAACTAGACCCACCATCATACTCAGCAGAGATAAATGGCAATGAACCGGATTACAATTAAGTAGAACTAATTTGTATTTGTGTCCGGTTGAGAGGGGTTCGGCTGTACCAGATATTTACAAGCTCGTAAATGGCAAATGGTCAACACGGTGGGGTTACTGCAGTTTTTGTCTCCTCCACTTCAGCGGTCAAATTTCCAGCTGCGTCAATTTTATTTATCGGTGTTTAACGGCCTATCAACACCTAAGGTCATTTCAGGCCAGGCTAACGGGTTCGAACCCGTATTTTACCCCGATCGTTAACTTACCCATCGCATGCTTCCACCTGCCACCTACTCTAGCTGCGTCAAAGGCGTCACTATTGTGGACGTATTCAAATGTTACATATCTCTGATGTAGTCGTATCTTCACGAAACTTTCTCAGTAGCTTCCTTACCCCTTGTCAATCAGGTTATAGTGACCTACTTTCTCCGAAATATAGGTAGTGTTCAGTACAATTTGGGCGTATATGTACGCCCAAATGTTGTATATCTCCTGATATGCTAGGCGGATATGTATCAAACTTCATCTGTAGATTCGTCACATTGATGGCTAACGATTCGGATGACGTTGTCATGGCTGAGACTAACTGGCGATTACCTCGTGATGTAGCTACTTCAAATCACCGCTGGTTGTGGAATGCATGTTTGTGCTGCGCTGAAGGTCCCTCGACCAACGCTGTGTGCGTGACATTGTGTTTATCATGCTGTATTACGTTAGTTTCTTCTTTACAAAGGTTCGTGGGTCTCCTTTGGGTATCTTGTGCTCTATTGTGCATTACTAGTATCTACATTGTAGCGGCATAGAACATACATGACGCAAATATCTATCAAATAGTACTTACACATATGCCTTTTCTATAAATTATATGTTGAGGTTATTGTAATATGTTAGGCCTCGTCCAGTATTTCCGCGACTTTTCCAAGTTTATATCCCCGATAAATTCCACAAAAAGGCCATTCATTCCTTATAATTCCAGCATTTGAAATAAATTCATCAAGAAAATGTGTTTATTTTCCGTTTTCTTAAGAATTATTTTAACTGCGCCTCACGGTTACGGAAAGTAATTTGGCGTGGGAGTTTACTGGGATATAAATTTTGGACAGAGACTTGCTACGGGCCAATCAAATGTTAGGGAATTGTGTAAATATTTTTGTGCTTGAATTATTAGTGTTTAACGGCCAGCTCCATACCACACCAAAGTCACTTGGCCCCTTCCCCTAAAATAGGATTACGAATATCGTAATACTCACATAAGGGGCATAACCAGATTCAACTGTCACATACAAAATGTCAAAGACATATGTGAGGGCCAAACTATGTCTCCAGTCGGGATTCCGGTAAGGATGAACCCCGATCGTTAAATTACCCATCGCGTGCTCCCACCTGCCACCCACTCGTTTATAGTGTCCTACTTACGTAATGGATTTTGATGAAATATGGCGCATCAAACGCGTGTTCATGAGTTGCATTTGGTGGTCTAGGGAGTTTGGCACAGACTTATGTCGTTTTTGCGAAGAATCGATTTCCGTGTCGGAATCGATTTCCGTGTCGGAGACACGGAAATCGATTCTTCGCAAAAACGACAGAAGTTTGGGCGAAAATACAGAGACCACCAAATGCATCTTAACAAGACGTATTTGATGCGCCATATTTCATCAAAATCTGTTACGTAATAAGGAAACTATAAAAGAATACGTACTTTGAAGCGGTACTTGTTGTTGTTAGTACCACGTGATCGTACACCTTGATTCTCGGGCCACACAAGTATTACAGTGTATGACTATTTCTCTTGTATTTCAAATGTGCATTGACCAAGCATTATCAATAAGCATAGCTTAAGCTCGATTCACATGTTCGAAAAAGCAGGCGACTGATAAATAACAACAGATACATTGTATATTGATACGATGGCATGTATTATGTAAACGCTAAACTAACAATTGTTTTAGACCTTATGAAAAAATAATGCACATGCAAATACATGTTTGAATGTTCAGTTGATTTTCATTGGTATTCCCTAGGTCATGATCAGTAATTAATTGGACAGTCAATAATTATGTATCTGATGAATGCACCAGAACATCTTAGGTCCGACGTCAAATAAAAGGCACCTGACATTTGCTAAACTTACAGATCCGGGGGCCCGTTTCACTAAACTTCGTGCAAAATTGAAATCCACAATAACATTTGTTCCGACAGCCGATTTTGGCAAATCTTTCATGGATGTGCTGCATTTAATGACGTGAACCCTTAGGTACAAAATGTTAGCATTAGAGAAACATGTCAAAGTGATAAGCAAATTCATAGAAATCTTTGTACGAACATTTTTATCGTACAAAGTTTAGTGAAACGGGCCCCTAGTTTGCATGTTCATTCCCACAGTTGGATAGGCATGTATTCATTTTTCCAGCATTCACTAAATGAATGGAGAATAATGTTGGCCCTGATCAGACTGTGTGGATGTGCAAGTTTGTCTGTGGCTACGTTGGTCGCAAACATTGTAAGGTAGCTTTTCTCAGACGGGGGCCAATTGACAACATAATAAAATTGTTGTACATTGTATGTCATATATAACACAATTCCTCGTATTTGTCGAATGCAGTGATGGTGATAGGATTTATCTGAAGAAGCACCATTTACTGTCTGATGAGCACAGCATCTGTAAGGTAAATAAATACATTGTGATTATATGTACTTATCAATAATTAGCCCTTTCACAGGCCTCAACTACAGAAGCCTATTAGGGTCACTTCACTTTTTTTTAATTTCCATTTATTCAAGATGTTTCCTTGAATTTTCAAGTTCTTTTCTTGAATTTTCATGATTTTCAAGTTTTTTTCTTGAATTTTCAAGATCTTTTCTTGAATTTTCAAGAAAAGATCTTGAATTCAAGAAAAGATCTTGAAAATTCAAGAAAAGATATCGAAAATTCGAGAAAAGAACTTGAAAATGCAAGAAAATATCTTGAAAATTCGAGAAAAGAACTTGAAAATTCAAACATTCGAGAAAAGAACTTGAAAATTCAAGAAAAGATCTCGAAAATTCAAGAAAGTATCTTGAAAATTCGAGAAAAGATCTCGAAAATTCAAGAAAAGAACTTGAAAATTCAAGAAAAGATCTTGAAAATTCAAGAAAAGATCTTGAAAATCAAAATTCAAGAAAAGATCTTGAATAAATGGAAATACAAAAAAGTGAAGTGGCCCTAATGGGCTTCCGTACTCAACACATCCACTCTTCCGCTCGTATTTCTATCTTGGATATTGAACAGACAGTGCGGCATAAACATTAACACGTATATAGGAGTGTAAGAGTTGAACTCCAATCTGAACGAGAGGAAAATTAAGAATTTGTCGAGGCCTGCTTTCAACACTACAGGAATTATCTATCCCAATGCTAGCAAATAGTGTAGATTCAGATGAGCCGGCTCGTAACGAGTCGTCTCATCAGGACCTACATTGTTTGTAGATACTTTTATGTTTTATGAGATCCCACCAGTTCTGATCAACGTAATAGTCTGAAAAGATTAATGAAATATTCCATTGCAGTTACTTAGGGGTGACAGGGTTAAAGGGGCCAGTGGAATGATTGATTGAAAAGTGTAAGTGAATGGGTTTAACGTCCCAGCAACAGCTAAGGTCATATAGAGACGGTACCACAGTTTAAAGTCTCATCCAACAGACCAGTGGGATGGAAATACTATGAAAGTTTGAAGTTCTAACCCCTAGGCAATAACCTAATCAGACGATTAGGGTAAAACACAAACTATGATGAACAATATAAATGAGCAACATGAATACAATGATAACACTAGATTTTCCGATACAAGTTGGTTTCATGGAGAAAGCTAAGCAAACCGTCAATGTTCTCCACCTGGAAGTAACATTGAAGTGTTTGCGTCGAATATTGGCAAAGTCGATACAGTCCAGTAAGATCTGTGCACTTTAAATGCGCTGTGACTTGGAAAACACCATGGACGCGATTCACCATTGAGCATATGCGAATGTGTTAATATTATAATGATATAATTCTTTGAATTTTAAACCTTCATATTCACAATCTTGCATTATACACATTGCAGTCATATCAGACAGTGTTCGCAGCGTCACATGATCTATATTTCGAAAAAGGTAGATCAATTCATTCCTCCTGAATAACACAAGTTGTTTAGCCATCAATATGAGGCAGCTACTGATGTATAACATATCAGGAGATAGACAAACTTCGGTTGTACGTTTTGTTTGTTTAATGGTGTTTAACGGCCTATCAACAGCTAAGGTCATTTAAAGCCGGGCCAACGGGTTCGATCCCACATGTAGCCTGCTGCATTGGAGGGAAACTCCCTAAATCAGAAAGGAATATTAACATCAAAATAAATTCTCTAGTCAGCCATGAAAATAGAATTACCGGACCTGGGGGACGTTTCACTAAACTTTTTACGACTAATATGTTCGTAAGTGCAAATTTAGGATCGTCTGGAAATTTCAATTGATATATTTACATTTATAGAGCATAGGCTGCATACGCAGCATATGCTCAATAAATGTAAATCCAATAATTGTTTACAATAATACATTGTTAATATGCAATTTACAGACTATCATAATTTTGCACTTACGAACATTTTAGTTGTACAAAGTTTAGTGCAATGGGGCCCTGGTACCAGGTCCACATCACACCAATACAGGGAACAAAATAGTTTGTTACATTCGAACAAGAGGGCTTAACACTTGCAACACAGCAGACCTCTATCGTAATGTTTGAAAACAGTGTCGAGTCAGATGAGTCAGGTCGGAACCCGCCTTCTTATCAGTATCTGCACTATATGTGGGTAAGTACTGAATTTTTGAAACAGTGCCCCTTTCTAAGTAAAGGAATTAAGTCTGAAAATAAGCAGGGAGGAGTCCAAATGAGATACTTAGCGGAGAACGCGTTATATTGTATGCCTGTGGAGTCTTAGACAGTAACTTAAAGTGAGACGTAAGCATGTATTCAGAATTTGGTTTAAGTTAAGTCAAATCAAACTTGAGCTATTGTGTGCTATGTCTGAGTAACAAGTTGAATACATACCGGTAACATTAGGGGATAACTACATTTTGTTTTGATATTTGGAGCGGTATGTTGGGAGGTTTCATGGTCCGAGAATAAGTTTTACGGCAACACATTAGCAGAGCCGTAAAACTGATTCTCAGACCATAAAATCTCACATATACCGCTCCAAATCGCAAAACAAAGCATGGTTATCCCCCATTCTAATGCATTATAGTGTGCTCCCTGCTTTCTGAAACGTCGGAGCATATCATGAACCGCGATATTTTTCAATTCGTCAGCTGATTGTTGTCGTCATCGATAGCCGCCTCACACCAAATGAATTTGAAGAAATGTAACTCAGCCGAAGAATATTCCCATTTTCTATGACATGTTTACATATATAATACTCAACTGTAAAGTTTATTTTAACAATTTTATTGCTTTCTATATGTAGTTGCAACAATAAATTGCTTTTATTCATTAAAAAACTTGCCAACATTTCTGCCGTACTATTGGGCGAGTGTGATTTTTTACAACGGGAATGTCAACAAGTGTCAACAGAATTTCCCAGGATTTACTCCTATTTCAGGGGCCAGTTTCACCAAACTTCGTATGACTAAAATGTTCGTAAGTGCAAATTTAGGATTGACTGGAAATTTCAATTGATGGATTTACATTTATTGAGCATAGGCTGCATGCAATCATTGTTTACTAGAAAACATTGTTAATGTGAAATTTACAGGCTATCATAATTTCGCACTTACGAACATTTTAGTCGTACAAAGTTTAGTGAAACGGCCCATGATTACCCATCTACAATGCAGTTTATTGTGCATAGTCAAGTATGTGCACATACAATTATAGGCTGTTGCTGTCATATTGTGTTTGCATTTGAGCATTTGAGATGATCACTTGAATCTTCTTTATACATGTATTTTGGGTGGGTGCGGTAATATTTTGGTGCATTTGTTGAAGGGCCACCGTGAAGTTACGTTCGTCAGTCCTTGGTCGATTTTCTTTTTCCGCTTTGGGTTGTACAGGTTAAGATGGCAGAACGGATAACCGAAAGTGTGCCGAAAAATGATTTTCGGAAAAAATCTGATTGAAGACATTATGTATACGAGACGTGCAGACTGATTGTGATTATGCTGATTTAACATTGGGTAGATATGTACTTTATAATTATCGTTTTCCTCTTTCTGGGCTTTGCACAGCTACAGTTTGGCCTGCGAATAAATTAGTAACAATGATGATAACTGGTTATTAGCAAACAATGCCCCATATAATGGCTCTAAAGTTGCTGTTCTGGAGACGATTCTAATCAGGGGCGGATCCAGCATTTGGGGTGGGGGGGGGGGGTTGTTTCTTATTTTCGAGCCTTTTGGGGGTAGGGTAGTTTGCAACCACGGAATCCCCCTTTAGATCTGCCCCTGCTAATAGATCTAGGTGTTCACTTTCAATATAATTAAAATTACTCTTATGTACATGTTTGTTTACAACTACATGTACAGCCTTATAAATGTGTTTAAACAAATATCACTGTGCCAATGAAGATCTCGAATCGTTTATCTTTGTTATCAAGTAACTTGACCATAGATACATGTACTCTCACTGTTCCATGAATTGTCCTATCCTGCGTTGACCATAGATACGAATACCTGTAGCCAATTTCATAACAATTGCAAAGAATACTTATCTAGCAAAGTATAATGCATTATTTCATATAGAACTTGTATACATTTGATGATTAAAAGTATGCAGAATTATTATACTGAATTTATTACATTATCACAGCCATTTTGGCTGTGATAATGTAATAAATTCAGTATAATAAAAATTAATAAATTTATTCTTAAATTGAAAATTTCTCCCTCAAAGTATACTTTGCTAGATAATTTTGGTGAAATAGGCTACAGGTAACTTTACTGAAGATACATGTACTCTGACTGTTAATGAATTGTTGTATTCTGTGTTGACCAATGATACGAATATCTGGGTTCCAACGAATTGAAAACTGATTTTCTATTGGTTGAACAACGTCACACGATGTTACTGGATGACATCAGTGTAATGACACAACGTAATCAATTATATTTGGCCATTGGCTAGATACTGTTACCTGATATATAGAATACCTGGATAGTGTGATTTAATATCAAGTTTATCGGGCTCGGCTCGGAAACGGTAGGAATTCCTCGACAAGCCTCAGAATTCCAGAATTACATTTTACTGATATCAGGGGCGATAACCGTGTTTATTTAAAACGTTATATTTCATGAGGAATATAGATTCACTCATACATGTATGTGGACGTGACAGGAGAAATTGGGCTTATGGGCTATGCGACCAGTGTAGATCCAGATCAGACTGTGCATCCGCACAGTCTGATCAGGATCTGCACTGTTCGCCATTCCATCAATGAAGCAACCGTCATTCTTCTAACAAATAATATAAACTGTTATCAGGCTACAGGAGTGTGCTATTTGATCAGGATATACACTGGTCACACAGCCCACAAGTCCCATTTCTCTGGTCACAGCCACATAAGAGTGATATCTTTAACAATGTTGAACACAGGTCTCAAAACATTTTAGGGTCACTTACCTTTAACCCTCATAATGGTAATTACATTTTGTCATTTGCTGGATATTTTTTTATTATTATTATTTATCAACAAACACACAGGTTGGCAGCAATTTACAATAATTTCCAGGAAATGGTTCTAAAATGTTGTCAAACTCATGTTTTTATTGCGAAAAAGACGGATGGATGAATGGACGGACGGATAGACAGGCCGAAACCTATAGGGCTTATAGAGAATGCAAATTTGTTAAGCTGTATTAGAAGCTGTATTAGAAGCTGTATTGTAAGGCAAAGTTCCAGAAATGGCAGAGCGATAGTTCAAACGCTGTAAAAGGAGATCAAAGGCAATGCAAATAGTTAACAACATGCAATAAATTAAATTGCTCATGCCATGCTCATATATGTACGGTACATGTAATTGTATAAAAAATAATGAAAATATTAAAAACAAAATGTATAAGTAATTTGACCTTGGATATGAAGGCCACATGGGTGTGGTATGCAATGAAAATATGGATGATGATAAGGAAGTACATGAAGTTTTAAGTCAATCCGACTTACCGTTGCAGAGATAATGGGTACCTGAAAACTTAAGCGTGGACGGATGGACGGAAGAACGGACGGACGGAATTACGAAAACTATATATCCCTTGACATACTTCGTATGCGGGGGGTGTGTGTGGGGGGGGGGGGGGGGTATAATAAAATATTGAATGACAAAAAAAATGGACTTACCTTCAGCAGCAAGCAATATTACCTGTGCACCATGAACCCATTTGAGTCTAAGGATACGATAATTGTTGTTGACAAAATCTAATGATTTTGTTATTTCTCCATAATGGTATATGTTGTTACCAATGCGGGGGGTGGTGTGGGGGGGGGTGGGTATAATAAAATATTGAATGACAAAAAAGAAATGGACTTACCTTCAGCAGCAAGCAATATTACCTGTGCACCATGAACCCATTTGAGTCTAAGGATACGATAATTGTTGTTGACAAAATCTAATTATTTTGTTATTTCTCCATAATGGTATATGTTGTTACCACTCATGTGAACCGTCGTCGAGACGGTTCAAATGAGTGGCAACAACATATACTTTCGAGATGAAATAAAGAAATTAGAATGTTTTCCCAAAAAAATGTTTCATACTACAGTAATTGCCGTCTTTAATGGGTTAACGCTACTCAAAACTGACAAAAGTCAACTGCATGCATTCACTACAACAGCAATATTACCTTTAGTAACACCGCAAAAAGGGTCGCAAATAGTAAGTATGGCAAGAGAGACATTACTCCTGTCTTTTTTAGTTTCTTTCTCATCATGAAGTCGACACATTTTTTCTTGTTTTCCGTGAATGGTGGATAGCGAATACTGTTCAAACAAAACATGAATATGTATTAATGTATGCATGCATATGATGTGTGTTAGACATTGTTGTACCCCTTGCTTTCGTCACTGCATTATCTCGAAAACCAAACAAGATATTATTGATATTATTGTAAAACAAGTTGACCCTTACAGTGCTGAATTCAATTTTGTCGTCCGTGGTTTATTTTTTATTTATTTTTCTCATCAACAGCAAAGTTTAACAGTGCTTTAAGATCATTCCCAATGGGAATTATTTTAAAGTGCTGTCAAACCATGTTCTATTGACAATTAAGGCAAAATATGAAACAACAGCAGACGACAATTCCTCATTTACATTGAAAATGTTCACCAATTTTCAAAATCATTTAGCAGGAAATGGATATTAAACATCATAAATTTAGAAATAAAATATCAGAAATAACATTTCTCCTCATACCAGAAAACCTGACGATATTAATGCTACAGTAATATCATGTTATTTGGAACAGATACCTACTAGCCCGTGAGCCAATAACCGAAACCCTCCCCTCCCTGTGGGATTTTTGCAGACATACATTTCCTGAAACTACATTCAATTATGAGTGTTAATCCGTTGTCTGCGCTCTGTAACCCGATGGATGAACATATGGCGTCATTTTCAAGTATGTCACCCTCGGTATTTTCAGTATCTTGAAAAATCGCATTTTTTAATAAAGATTGCCTAACTTATATCCTTTTGTTCGAATAAGATGGTATTTTCGTACGTTTTCCGAGATTTTGAACACCATGGAATAGAATAGTATACAATTGAAATAAATTTGACAATCTAGAAGTCATATTTCACAGGTTTTATTAACCCACCCACCCAATTTCAATGGTAAAATATACATGTTAATAACTTTATGAAAAGTTGGCGTTTTTCCATTTTATCAATGTCAATGTAGTCTAGTAGGGCCAATTGAACATATCCAATGTATATACGTCGACTATTTAGTGTCTACCACAAAATATACAACGTGAAAAATAACGGATTTTCGACCATTCCCCACCCACTCATTTTACAATGGCAATTTAACAGGTATGTAATATTATGCAATTTAACAACATTATAACCGCTTACGATGGATTGAACACAACTCAAATATGTAACATTATTGTCCATACTTACTAAATATACTTTGGGTGTCTCATCTGGTATGCTCATATGTTTATACATGTACATGGATGCAAGTGGAAGTCCAAGCTCGTTTGAGATGGGATAGAAGAACAATTGGGATTGGTGTAAAATGTCATTTATTTTTAAATGACGATGGCTAGCACATGGTACCAGCCGTACTGTTAATGACAGAATAAATGTCATGTTTTTCAATTGACTAAATGGCTAGTACATGGTACTAGCCGTACTGTTAATGACATGAGTTAGATTTTTGTATAACTGCTTCCATCTAAAAGGTGGGCATACACATCCGCCTGAGGAAAGCCCATAATCCGAGCTGAATATTCACAAAAACATTATATTCAGATCTTGACCTGGCGCCGGGTCCATGCCGCCCCAGGCATCGAGCCCAACCCCAAGAGTAATACGATCAGCTCGATCATCATCAGAATCTTTGGTTATGACAAAAGTTTAGCTCTCAAGCCTCAAGCCATTAGGTACATGAGGGCCAAACTATGTAGGTCGGCAGTCCGGTAAGGATGGACCCCGATTGTTAATTGACACATCGCATGCTCCCACAACACACCTCAAAATTGGAGGTGGTGGGGAGGAGGTGGTTTAAATTTTTTATTTTCTAAGAATCTCTCCTGAACAAAGGCAGCTAATTTATGCTATCACGTGACCATAATTCAGGGGAGATAACTTTTGTTGACCAGCTGTTTGATGCTTGCGTTATTTCGGCCGCACCTACTCTAAGGCCTTGCACGCCGTTACGCAGATGTGAACCCAAAACATATTATCTGCAATAATATTCCTTTGGGTGTCTCATCTGGTATGCTCATATGTTTATACATGTACATGGATGCAAGTGGAAGTCCAAGCTCGTTTGAGATGGGATAGAAGAACAATTGGGATTGGTGTAAAATGTCATTTATTTTTAAATGACGATGGCTAGCACATGGTACCAGCCGTACTGTTAATGACAGAATAAATGTCATGTTTTTCAATTGACTAAATGGCTAGTACATGGTACTAGCCGTACTGTTAATGACATGAGTTAGATTTTGTATAACTGCTCCCATCTAAAAGGTGGGCATACACATCCGCCATAGTCATAGATGTAACATGTCGCTAGACACATGTACATCAATGACACGCCCACCCGTAGGACTTCCAATTTACAACCAATAAACCGCATATAACTCAACAATCAGAAAGGCATGTAATATTGCAACACAACATGTATATTTAACACCAACACTTGCCTACCTTGACTAGTAGGACGATAACTAACATTGGCTATGAACCACGTTATCTGAGACCAAACGTCACCAGTGCACGTGCATGTAATTGCGCGACTGTCAGACTACACTGTACACTCGAGCAACCACACCCACAATAGCTGGCTATTATCCACACATTACAACGTGACCTTCGTTCATTATATACATAAATTGGACATGGTTCTTCTCTCAGGCTGTTATCCATGCATTGCGTGACTTCGTACCTTATTTACATAATTTGGATATAGTTCTGTATCAGTGCATAGCGCAACGATGAATGAATGCCAGTCTACACTGTGCATCCACACATCCCTGCCCAAACCCACTGGCGATCAACACCTCTTCCGTTCCATCATTTACCCGCGCAAGCGTGTGCACTCGCGCAAATGTCAGACTGCTCTGTACACTCAGCGAATACACTCGCATACACTGGCCGATATACCGTATGCACGCAATGAGTGGACTTACAATACATTATTTACATAATTTCAACATTGTCCACATGACAACATGAAGCATCATATTGGTAATAGTGTAAAAACAGTAGTACACATAGGAAAATACATAATATCAGTCAATACTGTGTCAGTAGCACTATACCCTCACCATACACGGAGACCTTGAAGTAGAAATGCAAAGAATTTGTGTTTTTCTTCCTTTAAAGAAAACTTGGATTTTAGACTAAATTCTGCATTATTAAGGATGCATAATAATCGACAGGTTATAACGTATTGACACACCAATGGGCATTGGAGAATTATGACATTTCTACTTCAAGTACTAATCTACAGCTGCAGTACAGGCAGCCGAATGTAGTTGTGTACTGCATCTGAAGACCACCTGCCCATTTTCCGTATGGCTTCTTCTGAATGACCCTCAAGTAGTGCGGCAGGCACTAGCCGCTCCAATCCTAAAACTATGAGGCTTGTAGCGTGTCGGATCTAAACCCAGAAACGACACCAAAAGTTTCATTTTTTCCAAGACGAACGAATATGTGACTGGCAAGCCGTTTTGAAATTGAAACAAGGGGCCAGATGCGTGTCGGAAAACCTGGCGGTAAGCATACAAAGCTAAAACGGGACAGAACTGAGCTTGACGACATGAAAAATGCAGCACAACTGGCGATGACCCTTTCTTATGTTTGTAATGATGCAGTGTAATGTTTAAACCACAAAGTTTTCCATTTTCTGTCACAAACTGTGCATCCGCCACTTGCAGCACATGTGACGGATCTGATGACGTTTTCAGACACAATTCTCCCATTCTGAAGAATCCATTATATGCTAATAGAAAAATAGCGGGTAGCAACACGCGATATTGCTGTGCAGTGATGGTTATAGGAATAGACTCCAACAGCTGCCGTAATATTTGTTTGGTAATTGGTAAGCGAGAATCGACACTACCTTTTAGTTTTGAAAGCCCCTCAAACACTTGCGCACTAAAAATGAGTCAACTGGGTCCGCAAATCCATGCAATTTATGTGTAAATGCTATGGCTGAAGCATGTGAAGCAATTGTGCTTGACGCATATCCAGATTGTAATAAGGAGGACAAATAGTTTACCAAATCAGCTGTGGAGACTGGCAGTTTTATTTGGGTCGCGTTTCTGAGTATACAATAATCACGAACTGAAGCCAATATTTCAAGTATGACAATCGTGTTGATTTAGCCAAACTTGAGGCCAATACATGGACAGACGCGGCATTCAAACCCGTAAGAGCTCTGACGGAATCGGACACGGTATTTAATCCAGGCCCGGTGCACATTGTCTCGCTTTCTGAAATTCAAAACGAGACAAACAGTCAGCCACAGTATTAACTTTTCCTGGTACATGTCGAGCACGGAAAACAATATTGTGACGCATCGTGGCAATAACTAATCGTCGTACAAGTCTCATGATTTCCGGATTTTTTGACGACATCTTGTTTATCACAAACATTGTGCACTCATTGTCAGTAGAAAACAGGATTCTATGATTTGCCATAAGGTGACCCCACAATTCAACAGCAAGCACGATGGGAAATAGCTCTAATGTATTGATGGCAAGGTGTGACATACTATCAGGCCAAGACCCATAACACCACTTGGTACCAAACACTGCCGAGAACCCCCGGGTAGTGGCCGCGTCAGTGCTTAAATGGAGAGTATCAGCGGGAACCCAATCATCAAACAAAAACAGCGACTTCCCATTGAAACTGGACATGAACACATTCCATGCAGCCAAATCAGCTCTAGCCTCCTGAGTCAGACGTATCTTATATTGTGGCCTTGCAACACCCTCGTCAGATCATGCAGACGTCTTAAAAAAGTGCGACCTGGAACCACTACCATTGTGGCAAAATTCAGCAAACCCAACAATGATTGTAACTCGTGTAACGTAACTTTTTTCCGTTTCTGCATATCATTGAGCGATGTACGAATTCTCTCAACTTTTGTCATCCGGCAATTTGATAACCATTGCTTCGGAATCAACTTCAATACCATATGATGATTTGAGTAGTTGGGGCTAACTGTTTTGTCAGATTTGAGCGGAATTCTCAATTGCGCACACATCATAAATTGATCCAATGATTGCTGACACGCAGATGAGTTTGGTTCTCCAGCCAAGAAAAAATATCATCTATTAAGTGACTGATGTTTGCATTAAACTTTGTCTGCATGATCCAATGTAGAGCCTTGCTAAAACACTCAAACGTCTGACAGCTTGAACTCAACCCGGCTGGGAGACAACGGTCCATTGAAATATATGTTCTGACCATTACTGAGGGGAAAGGGAAATGAGAAACCCAACAACTCATAATCAGCTGGGGATATCGGAACCAAACGATATGCGGTCTCAATATCAGTTTTTGCCAATCAATGTAGCATAGCCAAGACGTTTGACTATTGCCACAATGTTATCAATAGATTCATAGACATTGTGTGAATACTTTGCTTATTCCATCGTTAATGGACTGACCGACTGGGAAGGATAGATCATGAATAAGTCTGAATGAATTGCGTCCTTCTTGGGAATAAGCCCCAGGGGTGTGAACAAATCAAAGTTGGAGGTGGTACTGTAAATGGACCCAATAATCCTATCAGCATTAAGTTCTTTTTGAATTTTTGACTGGAGAATTTCTATATTATCCAAGGCTGAACGGTGATTTTTACAACATTGAAAACTGCGAAGGGCCCTCATACGGGACGTTAAACCCGAAAAGTAAACCCCGAAATCAGAAATTCTTGCTTTTTCATTATCGTATCCATGCACCCACTCCCGTAACTTACCAACGTCTATTGGCGTTGGGAGTGTTCCTTCGAGGGTGTATGGGTTGGGACCACGAAAGGGCTGAATCGGTGTTGGAATCGAATATGGGCGACGGTGCAACTGGGTGCCCCACAGATCGCGGGGTACAAATGGCTGACTGACTACTGGGGCTGGTTGTACACCAGGACGAGCAGTATTGTATGGTCCCCTAGGACGGACAAAGGGCGAAAACGAAAACACTTGAACTGGGATGCCTAGCACCACATCCCGAGCAGACATGAGCATAAGAGCACACAGGCTTAGCACAACCTGTCTGCTTATTGTAAGGCCCAACACGGGTCAGCGGGTGCCGAATTAGTGGCTGCAGGTGGGGCTGTCACTCCTTTCAAAGTGACAGCCCTCAACCACAGCTCCTGGTGCAATGCACCCCAAGGGGAGAGGCTGGAACTGGCGGTGTTCCCTGAAAGATCTGTCATAAAAAGTGAAAGCCTGATGGCCATATGCTTTCGCCAAGTCCTGGACGACTGTGATGTAGGACAGTAAGCCGGACACGGAATCAGGGTGACGCTTCGTATATATATCCATGAAGATATAGAAAGCCCGAAGCCACATCTCCAGCGACAAATATCTTGCCTTGGGCTTCGATGTCACCCTGACTACCGCGTCCGACTCATCCTCCTGTACACTGAATCTCATGTTGTCTGATCCAGCACCTGGCAAAAGCAAGTGCCAAGTCAACAAACTTATCCTCCCATATTTGAATTTTAAGCTTGTCCGAACCATGGAAGGACAAGCCAAGATTGTACCCATGAATATTTGTAAGTGGGAGCTGAGGGGTGGTACAAGTACCCTGACCACTAGCCATTGTGTGATTGTCCACCAACATATGGGGCACGTTCAACAGTGCCGGATCTTACACCTGCAAACTGCTGCAGTGGACACACCAGCAGACGACACCGTTGGTGGGGCAGGCTCGGGCCCATTGCTGGTGGAGGCACCACTCTCAAGTACTGCAACGTCATTCGGCTGACCGGGAGTGTGGGACGCCGATACTGTTTTTAATTGGCTGCAAAACGTTCCATCTGGCGCTCTGCTTGTGGAAACAGCCCACTATCCCACATTTTTTTATTTTTTTTTTTCGAACAACTTTTCCACAAATTCTGTTTTCGTTGACGTCGCTACTGCCACTGGCCTCGTCCGTCTCGACCGCCTCGACCGCCTCGACCGCAGCACGGCTCCGGAGATGCATGGTCTTCGCCCGGGCCTTCGGCATGGCTCTGCGAATGGGATTAGTGAATCTAAAACATCTAGCATTTTATAAAACAGTGTAACTTGGCTGAGTATGAAAACATCACTGCAGGTTCCACTTACCACTTTCAAGCCGCTAATAGCTTAAAATGTGTACACACACAGTGATTTAATTATGAAAATCTGATAATATGAGATAATCTTGCTTGCCTATGACACAACAGCAACTGGATCACATCGGCCCAGCTAATTGGATGTATTCGTGCAGTCTGATCCGGCCCCACACTGTTAGTGAATGTCAATGAAGTTACATTAATGACACCAGCAGGTGACTAGATTCCAAACATAAAGTGTGAGTGTGCAAACAGGCCAACAGGCGCATGTACATAGTCACTAACTCAGCAACACTCCACTAATTAGTTATCAAGTGCACACCTGAGTGACCTAACTCATAAAATTCTACAATTATTAAAAATTGTTAATGTTACATTTTTTGCGTGCAACACAGCACAACTGATATGAGTACACACACCAGTGATCTCAATCATATGTTGATAAACTAACAAATTCAAATTGTATAGAGTGCAACAACAGCACAGCAACCTTATTGAGTACACACACCAGTGACTCATGTATATATAGTCCTATAATTATTCATCAACATTAAACCAATTGTAATATACATCTTATACAGCTTGCAACAACAGCACAGACTGATGGTGTACACACTCCCATTGATCCTAATATAGGTGTTATAAATATTAATTTCAAATTTAACAAAAGGTGCAACAACAGCACAACTTGATCATTGAGACACACACCAGTGACTCAAATTTCATAAAATTATTAAAGTAACTTACGAAAAATGCACCACTGCATAGCATGATCATGGTGAATTTGTAATGTTTTATAACTATCAATTTGTAAATTAACCCACATTAATGGCATTATAAACATGTATAATCATTCAATTAAACAATAGTATGCACCTGTACCGCAGGTGTATATAATAGTCAATAGACAGATAGGCATAACACTAACTTCTACACAGAGTGCACTACACGACAGCACTAACACGGTACACACACATACCATGCACCTGCTGCAACGAGTGATATTTATATAAGAAATGCTATATTTAATTAATTCAGACACATGCATCTTCTACGAGACGTGTGAGGCTGTGAATTAAACCGGGAGTGAGAGTGTGCAAAAAAGAATGGTCACAAAATTAGCAGTCAGACTAGTCCATTTACGAGCGGCTCATCAGGATCTACACATTTTGCCAAAACCACATACAGGTCTGTGGGATGGGGTAAAACGGATTAATTGGAAAAATGGAAACTTGTGAATACTATGAATGTAACCACCTGTTTATTATGGAGAGAACATATATCATGTCTACCAATGTGACAGACGCACGACGAAGTCCCGGACACTTCTCAGATATTTTGGAAATCCGACCTCCATCGACAAGTGGACCCCATCTGGACAAAACACATTGGAACTGGAATTCCACAATCCTGTACGGTGTCGCCAACAATACACTGCAGAATCCGGGTTCTGCTTGACGAGTTCCTCCAGATGTATGTTTGCCTCCAAAACATGGGCATTGAACTCATCATATGGGATGGCCTCTCGTCTAAACACCTGGCACAGTCCAACTTTCTCCACCTCAAGTACATTTCGGAGGTATTTAGCATGGCTAAACAAGTGACGAGCAAACAGTTCAGGGGAGTACGCAGGATCACATAAATCATTAGTGCCAATGTCCAGGACAACAATATCACACCCACGCAAAACATAGTCCTTCTTATGTAACCTGGAGAATTTATCATTCCGTAACAGCAGCCCACCATAACCGACAACGTCCACATCAAATTTAGTAGTGTCTAACCCAAGATTGTAGTTGTCTGCATGGCTGTCAACGAACGATTTCAGTTTCTTTGGGAAGCTGTGCCCAAAAACACACACTTTGAGCGGCTCCGGCATATTTACAGGTGATCAACATCAGGCCAAAACACAAGAGGTCAACAACATGACACAATAACACGCCAACACACGGAAAACTAATGACGCAAACTCAACACACAATACAGTGTCAACACAACATGACACAATAAACACGCCAACACACGGAAACTAATGACGCAAACTCAACACACAATACAGTGTCAACACAATCAATAGTTTACCAATTGTATGGCTATATATGTGTTCAAATAAACACACAAAACCTGTAAATAACCAAATTACTTAAATTTTTATTTTCTAAGAATCTCTCCTGAACAAAGGCAGCTAATTTATGCTATCACGTGACCATAATTCAGGGGAGATAACTTTTGTTGACCAGCTGTTTGATGCTTGCGTTATTTCGGCCGCACCTACTCTAAGGCCTTGCACGCCGTTACGCAGATGTGAACCCAAAACATATTATCTGCAATAATATTCCTACGAGTCCGTGTTTTCGTCCGTCTGTACGGACATTTCTGAAATAAAAATTGACGGTAACGATTTTGAAATATATCCGAATATTCACACATTTCGGGGCACTAGATCATTATCGGCAACAGTAGTTGATCTACAACATTAATGATCTCGTTATAGTGGCGAGACAATCCTCACAGCATCAGGCAAGATGAAACACAATAGGCAAAAACTGAATCCACATATAATACAATTCAAGAGGCAACATACATCATGGTTTACAGTATTCAACTTGCAATACAAAATATTCTACATGTTGTTCAAGTCAAAACATCGCACCTGTGGCGAGGCAATCCTCACAGCATCAGGCAAGATGAAACACAATAGGCAAAAACGTAATCCACATATAATACAATTCAAGAGGAAACACATGTCATGGTTTACAATAACCAACTTGCAATACAAAATATTCTACATGTTGTTCAAGTCAAAACATCGCACCTGTGGCGAGGCAATCCTCACAGCATCAGGCAAGATGAAACACAATAGGCAAAAACTTAATCCACATATAATACAATTCAAGAGGCAACATACATCATGGTTTACAGTATTCAACTTGCAATACAAAATATTCTACATATTGTTAAAGTCAAAACATCGCACATGTGGCGAGGTAATCCTCACAGCATCTGGCAAGATGAAACACAATATGCAACAGCTTGATCCACATATAATACAATTCAAGAGGCAACATACATCATGGTTTACAGTATTCAAATTGCAATACAAAATATTCTACATATTGTTAAAGTCAAAACATCGCACATGTGGCGAGGTAATCCTCACAGCATCAGGCAAGATGAAACACAATAGGCAACAGCTTGATCCACATATAATACAATTCAAGAGGCAACATATATCATGGTTTACAGCATTCAACTTGCACACAAAAAAGTATACATGTTGTTAATGTCAAAACATCGCATCTATGGCGAGGCAATCATCACAGCATCAGGCAAGATGAAACACAATATACAAACGTTCCAGCCACATATAATACAATTCAAGAGGCAAAATACATCATGGTTTACAATATTCAAATTGTGATCCTCACAACATCAGGCAAGTTATGTGAAGTTCTAATTGTGAGATTAGTTTAAGATAAATCCAGACTAGTAATACGCGTCATCAGTGTCAAACATGGCATCAAGTAGGCTCTCTGCTTCATGATCTTCTGTTTCATCAGTATCAGGTACGTCATCCCGTTCCTCTATTAACAGATCAACCATTTCACTTGGCAGGTGATCTCCTTCTGTCCACTTGCATTCTAACAAGCCATTGTTAACTTCCCATCCATGTTCATCTGGTGGCGGTATGTCTGCATCACGCCGGTCAGCATTGTTCCAAATGAGCGTTTGTTAGTTGGCTTTTGCTACATGCATTTTCAGTGACGATCTGCATGGTGGTAAAAAGCTCATGTCAGCCCCATTGTACGTCGAAAGAAGATCGCCAGACCTGGGGCTACACTTTTGTAGAAATAGCTCCATTCGTAGCTTGTTGATATCTGTAATGTCTGATTTGTTGTACAGCAAGCATACAAAGTGTTCAAGCGTTTGAAATAGCTTTTCATAAACTGACTGAGACATTCCCAACTTCTGGAAGGCTTCAATAAACTCTGGTGCGTGGATTGGAGTGTTTTCAAAGGAGTAACTTTACCACGCCGAACGAAAGCACTTGTGCTATCACAGCCTGTAAAAGCATGGAGTGTAGGCAATGCCAAACACAATTCAGTTCCTATCTCTCCAATGACACCATGTATGTCAACCAGCCGCCTGTTGTTCCCAACTCCGGTATCTAACAGCAGTTGTTGTTGTTTCAGCTTCTGTCCGAATTTCAACATCAAAACAAACACATCCGTGTCAGGGGATCTCACAATAATGGTGGTGTTCTCTGGTGTATGCAGTGCATGGTACGCACAATGCAGGATTAGCCGTGTATCCACCTCCTCTTGCGATGAGTGCAACTCCTCTATCTCAACAGTTTGTGTAGTCTTACCATCAGTGCTAGTTAGCTGCATACATTGCTCCCCGCTTACAAACTGAATAGTCTTGCCGATCAGCTTTGGAGCGTACTTATATTGCATCCATTCAGACATGAGAAGTATACTTAGTTGTGTTTTGTTTGAATTGTTTGACAAGAACAGTTTCCAATCTCGTGGAACTTTTGTGAGAGGTCCTTTTATAATGTAAGTCTTTGATGTACCCCTGCGTAGTCGCTCAGATGCTTTTATTGACAAGTCTTGGTATGTATCTGTCACAAAATCAAACACGCTCAACTTTCGGGAGCTAATGGTATATGTTATCTGCAAGATCCGCGAATGTGTTTGACAAAGCGGTCTGCATGTGTAACAGTGCATTGCCGTCGATAATATAGCTCACTTGACCCGTCGGAGGTACATCAACACTATGTGATTGTCCTTCAAGCTGGTGCATGAGTTTAGCATTATCAGTTTTTGCTGGCGAGCCATCCGCAGTGGCGAGCGACCATGTCACAGGTCTCAATGGGTAGCTAAGCACATTTTCCATGTCAATGTTGTGTTTGAGAGCAAGTGAAATTAGCTGCCCAAATATATTTCGTTCAGCTACTAACTCCTTTGTCTTTCTCTGCGTACCAGTGAGCTTCACAGCTTTAGCGAGTGATGCAAATGTTTTCAGGCGCAACTGTTTTATTGGTGCATGAAAGCTGACTGACTTTTCAACAAACCGCTCCTGGACAAACCGCGCAAACCTTTGTTTTCCTGTCATTTCTGCAGACAGCAGATCGTCAACGACATCTTTAGGAGCTGGCGCCCCTGAAGATATGCAATAGAGCGATTCATCTGATACTTCAAACGGATCTATAAAATTTCCTATTGCATTGATAATTTTCTTGACGTCTGTTTCCCTTCTGGATATTTCCGAAGTTCGTGTGTCCTTGTGTGAAGACTGTTCATGCGCGTTCATATCAGCCAGTTCAAGCGTAGCATCCATGTAGCTGGCTCGGAAGTGTCTCGTCATACACCATCTGTAGTATGCTGCATAATTGCGGCTGAAACATATGATACCTCCATGTGACTTAGCATGGCTGGATGACGGAACACTGGACGACAAAAATACCCGAAAGGGCCATTATATAATACCTGTTTGGCGGCCATTTTGAAAATAATTACCGTTGATAGCACACCAGAAATAATGCAAATCGATTTGAAAAAGGATCTGCCATGTGAATATGTTGCTACTGATATGATTAAATTGTAGGTAGCTCATCGTGTGGTGAAAAAGAATGTTGCAAGCATAAACAATTAAGTATTTTGGCGGCCATTTTGATAATTGTGGCTATTTGAGGATGGTATCCAATATAAAACTTATTGTTAGTCATTGTATACTCAATTGGTAAAAAAATGATATCGCTTTACATGGAAGAATGTGATTTAAATGACACATATCGGCCTGAACTAAAACCACCCAATTTTGTATGGCGGCTATTTTGGAAAATGGCCGCCATTTGTTCATCCATCGGTTTTGTAGGCGCAGACAATCAGCTTTGATAGACAATAGGTTACTGAATCCGAAAATCATACTGACCAAAAATCCCACGGGGGGGGGGGGGGGGGGGGGGTGGGGGGGGGGGGGGGGAGGGGGGTTATTGGTGGCTCAAGGTCTATACTGTCTGTTCCACGTTTTGCTGCTAGCGAACTATTGGCTAATAAACACATTAAATTTGAAAAATATTTAAATGTAATTACTTTTTCATCAATAACAAAAAAGTCACCCTCCCAAAAAAAATTATGTTGATAAAATTTCATCAAATATTGATTTTATTGCGAAAAAAATATTTTCCTATGGGAATTTAACATGGCGGCTAAAATACATTTTTTTTTTATTTATTTTTTTTATTTGTGGGCCGATTTTCACAATCTAACTTGTATTGTTTTCTAAGTTACATTTCCAAGCTATCTAACGAGGTTTTGGAGTCAATTTCCAAATTATTTTTTTTCCCCTACCCCAGCTCTTCCTTTTCCCCCATGTTAAATTCCCATAGGAAAATCATTCTTTCGCAATAAAATCAATACCAGCCATTATTCACAAACTGGAACTGTATTCAATATACCTACATGAAATAATAGATTATCAATACTTGGAACTGTTTAACCTGTATGTATGTTCTGGACATCAACATCATTAAATTAGTGTGCTATCGTTTCAATCTGACTTTTGCCTGCAACCTAATGTATACAATTTTATATTGTACACACATCTTTTGGTACCACTAATTTACTAATATGCCAACTGATCGGACCCCTGTGCCTCCTGGTGAATAGTGTGGTTAGGCTTGGAATCTGTCAGCTGGGGTGCTACCGCTTGATGCTGAATTCCCCGTTTAACATTCAACCCGGTAATAGACATCCCAGCTATAGGGTGAGTACTACAATACATCTCACCCACGGATCCAAGCCGACGTAGACCACACCTGACCACGCGGGACGGTCACATATGCATCAAATGCTCCTGATTACCATATTGCGAGGAATTGACATTGGAAGTACATGCATAGTTAATGAGTGTGTGACAATGATTAGTATTAGCCAACTCCCTATATAAATTGATATTCCATAGTACCTCTTATCATATCATAATTAGTTAAGAAATTGGTTATCATTGCAGTTAGCTACCTCGTTCCCACAACAAGATGGGTATGTCCGTATTAAGCCGTCATATTTTAAAGGTACACGCCCAGTCAGTAGGCACAAAATGTTCTTTATAGGAATTAAATAAGTGTATAATTGTGTCACTATTCCACCAGTTCTAAAAATTACAAGTGCCCGCTAAACAGATATAATCATTTAGTAATATTTATTTTACTGATAGTGACGCGCGGTGGTATCAGGCTATTTTCATATGCAAATAAGGCATGACATTTTTTACTTATTTATACTAATTAAATGCATCACATGAAAACATAATATTATAAATAGACAGATTATAAAGTATGATCATTGCACATCAAACAAGAGCTGTAGGAGAACAGCATGATCTCGACTACGAGGGTTGTCGATGTACACATAGCTTGACAAAGAAGGTGGCCGGGGCCACGATAAAAAACTTAACCAAGGTTGACTAAAAACCTTAACCAAGGGACATTAACTAAGTAATTTAAGGTTAAATGTAGGTCAATGTCAGATATAGGTCAGGGGTTATTGATGTACATCACTAGGAGATGAAGTTTTCCAAGTATGGTTGCTGTAGGCACAGGAGTATTCCATATACAAGCTTGACTAAACACGTTAACCAAGGGGAAATAACTAAGTAATCCAAGGGTAAAAGTACGTGAAGGTCAAACATAGGTCAGGGATTATTGATGTACATCACTAGGAGATGAAATTGTCCAAGTATGGTTACTGTAGGCCCAGGAGTATTCCATATTCAAGCTTGACTATAAACCTTAACCAAGTTTGAGTACAAACTTAACCAAGGGGAAATAACTAAGTAATTCAAGGTTAAACGTAGGTCAAGGTAAATATAGGTCAGGGGTTATTGATGTACATCCATATGAGAAAAGTTATCCAGGTATGGTGTCTGTATGCACAATAATATTCCATTTACAAGCTTGACTAAAAACCTTAACCAAGGTTGACTAAAAACCTTAACCAAGGGGAATTAAGTAAGTAATTCAAGAGGAAATGTAGGTGAAGGTCAAATATAGATGAGGGGTTATTGATGTACATCCCTATGAAAAAATGTTGTCCAAGTATGGTGTCTGTATGCACAATAGTATTCCATGTACAAGCTTGACTAAAAACCTTAACCAAGGTTGACTAAAAACCTTAACCAAGGGGAATTAACTAAGTAAGTCAAGGTTAAATGTAGGTCAATGTCAAATATAGATCAGGGGTTGTTGATGTACATCACTAGGAGATGAAGTTGTCCAAGTATGGTGGGTGTAGGCCCAGGAGTATTCCATATACAAGCTTGACTAAACACCTTAACCAAGGCGTGACGCCGACGCCGGGGTGACTACATAAGCTCTAACTATTCTTCGAATAGTGGAGCTAAAAATAAATACAGAGAATAAATAGTACTGTCCGTTAACATTTTAAGTGATATCAGTGTGGACATTTTACGTCTGATATAACATGTAAATAATGCCAATCAGTGCGTGGGCTAATGGTGAATGAATGTTTATTTTGCCAGAAAATGTCTCGGATGATGTCTCCGATATAAAGAACATTTGTGCCTACTGAGTGGGCATGTACCTTTAAAGGTACATTGCCCACGCAGTAGGCACAAAATGTTCTTCATAGGAATTAAATAAGTGTATAATTATGTCACTATTCCACCAGTTCTAAAAATTACGAGTGCCCGCTATACAAATATAATCATTTATTAATTATCAATTTACTGTTAGCGACGCGCGGCGGTAACAGTCTATTTTGATAATGTGCGGGGACGACGACTTTCACATCACGGCTTGCGGTGCGCATGCGCAGTATACTACGCGCGCCAGTAGGCTTCCCAATATGTAAACAAGAATATCAACATGTCGAAACGTCCAGGACGGAAATTGTATGAAACAGCGTCGGCCAAAAGAAAGGCGAAATGTCTGAGGGACAGGCAGTACAGAGAGAGTGGTTACTATTAGCGACCAGATCACCAAATGGAAAGAGTTACGTGGAGATTTAGATTTGGACTCGAATAGAGATTTTTCTTCTCAACTTCCGATACTTCACTGCGCATGTCAAAGATGTGATATGATTGACCGTGTCACGTGACGCGTATTGGTAAAAATAGCACGAGGTCGGAAAATACCCTTTCTGGTCGCGGCATATAAAATGCGATTTAACACCAATTAACACGCGCCGTAATTAAAAATAACTCGTTAGTGGGTAGACATATGGCTCATATAAGGCATGACAGAAAATGAAAAGTTGTAGTACAGTGTAACCTGCTGCGTGGGCATGTACCTTTAATATAATGCATGATTACTTTAATAATCAGCGAGCTGTTAGTGGTGTAGAGAATAGTAGGTTAGTGCCGTGAATGGGAACAAATATCTGGCAAGGCTTAGGAAACGGGATGGGCGAGGCTCTGCCGAGCACATCCCGTTTCCGTGCCGAGCCAGATATGTTTTCCCATTCACGGCACTAACTTACTATTCTATTTATCCCGTCAACATCTACAAATAGCTTCAAAATGCAATAAAAATAACCCCAGTCACCGCACATATTCATACGCAGCGAGTAGGTCGTATTGACAGGATATCAAAAATGTTTCACGGCACCGTGTTTCACGGCACATACGCACTGTGTTGACAGGATAAAAATGCAACCATCTCATGCCACCATTGACATGATCATGATCATGATGAGAGGTTGTAGCTTAACAAAATCGTTGAAGCATTTAGCTATTCTGTATGTCAATTGACTAAGTATTTCAGTCATTCTCATTGGCCGAAACACGACCACGTGATTATAAACAAATTGAATGTAGACCTCTGAACGGTTTGTTTACACGAATAAGCACTCTCGGACCGCGAGACCTGTCCGAGATGTGTTTATTCATGTAAACAACCTACTGTTCACCTCCTTAGAGCGCATGCGTACATTTTTTTTGGGGCCCTAAAATTTAAAAAACATTTTTTTTCAATAATTATTGAAAATTGTGTGAAAGCAAAAAAAAGTGAACAATTTTTTTTTCGGCCGGATATTTTGAAAAAAGTATTTTAAAATTTAAAAAACATTTTTTTTCAATAATTATTGTAAATTGTGTGAAACCAAAAAAAAGTGATTTATTTTTTTCGGCCTGATATTTTGAAAAAAATATTTTAAAAATTTATGAAACATTTTTTTTTCAATAATTATTGAAAATTGTGTGAAACCAAAAAAAAGAGAACACATTTTTTTTCGGCCGGATATTTTGAAAAAAATATTGGGCCAGAAATATTTAAATATCGGGCCAAAAAGTGTCATATAATAAAACAATTATAGTCTTTTGAGTCGGTGTACATGAGATTTACGGACCTCCGAAAAGTGATGTTCATGGACATCACTTTTCTCAGGTCCGTAAATCTCATGTACATCTCCTCAAAAGACAATAATTGTATATTGCTAAGAAATGCATCATGCTTTAACCAATTCCTTTCGGAATACACCTTCACGTGTATACAATGTAATGAATATTTTATTTTTCTTATTTCTCAATGAAAGTATATATTGTGACCACTCATTTGAACCGTCTCGACGAGACGGCTCAAATGGTGGTCGCGAAATAGAAGGAAGCACATAGAAGGAATATATTTAGGATTTTGCGCAAACATAATAACCCTTAAGTAGTATATAGGGAGTCAGTTCGTTACCGCGAAGTGTGGGGGAATAATTGAAAGCAGTGGGTAGCCACATAGGTACCAAAAATAGTAAAATTTCCTGTTAATTTAAAGCGAAATAAATACAACCCACAGTAAAAATAAAATGTCATACTGTATTATAAGAGAATGGCGGTTCTGGACCACTTTTAATATTCCCTCATATAAAGTGCGTGAGCCCTTGTTAGTCATTAGGTATATAAGTAGCTGGAATCGTGTTATCGTTATAAGCGGTCTATGGTGTTAGTATTTTTCATAACCAGTTTATAACGTACACCTACAGGGTCCTTATTTTAACCTAGGTGGGTACGCATGGATTAAATAATAGTTAACAATTGGGGGACCTAGATGGGTGGGTACGCATGTGTTTGGCTGAGGTAGTCGAAACCTCATCCATTTGGGGACCAGTGTTATGTAGTTGAATTAATTGTAATTTGGGGATTGATTTTAGCCTCCAGTTGCATGTCAAGGTAAATAGCGGTTCTGGCTCAAATCAAAAGTAGTTGAAAACCTCATCCAAATTGCCACCAGTGTTATGTAGTTGAATTAATTTTGTAGAAATTAGATCCGTTTTGGGCTCAGGTTAAAGCCGGTTCTGGCTCAAATCGAAAATAACCCTAACCAATGACTTTAGTTTGGTTTAATTTAAGGCTACTTTTTTTAATGCTCTCTAAACGTGTCAGTTCGTTACCGCGAAGTGTGGGGGAAGAATTGAAAGCAGTGGGTAACCCCATAGGTACCTTTCCTGTTAATTTAAAGCGAAATAAATACAACCCACAGTAAAAAATAAAATGTCATATAAATTGTGTCCCCGATTTGCAGCGGTTTCGGCTACCCAACGAAATAGTATACGCGGGAGGTCTCCCATATAGGAATGGCCACTCTGTAGAATTTATATCGAAAACGGAGCGAGAATAGGGGAAGGGAGAGGGCTTTGGGTAGCGTACGAACTGTGTATCGGGAACGTATTTTATAATGTGGGAATTTTTAAAAATAGAATACACCCTATTGAACACGAGAAAACTAGCAGAAAGCCCCCTAGCCCCGACAAAATATGTGTATTCTATACTGTAGTATGAGGTGTTATAATTAATTAATTGTCAAACATGAAAATACACCCTATTGAACATAAGCCATACAGGTATTTATATAAGAATGGCTCATGCAATGTCTCGGGGGGTATTTAAGGGGGTGGAAAAAAAGAATATAGAAAAGATAGCACAGAATATAGCTGACGAGGCTTCCCTCAGTCTTAGAAGCAGGAACATCGGCAAACCTCAAAAACGAGTGCAGAAAGCGCGTTTATTACAACAGTTAATAGAGGAAGGTAGCGAAATATTAGAAGATTATAAACAAAAAGAAAAAGAAATAGTAAAAGGGCGTAGGATAACTACAATAACCCTGAAAAGAAAACTTCAAATAAATAACAGCAAAAGGATAATAGGTGAGTTAGAGCCTTTGTTAACCAACAGTTTTTACCTAAGATTCTCTTTTTCTTACAAATTAATTCACCAAGAGGAGAGAGACGCGAGAGGAAAGCCGACAACGTTGGTATTTTATAAAAATTTATCCGGAAGTCCGTGGTTTAGGGGTTACGATGAGGTTGAAGAGTTGATTAATAAACAAGAAGAGCATAGATTATACATAGATAAAATAGATAGACCAAGTACGAAATGGAGGTTTGTAAGATGGATGGGTGTTAGCGTTAAAATAGTATATGGAACAGCTTTAAATAAAATGCCTAAAGGAGATGCCGGAATGAAATCTGGAAAAGTAGCCGGAGGTCGAATGCCTGAGTGGTTGCGTTATAAGAAAGGGATGAAGCCCCTGGATAGTTTCAATGATGATCTTTGTTTATTTAGATGCTTGGCCCTCCACACTTCGAAGCTTAGGGTTGATAGGTGTTTAACATTGACCAAAGAACTCCAGCAACAATATTTGCAGTTTTGTAAAACCCATAAATTACCGAAACCAGAAGGACCCATATTATTTGGAGATATCAAGAAAATAGAAGAGTGTTTTAAAATAGGTATTGATGCGTACGAACCTACAGAAGAGGGAACATGGTATTTAAGAAAAGTAGCAGCTCATTACGATAAGATTGGTAATAAAAGGATGAAAATAGGTATCTATAACGATCACGCCTTCCTTATTACGGATATGAATAAAGCCTCTGAAAATAATTATTGTTGCTTCGACTGCAAACAACGCTTTACAAAGTCCAACAATTTAACCAGGCACGCATTGACTTGTATGAAGGGATTAACCAAAGTATCGTGTAAAGGAGAACAAATAGATCGCCCACTATCAGCGTTCGAAAAAGCTTTCCACCCAAAACCCGGTTGTAGCAAGAAATCGATCAGTTGGATAAAATCTTTACCAGGGCCCCATATTCACACTGCAGTATGCGGTCACGGCGGAGAAAGAATAATCGCTGGTGCCCCAGTTGATGGGTATTGCCCCGAGACTGATACAGTTTATCAATTTCACGGCTGTTATTGGCACGGGTGTCCCAAACATTGTAAAGATTATAAAAATAAGCTTAGAAGATCCAACGAGAGAGACGAAGCAATTGAGGGTAAGTGTAAATTAGTAACTATTTTTGAATGCGAGTATGATGCAATTTGTAAACCTGAGGATGTAAAGGAACTCGAAAAACCTCCTACAGTGATTTACCCATATCATATTGTATACGATTTTGAAGCATATTTAGACGGAAGTAAAGAAAAGCGTAACCCAACTAAAGATCTAGAGTTTATAACCGAACATGTCCCAATAAGTGTTAGTATAGGGGATACTCTATCCAACAATATAACTCACATATGTGATACTTCTCCAAAACAATTAGTAACCCTATTTATGGAAGATGTAAAGAGGAGGGGAGACAATATCCGAGAGGCCGTGGGGAGCAACAATACATATGGGTACCCTGCAGACATGGAGTATCTTTACACTTCTCAGCAGCGAGAAATTATCCGTTGGATTTCACAAGTCCCAGTAATTGGGTTCAATTCCAGTAATTACGATCTTAATTTAATAAAGAAGCATTTAGTTGACGTTTTAACGGATAAAACCACTAAGGTACTAGTAGGAAAGAAAGCCAATACAACCATTTTTCTATTTACACCAGAATTTAGGTTTTTAGATGTAAAATTATATCTTGCTCCTGGTATCGATTACGATAGATGGGCTAAGGCTTATGGATGCGAAGGTGAAAAATCCTTCTTCCCATACGAATGGTTCGATTCTCCCGATAAACTAGCGTATGAGGGTTTACCACCACTTAAAAATTGGACAAATAAATGAACTCCAAATAAAACGATAACCAAACAGCAGTTGGAAGAGTGCAACAACATTTATAGCAGATTAAATATTAAGTCTTTCAAAGACTGGTTAAAATACTATAACAACTTGGATGTTGGCCCCTTTTTAGAAGCTATCGGAAAAATGAATTTTTTTTATCAAACAAAAAGTATAGATATGTTCAAAGATGCGGTTACCCTACCGGGAGTTGCTTTACAATACATTCTCAGAGGAACGATAAAAAAACATATTAAACCTTACCAAACCAAAGAGAGTAAGATAGCAGACGCGATATGTCCGCCACTGTATGCCCCTGGTGAGGAAATATATGAAATGTTAAAAGGAGCATTAGTTGGGGGTCCATCAATTGTGTTTACAAGATACACTGAAGCGGGTGTTACGAGAATCAGGTCAGCCCCTGATGGAAATGGAAAGCTTTGCGAAGCCGTACTTGGTTTTGATGCAAACGCCCTATATTTATCAACATTAAACAAACAAATGCCATGTGGCGAAGGGAAACTACACGAGGAAAGCAACCCTCACGACCCTATTAAAATAAATAAGTTTTCCAAGGCGGTTTTAAATGGTAAGTGGTTTGGCTTTGCTGAAGTAGATATAGAGGTTCACAGTAGTTTAAAAGAGAAGTTTTCGGAAATGTCCCCAATATTTATAAATAGGATTGTAGAGGAGGAGGAAGTTCCAGAGAAGATGTTACAGTATTTACAAGAAACTAACCGCACAAGAGGAGATGGCAGAAAACTAGTAGGTGCAATGTCTGCTCAAACAGTATTACTATTTGCCCCATTATTAAAATGGTATTTGAAGCAGGGTTTAGAAATTACAGGGATTCACAGAGTAATAAATTATACAGCAGGTAAGCCCTTTGAATGGTTTGTTAAAGAAGTTACTTCAGCCAGGAGATCCGGAGATGTTGATAGCTCCAAGTCCCCAATTGCGGATATAATGAAACTATTAGGTAACTCATGTTGCGGGAGAATGATAGAATCCCCCGATAAACACCTCAACACAACGTATACAAAAGATGAAAAATGTGTGGACAAAGCTTTAAGATCAGCGTATTTCGATGATTTAGAGGAAATAGGAGATTCTTACGAAATATCCTCAAGAAAAGTAAATGACAATATGACTCGTCCATTTCACTGTGGGATTGCTGTATACCAATATGCAAAACTAAGAATGTTAGAATTTTATTACGATTTTATGGATAAATACGTAGATAGAGCAGATTTTGAACTAATACAGATGGATACTGATAGTTTGTATATGGGGGTTAGCATGAAGGGTGGAGAGCTGGATGGAATGATAAAACCAGAAATGGTGGAGGATTTCAAAAAACATAAAAAAGAATGGTTAGCGTGGGATAAATGGAGTAATAGAGAACCAGGGCTATTCAAAACAGAGTTCCAAGGAGATCGTGCAATCGCACTATGCAGCAAGTGTTATGTGGTTGAAAAAGTAGACACAACCCAAGTAAAACATTCAGCGAAGGGGTTATCTGCCAGGCAAAATCCTCTCACATGGAGAAGGTATATGGAGGCCCTACACCAGGTTGGAACGGATAGAGGAACAAACAGAGGGTTTTAGAATGAGAAATGGTGTTATGAAAACATATACCCAAAACAAATTAGGACTGTCCGCTTACTACGATAAGAGAAGGGTTTTAGACGATGGCATACATACAGAACCCCTTTAAACTTTCATTAAATAAAATTATGCAGCCTGTTCAATTTTTAAAGGTATCTTAGGTCGGGGCTTATCACGGGGTTTTGCCCAATTATCTCTAGAAAGTCCCATTATAAATTTATCATATTCCCACAGATCTGTAAGGCGTTTAGGCCCAATATGGTGTTTCTTTCTAACTTCATAGGCAGGAACAATTCCACGGGACTGCAAAATATCTACCAGCGCTTCCTGCGTAATAAACGATTTAGGCATAATTCTTCAAGAATTACTTTATATATATACATATAAATGTATAACATATTTATTTCCAATTGTGATTTTATGTTAAACATTTATAATATGTAGTTATATATATAAAAATATGTTCACAAAAGAAGAAGACGTAAAAACAAAATTTGATGAGGCTTCCTATGAGGATATTTTAGGTCTCCAAGACGGAATTATAGAACGTCTAAAAAAGTTACACGAGGAAGAGAGGGAGCTAGAAGCTGCTACAAAACGAAAACCTGTTGTTGAAATTTGTAAAGATTCGATGATGAGCCCGCTTGTTGAAGCCATTATGAAACAGTTCGAAAAAACCTACATGGAAAAGAATTAATCCATATCTCCGGCAGTACGAGGGGTTAATTAATATCTGGTTGAATTTGAACGCACCACCAAGTAAACCTGCTAGTCGAATAAATCCAATACATATTTTGTTTTTCAATGTAAAAACCGGGGGTGCAGCTACAGATTAATTTTCTTTAAAAAAGGTAGCCGAAACACCTTGGTAGCGCTTTCTATAATAGACAGGTTTTTTATTGAAGGTGATCTATCCAAACACATGTGGGTTATCAACTAACGCTTGTGCACTTACTACATCATACCCCTCTTCTAAATAGGTCTCTATCAAATTACACATACGAACAGATCCGGGGGGATCATAATATTTAATTCCTTTTTTCCTCAGCCCATATGGCATGTGGAAACTATTATTATTTTTTTCAAAAATAACACAACAGGTGGTTTTATCTATTTTCTCTTCATTAATTAATTCTTTAGAATTATCACTACAAACAGGTTTATCTATTTTCTGCGAAAATAGTTTTATTTCTTCACCACACGTAGACATATTTTATTATTATAAATACACATATTTCATTATTTAATACTAAAAATTATTAACTCTTACTGAGTAATGCTTAACAATTACTGAGCAATGCTTAACAGTTACTGAGCAATGTTTAACAGTTACTGAGCAATTGCTTAACAATGCTTAACAATTACTGAACAATGCTAACATTCTAACACGATTTTGCAAGGGTTTCAAAAGGGATACTCCATGTAGAAAGGGTCGCTAGGCACGTTTTTCCCCATTCGGTATGCCTAGGTGTGGTGCTGGTATGCCGAGGTGTGGTGCTAGTATGCCTAGTTGTGGTGCTGGTATGCCTAGGTGTGGTGCTAGTATGCCTGGTTGTGGTGCTGGTATGCCTAGGTGTGGTAACGAGTATGCCTAGTTGTGGTGCTGGTATGCCTGGTTTTACCTAGACAAATCATGTTGAACATTGGGCAAACTATATTTATATGTACTTGCATATTGTAGGCACAAAATATGCCACCAAAGCAAAATTTGTCCGAACAAGATATAGAAGATATCCGTAATCTTCGGGGTATAGAGTCTGCAGACAATACGAAGAAGAAATTTGGAATCGGTACAACTCGTCTTCGAAAAATATGGGACGCCGTCGATGCGGAACGTAGTACAAAACCCGAAGAAACCAAATTTGAAACAAATTTAGAAACCCCCACCCCCGTAGTACACAGGGTGACCGCACCTGGCCCTCCCACCAAGTTCCCCACGGATCTACTAGAAGATATACGAAACGCAAGCTCGTTCGAAGAATCGACGCGCCTGTCCGATATGGAGAGACGTTTTGAGAACCGGTTGGATACACTGGAACGCAGGCTGTTGGACGCAATTTCCGGTGATGCCGATTCCGAGTGTCCGAAGAAAGACGAGCTGGAGGTGCACGACATCTGGAGAACCGTAGAGAATGCAAAGTGGTGGTTTGGGTTGTTTTTTGTGACGTACGCGGTATGCAGACCACTGTTCCCATTCGTGTCTCTAGAGGCCCATAGCCTCTGGAAGAAGAAAACAGATCCCGACGCCCAGTTCGTGCACTCCGCAAAACAGTCCGGTACGCCGAAGGAAACTAGCGACTCCGTACACCAGCATTCTGGTAGTCGCGACCCGTTCTACATGTAGTAGACATTTTGGTAAAAAAAGTATCCGAACCCTCCCCGATTGGTAGCTAGAACTGCCACCGGACAAACCATCTGGATTTCTTCTTGTAGTGCGAGGCTCCCCCCATTCTACACCGAAGCGGATTCTGTAGTTCGCACAGTGGCCTCCCGATGTTGTCCACTTCTCGATTTTCAAAAGTACCCAAAGCCCTCTCCCTTCCCCCTATTCTCGCTCCGTTTTCGATATAAATTCTACAGAGTGGCCATTCCTATATGGGAGACCTCCCGTGTATACTATTTCGTTGGGTAGCCGAAACCGCTGCAAATCGGGGACACATTTTATATGACATTTTATTTTTTACTGTGGGTTGTATTTATTTCGCTTTAAATTAACAGGAAAGGTACCTATGGGGTTACCCACTGCTTTCAATTCTTCCCTCACACTTCGCGGTAACGAACTGACACGTTTAGAGAGCATTACAAAAAGTAGCCTTAAATTAAACCAAACTAAAGTCATTGGTTAGGGTTATTTTCGATTTGAGCCAGAACCGGCTTTAACCTGAGCCCAAAACGGATCTAATTTCTACAAAATTAATTCAACTACATAACACTGGTGGCAATTTGGATGAGGTTTTCAACTACTTTTGGTTTGATCCAGAACCGCTATTTACCTTGACATGCAACTGGAGGCTAAAATCCATCCCCAAATTACAATTAATTCAACTACATAACACTGGTCCCCAAATGGATGAGGTTTCGACTACCTCGCGACTAACCTCAGCCAAACACATGCGTACCCACCCATCTAGGTCCCCCAATTGTTAACTATTATTTAATCCATGCGTACCCACCTAGGTTAAAATAAGGACCCTGTAGGTGTACGTTATAAACTGGTTATGAAAAATACTAACACCATAGACCGCTTATAACGATAACGCGATTCCAGCTACTTATATACCTAATGACTAACAAGGGCTCACGCACTTTATATGAGGGAATATTAAAAGTGGTCCAGAACCGCCATTCTCTTATACTACTGTATGACATTTTATTTTTACTGTGGGTTGTATTTATTTCGCTTTAAATTAACAGGAAATTTTACTATTTTTGGTACCTATGGGGCTACCCACTGCTTTCAATTCTTCCCCCACACTTCGCGGTAACGAACTGACTCCCTATATACTACTCCTTACAATGCTGAATTAAAATTTGTCGTCTGCTGTTTATTTTTTATTTTCCATTTTTCTCATCAAAAACATGGTTTGACAGAACTTTAGAATCATTTCCAATGGAAATGATTCTAAAATGCTGACAAACCATGTTTTTACCGAGAGAAGAGACAAAATATGACACAGCAGCAGACGACAATTTTTGGTTCCCGCACTCTAAGGGTTAAGTAAACGAGACAAGCCAAGCAATATCTTGTATGAAAAATACTCATACAAAATTTACGATATTTTCTGTAAATGACATCGAAAGTATCTGTTTCTGTAAATATTTTTCATGAAAACTCAGACATAATCTTAGTTATAGCTCTACTTTCTAAGCCAATCGCTAGGCAACATTGTGTTCCACATATTTCACATATTGCAACTTGTAACCCCAATAAGGTATATATTACAATATTTAATGATTACTTGTTAGACAGGAAATGGAAAATTATTAAGCAGATGGGACATTGCACTGTACACTGACTTGGCTGAACTATAAGTATGTTATTGTTCACATATTGGGTTTTTCAGCAACTAAATGCTGAGGTCGCTAGCACTCCCCAGTATTTAGTTCCTAAAAAATCCAATATGTGAACAATAACTTATACATACAAAACAACATGGCTTGTCTCGTATGAATGTAGCCACAACCACTAAGACAGTGTACAGACATCATGTGCATGGTAGAGTCAAAGTAAATACACATGTACATAATTATAGCAGTCGTATTACCTGAAACTCATGAAACATTACAGCCCTTTTCCGAGTCGGGCGTTTTCCCATGGCCTTGGAAAAGACCCACTATTCTCAGCTTGGTGCTTGTGAACGGTGGGTATCTAACGCTGGTGAAATAGAGAAACACTAACATGAAAAGTGTGCATCTTCTAAACACTGTCTTATTGTATTTGTCACTTTGCAAATGAAGGGACCACAAAGGTAGTGTCATTAAAACAAAACAAAAATGACAGAAAGACATGGTAAGTGCCAGTAAAACAAAACTCAAACAGAAGGTACTAGTAAGTGTCAGTAAAATAAAATGAAAACTAGAGCTATTTAGAGTGATCAAAATCCCCCCCTCGCAAATATCGCTTTGACACATTAAAGGTACATGCCCACTCATGATCAGTAGGCACAAACTGTTCTTTATATGAATTAAATAAGTGCATAATTGTGTCACTATTCCACCAGTTCCAAAAATTACGAGTGCCCGCTATTCAGATATAATCATTTACATTTATTAATATTTATTTTACTGATAGTGATGCGCAGGGAACCTTGGACATAGAAATAGAGGATATTCATATTTTTGCAACGAATATGACATATATGTTCATCGAGTGGTGTGGAATGTCCATATTTCACGAGTGCCGTTAGCCACGAGTGAAATATGGACATTTCACACCACGAGATGAACATATATGTCATATTCGTTGCAAAAATATGAATATTCTATTTATTATATACCGCAGTTGTTTTTACACTGTATACGGTAATGAATGTGCATTTGCAGCCTATTTGCAGTCCGGCACTGCAGGTGCGCGTTATGAATATAGATAGCGGAAGTAGTCGTATTTTCACCGGAAGTTGTTTATTTCATCGATGGGAACATATGACTTTTATTTACATCGTATAACTATGTATTTCATGGGTAGGTATATAATAAACATGGATATTGAATGCAACACCGTCTCATCATGTCAAACATTTGTGGAAATAAAATGTTCGACCGACAAACCGAAAACACCTTTGGGATGCCATCATACAAATGGGGCCTTACAACATTTGCAACTAATGTAAATGTTGAACATATCCCGCTCTTGCATAATGCACAAGGATATGAGGTCGTGGCTGGCGAAATAGAGCTTATGACATTTGAGACACGCCATGCGATTTTGTAGCTAAGAACATGTGCGATATTTCATGAAATATATTTACAAAAACTGTGATATGTTCTGTAAATGACGTTGAAAGATGACGACATTTTCATAGCATTTGCTATGAAAATTTTGTCAACTTTCGATATCATTTACTATCGTAAATGTTGTAAATGTTCTTAGATGCAAAATCAGTTGGCGTGTCTCATTTGTGGCTCCTGCTCTGCCAACACAGTCCAACAACAGTTTGATAAGCATCTATACTTCTGGTTAGAACAAGAGCTGTAGGAGAACAGCATAGCTCGACTACGAGGGTTATCGATGTACACATAGCTTGACAAACAAGGTGGCCGCGGCCTGCATAAAAACCTTAACCAAGGTTGACTAAAAACCTTAACCAAGGGAAATTAAGTAAGTAATTCAAGGTTAAATATATGTCAATGCCAGATATAGGTCAGGGGTTATTGATGTACATCACTAGGAGATGAAGTTTTACAAGTATGGTTGCTGTAGGCCCAGGAGTATTCCATATACAAGCTTGACTGAAAACCTTAACCAAGGGGAAATAACTAAGTAATCCAAGGATAAAAGTAGGTCAAGGTCAAATATAGGTCAGGGATTATTGATGTACATCACTAGGAGATGAAGTCGTCCAAGTATGGTTGATGTAGGCCCAGGAGTATTCCATATACAAGCTTGACTATAAACATTAAGTTGAGTACAAACCTTAACCAAGGGGAAATATGTAAGTAATTCAAGGTTAAATGTAGGTGAAGGTAAAATATAGGTCAGGGGTTATGGATGTACATCCCTATGAGAAAAGGTTGTCCAAGTATGGTGTCTGCATGCACATTAGTATTCCATGTACAAGTTTGACTAAAAACCTTAACCAAGGTTGACTAAAAACCTTAACCAAGGGGAATTAACTAAGTAATTCAAGAGGAAATGTAGGTCAAGGTCAAATATAGATCAGGGCTTATTGATGTACATCCCTATGAGAAAAGGTTGTCCAAGTATGGTGTCTGCATGCACATTAGTATTCCATGTACAAGTTTGACTAAAAACCTTAACCAAGGTTGACTAAAAACCTTAACCAAGGGGAATTAACTAAGTAATTCAAGAGGAAATGTAGGTCAAGGTCAAATATAGATCAGGGCTTATTGATGTACATCCCTATGAGAAAAGGTTGTCCAAATATGGTGTCTGTATGCACAATAGTATTCCATGTACAAGCTTGACTAAAAACCTGAAACCAAGGTTGACTAAAAACCTTAACAACCAAGGGGAATTAAGTAAGTAATTCAAGAGGAAATGTAGGTCAAGGTCAAATATAGATCAGGTGTTATTGATGTACATCACTAGGAGATGAAGTTGTCCAAGTATGGTGGGTGTAGGGCCAGTAGTATTCCATATACAAGCTTCACAAAAAACCTTTAACCAAGGGGAATTAAGTAAGTAATTCAAGAGGAAATGTAGGTCAAGATGAAATATAGATCAGGGGTTATTGATGTACATCCCTATGAGCAAAGGTTGTCCAAGTATGGTGTCTGTATGCACAATAGTATTCCATGTACAAGCTTGACTAAAAACCTTAACCAAGGTTGACTAAAAACCTTAACCAAGGGAAATTAACTAAGTCATTCAAGAAGAAATGTAGGTCAAGGTTAAATATAGATCAGGGGTTATTGATGTACATCACTAGGAGATGAAGTTGTCCAAGTATGGTGGGTGTAGGGCTAGCAGTATTCCATATACAAGGTTGACTAAAAACCTTAACCAAGGGGAATTAACTAAGTAATTCAAGAGGAAATGTAGGTCAAGGTAAAATATAGATCAGGGGTTATTGATGTACATCCCTATGAGAAAAGGTTATTCAAGTATGGTGTCTGTATGCACAATAGTATTCCATGTACAAGCTTGACTAAAAACCTTAACCAAGGTTGACTAAAAATTTAACCAAGGGGAATTAACTAAGTAATTCAAGAGGAAATGTCGGTCAAGGTCAAATGTAGATCAGAGGCTATTGATGTACATCACTAGGAGATGAAGTTGTCCAAGTTTGGTGGGTGTAGGGCCAGTAGTATTCCATATACAAGCTTGATTAAAAACCTTAACCAAGGCGTGACGGTGACGCCGACGCCGACGCCGACGCCGACGCCGACGCCGGGGTGACAACATAAGCTCTAACTATTCTTCGAATAGTCGAACTAAAAATGTACATGAACCGATTTCGTGCCTAATAACCCTATATGGGGTATGAACAAGTAGAAATGATTTTGCTATTTTTTTTATTTCTATTCAAAAGTATATGTTGTTACCACTCATTTGAACCGTCTCGACGTGTCAGTTCAAATGAGTGGTAACAACATATACTTCCATGCATAATTACGAGATTTTTTAAATTTTTTTTAGATGAGATAATGTTTAGCCTCAGCATGCAAAGGGTTCATAATGGGAGGGACGGACTTGTACCGTTGCAACAATAACAAGTGCATCATTATCACTAAGCTAATCCCCTCACTGGCAGACTTCATAATAATAATAATAATAATAATAATAATAAAAAAAACACATTTGTCTTACAAACAATGGGCCCGTTTACAATAATTTCTATAATTCACTTCACACACTAACGTGGTTGATTAATGCCACCAGTTTCCACCTATCAATAGCAGTCATTATATAATCTGAACAAATCCACCAAAAATTCCCCAAAATCGGCCGCTATTGTGAGCTTTGTTTGTATATTTTAGTTTTGCACTTACAAACTTCTCAGTCGTACGAAGTTTAGTGAAACAGGCGCTAGGTTAACAACATAATTTTTCAGTGACCTTCACCTTGGATGGTCGGACTTTGGTCCTATGCAAAATAAAAGCACCATCCCTAGTCACATATTGTGGCTAAATAGTATCAAATTTGGTTATTGAAAAATTAAAGATGTTACTAACGTACATACGCACATGGACTAATGCCATAATTCCTCGCCGATCCTCTTGCCGATTGGCGAGGGGATAATTACACCTAGTCTAGCCTATAGTTGTAAATTACACGAGCATGGGAAATTGGGGCTGCGTGGATAGTATGGTTTCTGGCACATATAAATATTGCAAATATTCAGGGTATTATATGGAGATAGCAGTATCATTACCTCACAAATTATGACCAAACATTGAAAAATGAAAAAAATCCGCTCTTTGGTTGCTTTCCAGAGCACTGGAGCCACGCAATAGCTGCAATCTTTTTCTCGGAGTACGGAGTATAGCGTATTCTATAGTGGCAATATGAAGGTTGTCAGCATATGGTCGCAAATAGGCCCATAAGGAACCGTAAAATGCTTGCAACAAAAGTAGTTCCCGATCAGCCTGCACATTAGCACTTAATAAACAGATGACGGCTTGTTCCATTCAAAACTGGCCAAAAACAAAATTGTATTTAACAATTTCAACACTACACCACATAAAGCAAACATTTGCAAACACTGTAGATCCAGATGAGCCGGCTTGCAACAAGCCATCTCATCTGGATCTACAGTGTTTGTCAGTATATTTCCGATTCTTTAAAAACACCCCTGATTAATACAAGAGTTTAGAAATGGGCATGGAACAATCCATGTCGGACATTTAGGGGAGAAAGGGTTAAACAACGATTTATTGGGCATAAAAGTAGATCCTTGTCCTGCCATGTGAATGCATAATGACCAGGAACTACAATGTTTGCAAACTTCACTGTGTCCCTTTTGTCAGCCAACGGATCGGTAAGAGCTGTCCGAAGATAGCACATTGATTCTTGGCAAATATTCTGAAAACGCTGCCATTTTTGGTAACGATATTCCCCACATAGAATATTAACCCTGAAAATGCTGAATGACATTTTGTTGTCTGCTTTTTTCTTCTTCATTTTTCTCATCAAAACATGCTTTGACAACACTTTAGAATCATTTCCAAGGAACTGATTCTAAGGTGTGGTAAAACCCACGTTTTTATACAGAAAGAAGATGAAATATAAAACAAAAGCAATAAGACAATTTACGTTTCCCACATTCAAAGGGTTAAAGGTATCGATTCTAGAAGAGGATAAACACCGGGGGGGGGGGGGTGGGGGGGGGGGCTGTTTCACTAAACTGTGTACGACATAGGCTGCATATGCATATACAGCCTATGCTCAATAAATGTAAATCAATCAATTGAAATTTCCAGACGATCCTAAAGTTGCACTTACGAACAGTTTAGTTGTACGAAGTTTAGTGAAAAGACCCCTTGGTATCATCCTCTTTTAGAGCCAACACATAATTATGGCAATGGTGATACATATGAATACTCATAACTTGTCATAAATATGTAAAAACAAATCCAAGTGTGTGGGCTAGTGACCTTGACTTTGGGCTTAGCGGGGGCTGCGCGAACGTTAATTTGTCACACTGTGGTAGAGCAATGCGTGTGTGAAATGTGAAGCAGATGCGAGCAAGGAAATACAAGTTATAACCGATTTCTCTGATGTTAAGTTTTGTAAAGAGACTAAGTATGTGACATTGACCTTGAGATCAGCGGGGATTTGTCACAGCAAGATAGTGGAGCCTTAGAGGAATACATGCATGAAATATTAAGACTTTTCGATGAAAGAAATAGAAATCATAACATATTTCTTTGATGTTAATTTTTGTAAAGAGACTAAGTATGTCACCTTGACCTTGGGAACAGCGGGGGTTGGACGGTTGTATATTTGTCACAGCATGATAGTACAACCTTAGAGGAGGGCACGAGTGAAATATTAATAATTTTCAATGAAGGAAATAGAAGTTATAACTTATTTCTAAGTTTTGCAAAGAGACCAAGTATTTGACCTTGACCTTGGGATCAGCGGGAGTTACCGGTCGTGGATTTGGCACAGCATGGTAGTAGAGCCTTACAGAAACGCATGTGTGAAATATTAAGCATTTTAGATGAAGGAAATAGAAGTTATAACATATGTATCTGATGTTAAGTTTTGTAAAGAGACTAAGTATTTGACCTTGGGATCAGCAGGGGTTGGACGGTTGTGGATTTGGCACAGCATGGTAGTAGAGCCTTACAGGAATGCATGTGTGAAATATTAAGCATTTTAGATGAAACAAATAGAAGTTATAACATATTTCTCTGATGTTAAGTTTTGTACTGAGACTAAGTGTTTGACCTTGGGATCAGCGGGGGTTGGACGGTCGTGGATTTGGCACAGCATGGTAGTATAGCCTTACAGGAATGCATGTGTGAAATATTAAGCATTTTAGATGAAGGGAATAGAAGTTATAACATATTTCTCTGATGTTAAGTTTTGTACAGAGACTAAGTATTTAACCTTGACCTTGGGATCAGCAGGGGTTGAACGGTCGTGGATTTGGAACAGCATGGTAGTAGAGCCTTACAGGAATGCATGTGTGAAATATTAAGCATTTTAGATGAAGGAAATATAAGTTATAACAATATTTCTCTGACGGACGGGTGGGCGGACAGACGGGCGGACGGACGGATTTTGAAGTGCTGTCAAACCATGTTTTTATTGAGAAATAAGGAAAGATATAAAAGCAACAGCAGACGACAATTTTTGTATGTAGCGGTCTAAGGGTTAATAATGACGGCTGTATCATTAAGATAACCAATGCATACTCTCATATGAGCATGGGATCAGAATCCAACATGAGCAAACACAGTAGATCCAGATGGGCCGGCACTTTATGTTTCCATAAATTATTTTCGAAATAATATTATTATTTATTAATAGTATTACTTATTCATTTGAGGGAATAAGCCAGCCCCCTCTGTAATAAGCACCATTTTAATCCATGTGACTTACTTGTTGACTGATTCCATCTTCAGTTCACGCTCCAGGCAGCCCCGTTTGTGGGAGAAGGAGTCAAACGTGAACTTGCCGTGGTACGCCCCAATTCCACTGTTACCGACACCGCCAAATGGCAATGAGGGTACTGTAACATAACACGCCATGGTTACATTAACCCATTAAAGACGGGATACTCTTATAGCAGTATGAAACTTTTTAGGGGAAAACAATCCTATTTTCTTTATTTCATCTCGAAAGTATATGTTGGTACCACTCATTTGAACCGTCTCGACGAGACGGTTCAAATGAGTGGTAACAACATATACCTTTATGGAGAAATAAACAAAATAGATTTCTTTAAACAAAAAGTATAGTATCCATAGACTGAAATGGGTTAAGTAGTACATACTTAACCCTTTCAACCCTACAAACCATATAGCAAACATGTACAAACACTGTAGATCCTGATGAGCCGGCTCATAACGAGCCGCCTCATCAGGATATGCAGCATTAGTCAGTGTTATTCAGTTCTTAAAAAAACATGTAAAATCAAATGTTGGATATTTAGGTATAAAAGATTCAACCCTTAAAAGATGGAAATTAATATAGTTGAAAATAGTCGTCGGTTCTTTTTCACTTTTCACTTTAAACTTATTTCATAATAACCTTTCCTCAAGAAAGTTTGTTGAATGATGCATATTTGTTTGTTTTTATCTTTACCCTTTAAACAGGCATCACACCTTCTAACGGGAGAATCGGCAACATACCTAGAGCAGAGCATTGGAAACCAGGGTCAGTTTCACTAAACTTTCTACAACTAAAATGTTCGTAAGTGCAAGTTTAGAATCGTCTGCAAAGAGGAAGGTGCGGTAAGGCCCTGAAATCGCATCCGGTTTTGCCAACATTTCATTTTCTCAAAAATATATAAATTTTACCCGTTTTGTTAAATACAACATCTCATCTCATTAAAAATATAATTTTGATCAGTTTACATCATGCGAGGACGTCATGACACCGAGTGGCGTGACGTCATGAAACCGGAAATTGGCATTTTCTTGACATTTTCTTCCCTACGTTCATGAATTTAATACCCAGACCAACCGTGTACCAAGTTAATATTTTCAATTTAAATTACCTCTGCAGTCATAAACCTACTATAGAAATTAAAACTTGGTACACGCGTGGGCTGGTAGCTAACTTTTGATTTGAATAAAACAAATTGGGCCCTATTTACCCTACCCCACCCACTTGCCAACCACAGCTGTCTGATTATTTTGACACTCAACAGCGTGGATAGCGTGTTTATTCCGATGTAAGATATCTATATATATATTTCTATGCAACAACATACCTTGTGTATTCACTGACATAGTTTATTTCATGCATTAATAGTCAAAAATAAGTAATACAAATTGAAACATTTGCGCCTTCAAAGTTTGTTTATAAAGGAAAGTAACTGTCATCAAGGTTAGAGGATACCAAATGGTGCGAAAATAGTCTGGTATAAAAAAATAGTGCGGGTGTTTTGAGGTCACAGACACCGTTTGCTTGCAAATCTTGATCCATTACTAGCCAGTTTCACTTGAGGAACATTTTGGGGTGCTTTTAAGACGAGTTTTCAGCATATTTATAGCATTTAAAATAAAACACTGAACCTGTTGGTCACGTGATGTAAACAGAGTTTCCGTGGCTAAAAAATGTAAACAATATTGGAGGATATGACAAGGGTGGATTTTTCTTTCTATTAGTGAACCTATTGTTTAGTTCATGCAGAACCAGTACAGACTGGCTGCAGGTCATGTACAAGTGAGTCCCACAGCATCCATACGAATAGTCGAAGTAGGAGAGACTGGCCTCATTGGATGGCATTCGGTTAAATTATATAGTAAAACTATTTGGAGGTGTCTAACCTCAACTGAATGTGTGTAATGATATAAATTATCACCATCAAATTTATCCCATGCTAGGTTAACTTACACCAATACATGTATTTGTTTGATTTATCATGTAGACTGACACATAACATAACACTGGATAGTGTTATGTAGTTCTAAGTCATTGGATCTATGTTAATTTATTGATGCATTTACAAGTGTGTGAAATTGGTTGTTTATTGGAAAGGGATATACTGTACTAGCTATCGGATATTTAAAGGGACTGCATCTCATATGATCAAGGCCGTAACTACACTGAGGCACGAGGAGCCAACTTTGAGGAGATAGTTGCCTCCTCGTTTTTTTGGCCTCATTTATTTTTAGGATTTCATCTTCAAATATTGGCCTATATTCTAGATAGGCTATAATACTGTAAAACCCGTCTTTTACACGAGTCTTACCAACTACCCTACAGTGTGTGCACAGCAGTTACGGTCAGGATTATGAACTACGATTGAGACTGATTAAAATACCAACTGTCATTTGGTTATTTCCCTTTTTAATTTCTTCAAATATCTGCTGAAGATACTTATAGTTGCGATCATAACACAAAAATTATGACAAGTTCAGTTAACAACATATCTTAATTATACAGTTCATTGATGAAACGATGAATACAGCGAAGATGTATATGATGAGATCTAATCTAGCTTAAAAGGAAAGGTGTTCAGGTTCTACATTCAAAAGATCTTGTTGCTAAGAAGCCAGCTGTTCGTCTACACTGTTAGATAATTGTTAATTACTGTTGTCACTTGGTTTCTGTAGTTGTTTCTGGGACTATTGAAGGTTTCTAAAAGGTTGAAGTTGAAATTTTGAAGAAAGTTTCTGGAATTTGAATTTCCGGGGTAAAGTAACTTGATGTTGTTTATACGAGGTTTCTAGGTTAGATCCCGTTCAACGGCCGTGTTTTCCTATTTATAGGCATTTTCGTAACCACCATGTGACCTGTTTCAGCCAATGGCTGAGCACGAAATCACCATGACCTAACTGTCAGGCTAAACATATCACGAAATATACGACAAATTAAACAGAACTACATATAATCATGAAGGTCCAATTGAGCATTAGTATCAATGGATGTCAGAAATACAAGAGACAAGACAAAAGACTCTCTTCTAAACTAAAATACTCTTAAATTACGAAATCGGTATCTGGCGCAAGAATTAACAGCTTGTGCTTCGGCTGCGCATTTGACAAAAACAAAATAACACGTCAATAATGCTAAAATAATATCCCTAACGGTCTTTTGCAATAATAGTGCGGTCTTTTTATCAATAATCTAATAACTATTTAACATAAACCACAATTGGCTATGATACCGATTTGTAAACCTGTCCGTTTCTTGCTTTACACTTAGCCCATTTTCCGGTCAAAGGTCAAACACTCTCCGTGAAAGTTGACATGTTTCCGTGTGTACTGACATTACACAGACTCCCGAACTGTTGATAAACCATGGATTAGTCTCATTAAATGATGACTGAAGGGATGAAACTTAATGAAACTAGTATTCTAGTGTGCACATGAACCAACTATAAAGTATATACAGGGGTCCGACCAATTATCCGGACAATCAATTTATCGGACAAATGAAAATAGCTGTTAATTAAACGCATTCATTTGATCCGATTTTGCAACGAACACATCTAAGTCACTCAGATGCTTGCTGTTTCCATGCCAGTGTGAATAATATATCGCCAAGGTAAACATTTTAGTAAAATTTGCTGAAAACATTCCCCCCAACTATGTCCACAAGTTGTTTACAACGTCAAACGTCGCGCGGGGGCTTGTATCTGTCACTGCGCATGCGCATAATTTGAGGCCCCCTATAGAGTTGTTCAGTTTAAACATAGTTTATTGCATATAAATACAATAGGCTCGGGCTACAAGTTCTCTCAACATTAGTTACAGCCCTCACCTACATGTAAGTGTTACAAAGTACAATAATTCAACAGCAATGGCGATACATGAATACATGTATACAGGCATATAAACACGGATACAAACCAATTATCAAGCGATAAATATATGTTTACATAATGTATGGAATGAAAACGGACAGAAAGGTAGAGAAGAGGTGGATAGTGAGATATGAGATTTGGAGAAAGAATAAAAGTTGTTTCAATACTCTGTTGAGCGAAGTATGCAGACGATACGATGCATTCCTCCAATATCATTTTCAGACTGTTTAATACACAATGTACAATACAGAGCAAATAGGAAGGAATGCGAAAATGTATCATGATAGAAAAAGAACGAAGCGCTACTTATCCAAAAACAAATAATAATTGTTTCAAGGCCAAATCGCCCCAAGCCATTTCGGACCCAAGCCATTACGCACCATTTCGCACACATATTAATTCGTGGGTAAAATCGACAGGTGCGAAAACACCAGTGTACGAAACGATCATAATTTCCTTTATGGGCCTCATTACCGCGGATTTTTCTACCAAATTATGAAGAGCTCAATCGAGTGCGCCAATTACGTCATTGCAGAGTTGTTCTATAAATACAATACATTCTATAAATACGATGTTTTCCAAGAAGCGAATGTTGATTGTTTTTTCTGCAAAACTACACAATGCTGTTTATACTGGTTTTCATGCGATAAAATTATGATTGTAAGGTGAGAATACAAGTTATAAGACGGTCATACATTTGTCCGGATAATTGATTGTCGATGTTAATTTCAGGGCAATCTTACGACTGATGATCTGACCCAATTTTAAGTGAGAAAGATGGCACAGTTTGCTAAATAGTTTGCATGCGTTGAGAAAACAAGAACCGAAGATTGTTCTGTGCAAATTGTATGCCCGTAGCTGCTATTTTAAGAAAAATCATCATAAAAAACCTGCCATTTTTGTCCGATAATCTAGAGGATCCCTGTATATATATCTGTTTATAGTCTATGTGCAATAAACTTATCAACACTCATAAAATGGCGACCAAACATGGACAGGCACATGGCATGCAGATTGCAATTATATAACACTGGCACACTGACAGACAGTTGATAATTGCCTGGTAAGATACATCTATATCAGACTGCCTAATTTAGTATACTGTCTAGCAGTATAAACTATACTAATATGAATAATATTAGCACCATTCAAACACAGTGAATATAGTGGGTGGGGTAATATTTTCCACCCCAGAATTTAGTCATTTTAGTGGTACCACACTATAATACCTCACCCAGTGAATAACCTTACAATTACATTATCGATTGTTCGAAACACAATGAGCATTTCATTAATATAATGCCGAATAGTACAGATCCTAATCAGACTGCGAATGCGCAGGCTGATCTGGATCTACACTGGTCGCAAGACACATAAATCGCATTTCTCCTGTAGCAATCACAACTTAAAGTTGGTTATGGTATAATAATTTACCACGCGATAATACCTCACAAAGTGAGTAACCTTACAATACTGACACAAAGTGTAGCTTTAAATAGATACTGTTTTTACAGTTTACACATGAATTATATCGGTATACACCTTAATACCTATGGTCTTAATGTACAGGGTTTTGCCATTTTATATTTGCATATGAACTGATATCATAAAATCTGAGTTTGTTTGAAGAATTTACCCCTGTGCCAAGACTTGAAGCACTACGATGACTCGCCAACCTATGTCTCGCGGTATTTGTTCTGAGTTATGTCCCGACGGTTTTGTCTGTTGTTTTTCTCCGGGCCCTCCGGTTTTCCACCCCATTAAAAACAAGCTACAGACTCAATAGCAGATTCACAAAAAGTTAATCTCAGGTCAGATACAGCTGCAAGTTTTGTCTGGTGCTAATTACCATTTTGTTTTGGTCACACCAATTCTCAATAGCACTAAGTCTTAGATCTGCTTGTAGATTAGTATGGATGATAACTGGATCGCTACCTGATGTATGAATTGTTGTGTCATCGGCAAACATATCAGTTGTTAATTAACAAAGGCAAATCATTTATAAGTAAAAGAAATAGAGCACGTTGGTCCAAGAATTAATCCTTGAGGAACACCAGCTATGACATTAGCGAAATCGGAAGAGATACCACCGTTTTGCTTACGGTCACATAAATATGATGACAACCAGTTAAGTGATGCTATTTTTAATTTATAGATTTTCAATTTGTGCAGTAATACAGTGTGATCTAACAGGTCAAAAGCTTTCTTAAGGACCCATTCTATACCTGATCATTGTTTGATTCAAAGATAATTGCTTCGTAAATGTGATGGAATATATGTATAGCATATATGTGAGCACTGCCTCGTTTCTGTATCCTATATGGCGCATGGAATGGTGAACTCGGCATATTGTGTGTTCAAGCCATCAGCCACTTTCACCTCTTCTGGCATTTGACACAAAGCTCAAAATGTGAAGTAGAACATATGGTATAATGTAGCTAATCACATGCAGAAAACCCAAGAGAACGGACTCCTATCAATTATATTACACCAAACTGTAAAACATGTCAGTTTTCTGGACAGGTTTGTGCCTGTGTTTTTAACAACATGAACCACCATTATAAATAGCCTCATACACATAATTTTGCACAGTGTATCACTTTTACCTGGCAAACCACACAACAAATACAATATATACCCACTACTGTACTCTGTTATTATCTATAAAATCTAGTGACATGTAAGCAGTTACCTGAGTGTATTGTCCCTGGTGTCTACTCACCTACTATGCGAGTAAATTTGGCTTTACCTATGGATAACGTGTACACTAACAATAGGCTGTGCATCAGATTGAAAAGTTTACACATCAACATTTATTTTCAGATTGATGTGAGAAATGCTCAGGTATCTCGTCTTTTGTATAGTTTGCTGGCATAATATTTATAGCATGCTGTAGTCATATCTGTCTATGATGTATTGTACCAAATTGTATTTGGTGTACTGTCATATTATTTGCTGTATGTGTCAACGCACGAAGTGGTGAAACTGTACATACAAAGAAGGCGGAGATGGCAACTCAATGTACCATATAGTATACAGTAACAAGACAATATTTACATAATGTTATATTCATAAATCAAGTGTATCTATCTATGACCTACTACCTTAAAAGTACATGCCCACTCAGTAGGCACAAAATGTTCTTTGTAGGAATTAAATAAGTGTATAATTGTGTAACTATTCAACCAGTTCTAAAAATTACGAGTGCACGCTATACAGATAAATCATTTAGTAATATTTATTTTACTGATAGTGACTCGTGGTGGTTTGTTTGTTTGTTTGTTGGGGTTTAACGGCCTATCAACAGCTAAGGTCATTTAAGGCCGGGTCAATGGGTTTAGTACTAAATCCCATATATTACCTGTACACGTACAGAATAATCCTGATCTGATGCCAGGTGCTCGCCACACCAGAATCACTTGGCCCCTCCCAAAAGCAGTAGGATCAGTAATAATCTTACTAGTTTTATAATGGGAAATAACCCAATTCAACTCCCAGGTAACTAAAGAGCCAACGATAAAAACGTACCTGAGGGCCAAACCAGGCAAATCGTGATTCCTATAAGGAGGACCCATACCGTTAATTTACGCCGTCTCATTCGCCCGACCACCACCCACTACTCGTGGTGGTATCAGGCTATTTTCATATGCAAATGAGGGATGATATTTTTTAATTATTTATACTAATTAAATGCGCCACCTGAAAAAAGAATATTTTCGACAGATTATAAAGTATGATCATAGCACATCAAAAAATAAAATACAGAGAATAAATAGTAATGTCCATTAACATTTTAAGAAACATGGTTATCGCCCCTGATATCATTGTGGAAATTTAAGTCGGATATAAAATGTATAATAATGTCAATCATTACGTGGGGTAATGGTGAATGAATGTTTCATTTGCCAGAAAATGTCTCGGATGATGTCTCTGATATAAAGAACATTGTGTGCCTACTGAGTGGGCATGTACCTTTAAAGTCCAGAAAGTGTGGCAAGAATGAGATTTTCGAAATCTAGATTGGGTTTCATGTAGCAGTTTGTACTTGTTTACCCCTTTCGGTGTTTGTTAACATGCTTTTCAAATAGTCATGGTCGTGAACATAACCTATGCAAAATAACAAAGAAGTGTGGTGTGTCTTATTGTCATGTTAATTTCAACTAAAAATAGTTTCTTCCATTAAAGGTACATGCCCACCCATTAGGCACAAAATGTTCTTTATAGGATTTAAATTAGTGTATAATTGTGTTACTATTCCACCAGTTCTAAAAATTACGAGTGCACGCTATACAGATATAATCATTTAGTAATGTGTATTTTACTGACAGTGACGCGCGGTGGTATCAGGCTATTTTCATATGCAAATGAGGCATGATATATTTTAATTATTTATACTAATTAAATGCGTCACCTGAAAAAATAATATTTTTTGACAGATTATAAAGTATGATCATTGCACATATACACATTAATACAGAGACTAAATAGTAATGTCCGTTAACATTTTAAGGAACACGGTTATCGCCCCTGATGTCAGTGTGGAAATTTCCGTCTGATATAAAATGTATAATAATGCCAATCAACATGGGGTAATGGTGAAAGAATGTTTATTTTGCCAAAAAATGTCCCAGATGATGTCTCTGATATTATAGAGAACATTTTGTGTCTACTGCGTGGGCATGTACCTTTAATATTTTATCAGATGTTTTGCTATCCGTATCCGGATCTGGATCCTGTAATGTTAGACGACATTATTCATACAAAAACGGATATGGAAATGTGTATTCATTTTTTGTCTCGCCCACCAGGTGACCTGAGACAAGGATATCCGTAGTCATGCGCGGGCTGAATGGTGATGACATTGAACATTAGTTTAATAATAATTTGTAAACGATCCATTGAACTGGTATTAGCATCCAATTCACGGGTTAAAACAAAGTTTTGAGGTTTGTTGGACATATCAAAAGTCGCATAAATTCAGAGAATATAAAGTTGGGTATTATTCTGGGTTAGATAAATATTTTGAGATTCGCAAATATGTTCTATATAGGGGCGAGAAAAAGTATCCATCATATGCACTGGTTGAGAGAAAGATATTCCACCCTTGTAATCAGAATATGTCGTCAGAAACTCGACAAAGCCTCTGACGACATATTCTGACATTCGGGTGGAATATCCTTGCCCAACACCAGTGCATATGATGGATACTCTTAATATAATATCACTGTTCCTGGAGGAAATCCTGTTCTTGGTCACGTAGATATTACTGATGAGTTTGCATTTAGGGGTGGCATGATTCCAGCATAAATATCGACTTCTGTGCTTACATGTAGGACATTCTAAGATGAGTAGACTAAGATGTATTAATTATTGTGTGGGCATATTGCGTTGCTCTTGATGTTCTGTACGTCCTTCTGTCCGTACGTCCGTCCGTGTACATTTATGTCGAAACTTTTATAAGAGTTATTCCAGCATGTAATATCGTCAATATTACGATAAAGCATTTCTTCAATACTTGGACACTTGAATCACCTTCACATTTGTCACATACCCGCGCCACCATTAACACGACCTTCACATTTGTCACCTTTCAACTATCACTGAAATACTTAGCCATTTTGTTACGTCGAAAAGTTTCGCCAACATGTAATATCTTCAATATTACGTGAAGGATTGCTTTAATATTTGGACAATTCATTCACCTGAATATGTGTGATGAATCACATCACCAATGACATGACATTTGTCACCTTCAAAATGGTGCTGAAACAATTAGCCATTTTCTTACGTCAAAAAGTGTGTAGGACTTTCTCAAATGAATTTGAAATTAGTGTAAATAAATTTTTTCATTTTTGACACATAATTTCTAGTTAGAGTCCAGTATGCATATCCATGTTTTACAAACATAATTTCTAGTTGTGCATACGAAACATAATTTCTAGTTGTGTATACATTGAGGTTCCAAATAAATCAATTTATTTATTATTATTTCCAGATTTCGAATTTGCACCATTAGTGGAGAATCAATGTGTGGGTTCGAATCCCAATGCAACCTATGCTTTTTATTTCCGAAAAGTGTCTCATTTTCCAAACACAACATTGCCGTGTGTATCTTTAACGGTGTGATAGAATATCACTGAAACAAATATGATGGCGACATCTGTCATTCGAAAATAAGCTTTACTTGAAGTTGAACTGGTTTACTCGATTAACCAGAGTTAATTCGAAAGTTTCAACAAAGCCGTGTAGACACAGGCGAGCCAACTCATAAAGAGCCGTGTCATGATAATCTGCTCTATTTGTAAGTATTTTTAGATTTTATAATAAATAAATAATCGTAATTTTCTTTCCGTGTGTGGGTGGATGTGGGGGGGGGGGGGGTGGGGGGGAGGGGAATGACCCCGGCCTCCTCGTTCTTGGGTTCCTGATTACGGCCCTGATGATGTGTCAGAAATTTTATTGAAAAAAATTGCCTTCCATAATGCAAATTTTCTATTTATATTATCACAATACACACTATTGTATTTGATCAAAATCCGAGGACTTTGTATTTTTTATGTTACTTGATATGTATACTATCATAGACTGTGATAAACAGGGGAGATACTTCATAAATTAAATGAGTTAAACGCCAGTAATCACACGTTGTGCATGTGTGGATGCGTCAATCCATCCATCCGTCTGTGCATGTCCATGACCATCTGCACAGTTAATCCACCAAGAATTTGACATTCCGATGATTCCTGTGGACAGGATATTAGATTTCTAAATGTTTGTCCACGCTGCTATTTTTTCATTGACAATGCTGCTACAACCTTTAACGATTAACACTTTCACCCCTAAGTAACTGAAATGAACTGTTCATTATGCAGAAAAGGGGGCCATTTTGCAAAAAAATAAAAAATATGCTCAAGTGGTGCATATCTTGAATGAGACGACTGAGCGTCACACACTCATTACGAGTCGGTTCTTCAGGATAGATACACTGTTTGCAGGGCCATAACCAGAGGTAAAAAACAGATGAGGCGAACCATGCAGAATTTTAGATACAGATGTTACGTCCTTGAATATAATAAAGAAAAAAATGTTTGGTGTTTACACATGCGAATATAATTAAGAGGTGGAACAGTGTCACTAATACGATATAATTCGTAGTAAGTGTATACATATACAGGGGCGGATCTAGAGGGGGGGGGGGGAGGGGGGTGTTCCAGGGTTGCAATCCCCCCCCCCCGTTCAGCCACGGAGTTTACATATATATAAACTGCTCTGAATAAGTCATATGGTGTCCACAGTTTACCACCAGTTCGAATCCGAATTTAAATGCCGTAAAACACAGTAAAGTGCATTTCCGGACATCTAGAATTCAAAAAATGTCCAGGGGGGGGGGGGGGGGGGTAGCTCGAAAATAGGACAACCCCCTCCCCCCCCCCAGAAAACGGAAAATGATAACTTACTAAAACGTTCACTAATATGAGACGCGATGCCTTGGTACACATATTATGACGTCATGACTTGACGTGAATACATGTTTGACGTTATGGCCATGGTGTCGTGACAAAATAGTATAGCAAGGATACTTGCACGAGTTCCTCGCAGCATCAATGACTTAGAAATGCTTCAGGCGCTGTGCATTGTCGCCTAACTGTCGTTCTTTGACATTGTCACTCTTTTTCGTCGGTTATCCTTATGAATTCAAAATTATGAACGCATAATTTAACTGGCTACATATCAGCGAAGTCTTCGCTTAACATTGCACCTTGATTCCTAAATAATCTTAAATATGAACAACCTAGTGTATGCCAACGATATTGCGTAATAGTTACTGCCCTAATCGAGGTGTTCATGTGTTTGAACAACCTACATGTGCCCATGGAACATGTTTCATGGGCACGTGTAGGTTGTTTAAACACATGAACACATCGATTAGGGCAGTAAATGACTTAGACATCTACTTACTGACTACCGTTGGTAGTATTCAGTGGAGATTTTGAATTTGACATTAAAGGAACTGTCTCTACAGTTATGACAGCCGATCAATAACATCCATGTACGCATGCTGCCAGTGGGATTATACGTGTCCCATTGACACATTTCTCATTATTATTTGTATTTGATGTCTAATAACGTATACATATACGAAGCAAGCACTCAATATACTGTATAATATGCATGGGAACATGCTTGCATCATGTGCATAATTCATACTAATTCACAGAGAATACCAGGCTAGTGTAGTTTGAAATACCAGTTTATCAGGCAAGACTAGGCCGTTTCCGAGCCGAGCCTCATTATCTTGATATCGAAAGACACTAGACTATATTTATTTATCAGGTAACCTTTTAAGCTAGCCAATTATCAAATTTAAAACAGTTTTCGTTGAAAAGAACGCGGGCTTGTTTACGTTACGTGATTAGTCTGACGTTGTTCGGTAACGTCATGTGACGTCGTTCGTCCAATAGAACGCCACTTTTCAATTCGTTGTAACCCGGATATTCGTATCAGATCGATTCCTTATACGGTAGTATGTTATCAGTCAGTACGAATTGGATCAATACAAAGCTCGTTTCCCGATAACATATAAGTAAACAGTACAGTGGAACATCTCGAACACCGTCACCCTGGGAGGTCCGCAGGGTGTCCAGCTTGGATAGGTACCACTGTAACAATAAATGGAAGAGTTAAACGAAGCTTATGCCCTCGCTGTCGGCCTTGATAATAATGAACAAGAGGGCCATGATGGCCCTAATTCGCTCACCTGACTCCATGAACACCAGAAGAGAATGTGACATTGAGTTCATATGTGTTTTAATTTTTGTTTGCTATTTTTAGATGACGGTCATCTTGGATTAAGCAACGACTCATTTTACCAAATCTGAAAATGCTTCACCCAAGGATCTTAACTTACTATCAAGTTTGGCCAGCATCGGCCATGTGGTTCCCGAGAAAAAGACGTTGAAAATCTCGAATAAATGGACCTTTTGGCGGCCATCATGGATGACATAATCATCCGATTCCGACAAATAATGCGCCAGAGCAATCGCCTTATCGATACCTTCAATTTGATATATGACATGAGCATATTAGAGTCAAACATAAAATTTGACCCCACGGGCCACGCCCATTTGTGACCCCGAGGTCATCATTTTAACACCTTTGAAAGAGCATTCTACATCGAGCATTCTTACCAGGTTTCGTCGAAATCCGGCTGGCGGTTCATGAGAAGAAGATTTTTTAAGAATTCGTGCTATTTTTAGACGGCGGCCATCATGGATTAGCGACGACCTCCGTTTTAACAAATCTGAAAAAGCTTCACCCATGGACCATAACTGAGAAGTTTGGCCACCATGGGCCAAGCGGTTCGTGTGAAGAAGAATTTTGAAATCTCTAATAAAAGAACGACCTTTTGACATTTCGGCGGCCATCTTGGATGACATGACCATCCGATTTCGATAAAAATTGCACCAGAGTGATCGCCTCGTCGATACCTTCGATTTGATTTATAACATGACCATATTCGGTCAAAAAATTTGACACCCATTTGACCTCACGGGCCACATCCATTTTTGACCCCGGGGTCACCATTTTAACAACTTTGAAAGAGCTTTGTACATCAATCATTCCTACCAAGTTTCGTCGAAATCCGGCTAGCGGTTCATGAGCAGAAGATTTTTTAAGAATTTATGCTATTTTTGGACGGCGACCATCTTGGATTAGCGATGACCTCCATTTTAACAAATCTGAAAGGGCTTCACCCATGGACCATAACTTTTAAGTTTGGCTACCATGGGCCAAGCGGATCATGTGAAGAAGAATTTTGAAATATCTAATAAAAGAACGACCTTTTGACCTTTCGGCGGCCATCTTGGATGACATAACCATCCAATTTCGACAAAAAAAATGCACCAGACTGATCGCCTCGTTGATACCTTCGATTTGGTATATAACATGACCATATTTAGTCAAAAATAAAATTTGACCTCCATTTGACCCCACGGGCCACGCCTATTTTTGACCTCAGGGTCACCATTTTAGCAACTTTGAAAGAGCATTGGACATCAATCATTTCCACCAAGTTTCGTCGAAATCTAGCCAGCGGTTCATGAGAAGAAGATTTTTTAAGAATTTATGCTATTTTTAGACGGCGGCCATCTTGGATCAGCGATGACCTCCATTTTAACAAATATGAAAATGCTTCACCCATGGACCATAACTTTTAAGTTTGGATACCATGGGCCAAGCGGTTCATGTGAAGAAGAATTTTGAAATCTCTAATAAAATAACGATCTTTTGACCTTTCGGCGGCCATCTTGGATGACATAACCATCCGATTTCGACAATAAATGCACCAGAGTGATCGCCTCGTTAATACCTTCGATTTGATATATAGCGTGACCATATTCGGTCAAAAATAAAATTTGACCCCAATTTGACCCCACGCGCCACACCCATTTTTAACCCCGGGGTCACTATTTTAACAACTTTGAAAGAGCATTGTATATCGATCATTCCTTCCAAGTTTCGTCGAAATCCGGTCGGCGGTTCATGAGAAGAAGATTTTTTAAGAATTTATGATATTTTTAGACGGCGGCCATCTTGGATTAGCGATGACCTCCATTTTAACAAATCTGAAAAGGCTTCACGCATGGACCATAACTTTTAAGTTTGGCTACCATGGGCCAAACGGTTCATGTGAAGAAGAATTTTGAAATCTCTAATAAAAGAACGACCTTTTGACCTTTCGGCGGCCATCTTGGATGACATAGCCATCCGATTTCGACATTAAATGCACCAGAGTGATCGCCTCGTTAATACCTTCTATTTGATATATAACATGACCATATTCAGTCAAAAATAAAATTTGACCCCAATTTGACCCTACGGGCCACACCCATTTTTGACCCCGGGGTCACCATTTTAACAGCTTTGAAAGAGCAATGTACATCGATCATTTCTACCAAGTTTTGTCGAAATCCGGTTGGCGGTTCTTGAGAAGAAGATTTTTGAAGAATTTGTGCTATTTTTAGATGGCGGCCATCTTGGATTACGTAATGGCGTCATTTTAACAATTTTGTAATCCCCCTACCTATAGGTCCAATGCTTACCGAGGAGAAGTCGTTTGAAAATGTTCACGGACGGACGGACGACGGACGACGGACGACGGACACATTGCGGTAACAATAGCTCACATTACCTTCGCTCAGGTGAGCTAAAACACAAGTCGTACTGGCAGCCTTGATAATGAAATAAGGACTTTAACAGTGTTGCCTTACAAATTTGTCTTATTACAAACAAGGTGAACATAAGTCCTCAGTGACATTGACCTTGGGTGGTCGGATGTGGGTAGCATGCATAACAAAGCACCATTGTGGCCAAATATTATCAAAATCAGTGAAGCGGTTCATGAGTTTTTGAAAAATGAAAGGTGTCACTAACGTACGTATGCATGTACGTACGCAGTACATGGACTAACGCTATATCCCTTCTTGTCTATCGGGAAGGGGATAATTAAACAGTCCATGCAGATTTGTTCTCATTTTCAATCATGAACAAACTACACTCAATGTCATATAAATGAAACGCAATGGGGTCCCCAGGGTGTCCGGTTTAGACGTGTATACTTAGCCCACCACGTTTACGTTCAGCAGTTCTCTGTCAAAACATCAACGAAGTGATAAGCACCCGGCAATATAGAATATATTTGTAATTGAAGGGCCTCTAATCGCCTGATGCAGTGCGTACACCTGTACATGTACACATATGAATGCATATATCTATTATTGGATGGGCAGTTATAAAAGTAATTTACGAGGGGTATTCAATAATTAATTTCCCAACATATAAATGTTCCCAATAAAATGAAATGACATTAATTTAATGAATGAAAACTATTAGCATGATTAAAACAACAATCAAATTTAAAGACACGTGGTCATAGGTGTGTGCATAAAGTGATGAAACATGTTTAAAGGCCCTGAACGGCTCAATATTACAATTTTCCGATTTTTTCAAACACAAAAACTTGTTTGGCAACTGATTTAGTACACAAAAGTCTTGAGATTTACATCTGAATCGCAATGTGAAGACAACAAAAGCTTGTTTTGTGTACCACTCGGTGCAAAATGTCAATATTGACAAATTAATTTCCGTAACCCAACGGCTTCGGCTCGGAAGCGAGTCGATAAACTCCGGCTATCGGAATTCATCGGCCGCGAATCAAGGAGTTCAGCAGTTGACCCGAGCTTCTATCGGAAAATCAATCGGACTTTGAACACGCACCTGCTGTTTGTTTATCAACAAATATTGATATTTTCATCGACTACAAACTAATTGTTGTACCAAAATGAATGCAAACAGTTTCAAAGTGTGTGTAAATAGAAACCTGTTGGATTTATGTGTGGGAAAACCCAATAGGAGGCCAAATTCGACAACTTGAGCCGTATTGGGGCTTCAATTTAGGAAACAATAATTAAATGGTAGATTTACATGGACTTTTTTTAACCAAATCGTGCTTATAAGTCGTCTTGAAAAGAATCAGTATTTGGTAAAATATGTATGTTATACCAAATCATAAATAGCGTTGCGAACGCTAGTTTTGTTGACAGTCGATGGTATTTGTATTTAGTTGAATTAATTCCACATGTGTCTATAAATAGCAACATATTATATGTGCGGAACAGTATTTTGATTTCAAACTTAAACAAGAAACGAGGCAAAGCCACGAAGGCCATGTTTTTTCCAAGCATAGACACTTGAATAACATAATTATACCAACTTTTTGTAGACTGGATGGCCGTGGCCTGCATGTCGCGCCTTGGGGCGAGGCATGGACACTAAACAAATAGATATAGCAGATGGAAAAACTTTAACCAAACAACTTTAACCGGACACACGGACGTACAGACGAACGGACGGACGTATGCCAAAATGCCGACGATATCGCGCTTTCCGCAAGCGGGCGCGACAATGATGATAAACACCTATGTGAAGTATCAAGGTAATGGGTGAAGCAGTTGCAGAGATATAGTACAAACTTTAACAAACAAATTCAAATTAATTTGACCTTGACATTGGGCACAGGGGCCTCACAGTTGGGGGTAGAATGAAAATATGGATGATGATGAACACCAATGTGAAGTTTCAAGGTAATGGGCGAAGCAGTTGTAGAGATATAGTATAACGAAAAACTTTTAACCAAAAAACTTTAACCAGACGTACGTTAAAAAGTTAACGTTGAAAATGGCTAAGCCAATTACGTAGAAATAATAGGTGAAGGTAAAAAAAATGGTCACATGTTGGATAGTTGTATGTGGTGGGCACCCCTTGGTTATGAAGCTGTGAAAGTTTGGTGGTCTTAGGTTGTACAGTACCAAAGAAGTGGACTTAAACACGAAAACTTAACATTGTAAACGCGAAAAGTTAACATTGAAAATGGCTAAGTCGACTGCGCGGAAAAAATGGGTAAATTTAAAAAAAAGGTAACATGTTAGATAGTGATATGTGGTGGGCACCCCTTGATTATGAAGCTGTGAAAGTTTGGTGGTCCTAGGTGGTACAGTAATAAATGGACTCAAACACGAAAACTTAACATTGATTGTGTACACCGCCCGCCCGCCCGCCCGCCTGCCCGCCCGGCTTTGGCCAATCCAATAGCCTGGATTATTTTCCAAAAAAGCCTGGCTAAGCAATGTTATGTTTCACAAAGTGTGCTTCCTGGTACTTAAATAGCGAACGGAAATGCGTTACCAACTTATCTCCCCTCTTCATCAGAGTCAATTGCAGTACATTGTATATAAGAAAACACACAGTCCTTGTATATGGCATTTTGAGTCAATAAAGCGAAAATTAAAGGAACATTGAATATCTTCGACATCATCTGAAACATCATGTCAGACACTGTTTCTTTAAAATACGTTAGGACATGTCTTTTGTCATATATCATAAGGAGGGTCTATGTAGAGTGCACATTATTAACAATGTAATCCTTCATATGTTTAGCCACTGTATTTTCACATGCAGTTTCAGTAATAAACCAACTTTAGTGATTGAACTTAAGTGATTTATGCAGTTGTCATTCAACAATGAAACATTTTGTACGATAATAAAACTATTCTCAGTCAAAATGCAGAATATATCAGAGTTGTATGCCAGTCCACGTGTACATACATTTTATTATTATAATGCATACATTTGACTTCCGTAGGTAGCGTAAAACATATTATGTCCTATTTTCACATAGGGTAACCTATGTATTGGAATCGCCTCGGACAGTTAGCCACGCCTTAGACCCCCCCTCGATGGGCTAGTCCGTAGTGATATCTTCGAATAACCATAACAACAAAATGCATTGTGTTACTCAACGTTACATACGCAACCGCTAATTGAAAATAATATTATGAAAAACTACTTGCACTGAACAATATCAACAATGGATGTTCTACGTACAAAAATACATCGGATTATTTTGTTGCGCGTTCAAGTTGTAATGCCCCCATTTGCGTCACAAATCGTGCGGTCATCGCTAAATTTAGTAACAGGCTATAGTTTTCGGCAGAGTTAACTCCCCTCCGAATACTCTCTACCTGAAGCGACCTCCGTCGAGAGGTTACAACTACATGTTGACCAAGATTTTGTTAATGATCGCGATTGTGTCGCAACAAAACTCGCACGTGTGGGTCTAACTGATGTTAATCCTCATTCTATCGATGGATTTACAGCGGATTTTATTGACATTCCCGAATTCGGCCTGATTGACATTTATCTATGGTGGCCAATACACGCCAACATGAGTGTCAATTCTACGTTCAGCCTCAGGGAAGGGGGTCAATAAGTCAGTAAGTGATACATTACAGTCAGGGAACAAATTAATGACAGTATAACACATCCAGCGTAGATTAATACCCATATTAATGCAAGTCCTGAAAATACGACAAAAAAAAAATACGACAATTTTTTTTTAACAAGTTTGGGCTTCCATACATTGAACATTTTGTCAGCGGTTTCCCCAATAACGTCATTTGTATGTTTTAATATACTCGATCCGGGGATCATCAGATGAATGCATGTATGAAATATCAAAGCGTTCCCTGTACCGAAACAGAAGTTACACAATATTTACCCCAACGTTAAGTTTATGAACATGCTACGTTTGTGACCTTGACCTTGGGGTAAGGGTTGGGCAGTGGGTCGTGAATTTGCTATAGCACGATAGAGTATCATCAGATGAATGCATGTATGAAATATCAAGGTGTTCCATGAAAGGAAACAGATGTTATAAGACATTTACCCCAACGTTAAGTTTATGAATGTGCTAAGTTTGTGACCTTGACCTTGGGGTAAGGGTTGGGAGGTGGATCATGGATTTGCTACAGCATGATAGAGGGTCATCTGAGGAATGCATGTATGAAATATCAAGGCGTTCCATGAAAGGAAACAGGTGTTATAAGAAATTTACCCCAACGTTAAGTTTATGAATGTGCTAAGTTTGTGACCTTGACCTTGGGGTAAGGGTTGTGTAGTGGGTCATGGATTTGCTACAGCATGATAGAGGGTCATCATCTGAGGAATGCATGTATGAAATATCAAGGCGTTCCATGAAAGGAAACAGATGTTATAAGAAATTTACCCCTAAGTTAAGTTTATGAATGTGCTAAGTTTGTGACCTTGACCTTGGGGTAAGGGTTGGGTGGTGGGTCATGTATTTGCTACAGCACGATAGAGTATCATCAGATGTATGCATGTATGAAATATCAGGGCGTTCCCTGTAAAGAAACAGAAGTTGTAAAAATACATTTACTCCAACGTTAAGTTTATGACCTTGACCTTGGGGTAAGGGTTGGGTGTTGGGTCACGGATTTGCTACAGCATGATAGAGGGTCATCTGAGGAATGCATGTATGAAATATCAAGGTGTTCCATGAAAGGAAACATAAGTTATAAGACATTTACCCAACGTTAAGTTTGTGGACGCCTACGCCGACGACGCCGGGGGTATGCCATGAGCTCTTATGCACTTCGTGCAGGCGAGCTAAAAATCCTGCTACAACATTGTTTTGTACCGACAAGACATTTTCAGGCGCGACACCGCTTCCGTGGCGGAATTCTTGTAGTAGCCTATGTTCAGTACTTTCAGTACTTTGATTGTATAACTGGGATCAAGTTATCAATAAGCATAGCTTTTGTTCGACTCGTATGTTCTAAAAGGCCGGCACTAGTTTATATTCAATATCATAATACACTAGTGTAATAAATGTGCAAATCAGACGGGTACACTAAAACACATTAGGCAACCAGTATATGCTTAGTATGATGCTGTGCTCCTGCAATAAAGCAGATCTAACATTTGTGTTGATGTAATATTATATTTATTAAAGCTCGTTGATTGATTTATAAAGAAACTCAGCATAGCCTCTTTATGGCATCAGAAACTCGTTAATATATATCATAGTAAATCATCACACAAGTAAGATCCTCTCTGTGTATATATAGCACTGTTTTCGAGACTTGATGAAATATGCCACTTCTGTTCAGAAGTGGGTGTAGGTTTATAATACTTTTCTGTTACTTACTGAACGCCCCTCAATTATATCCTTATTTTTGTCGTTGACAATTGTCTTTCCGCGTGATAAATTTTACGTAAATAGAAATATACTGTAGACTACGTATGGGAGATTCACCAGGTAAGATTTTATTTAAAGTATTTGAACAATGTTCTACATTATAGTTTAGACATTTCTGCCGCCCACTGTATATATTTTTTGTTTATACATCTGTCCACGGCATTGACACGATTTGTGATTACATATGCGTTACTGGCACGGAGAAGGACCTTGCAGCATTTGTAAGGCGAATATGTGTACCTGTATCATCATTTACCATCCACATTAGAGTTTTAGGTTCTACACGTAATCATTCCGCTGATCGCAAAACGTAAACAACTGCTACATTGGTGACATGTAGTAAATATAGGAAATAGTATTGATCGAATGCCGACCAACACATGCAATGATCAAACTGCGCGGATGCGCAGACTGATCAGGGCTACGCTAGACATCGTAAGACAGCCTTTCTTAGCCGGTGTTTCTTCTGTCAAGCTATCAATTCACACAATGACCATAAACACACAACGTGTCTGGTTTGCCATGAGGCACATTTTCGTGCCCAGGTTTGCATATAGATGCAAACTTTTCTTTTGTCCTCAGAGGTGATAAAATTGCTTACCAACCTCTGACAAACAATAGTCGATGTGTAACATCTATTATCTTCGTAAATTGAGACACTTTTGAACAATTCTATCCAGTACTTAGCGAATGATATGCCACTTATTTTATCATAAACGGAGGTAGACAAACAGTGAGGTCGGTGGAGTTTTCACTTGACTGCATAATAATGTATGTCTGAATCAGGCGATGGTAACACAGCGACAATTATAAGGTATCACGCTACCAAATCTGCCGACGTTGTGTTTTGTCAAAAAGCGGCCTACTGCCTACTTTAAAATATGTCGTCGCATACGAAATGTTAAATAATGTCGCTATTATTCCCCAAAATTATTTCAGACAGAAGCAAACAACAGGGAAACGCCAACACTCTGCCTTATTTGAAAAGTATTCATACGAAATTACGTTACTTGGGCCACAATCCAAAACATGACGTTTCATTAGCAATTACAATAAACATTATTTTCATACTTTGTCTTGGTCTAATGGGAGACACTTGGAAAGGCTACGAGATATCCAAATTTGGTTGACATGTGATAAAAGATGACAAATCTATAGGACTTGTCCGGGTATTTTATCAACACCCCTTGTATACGCCGTTGATAAAAACGTCGTAATTTCAACGTCATTGATCTAAAACGTCATATAAGTTTTTACCACGCGTCATAAAAATAGTTCTAAAATGAAAAATAATTGGGATACATTGATAATTTTGGTGGCATATGGCTTTTAAAAGATGTACACTTCAGAATACGCGAAAAAGTAAAAACTGAAAATGTTGTCATTAAGCCCGGTTTTCGCACGGCGCGGCTAATTTATTGCATGTATCCCATTGATATAACACGTAGGCCATAAACAAATACTTGGTTCTCAGACACGTGGATTGTGGAATGTGACAGATGCATATACATGTATAAAGTTACTACATGTATAACATCTTTAGACGCGAAACATCACCAGATTTTCATCAAACATGATTGGATTTAACATATTGTTGCATGGGCGTGTTTTTTATCTCATCAACACAGTGCGTATGTGCCGTGAAACACGGTCCGTGAAACATTTTTGATATCCAGTCAATACAATTTTTGCATTTTACAGCCATTTGTAGGTGTTGACAGGATAAATAGAATAGTACGTTAGTGCCGTGAATGGGAAAAAATGTCTGGCGCGGCACGGAAACGGGATGTGCTCGGCAGAGCCTCGCCCATCCCGTTTCCTGAGCCTTGCCATATATTTTTTCCCATTCACGGCACTAACCTACTATTCTCTATTTATTGATCATGCGGTGAATTTATAATAAACTTTTATTTCTCCATGATGATATAATGCTCGACGTGCAAAAAGTTCTTTGGTTTTCAGATATCGCTGCGTCTGACGCAGCGATATCTGAAAACCAAAGAACTTTTTGTATGACCTTATACATATATATCGTATATATATATATACCAAGTTTCAGATCTGTAGCTATTACGGTTTAAAAGTTTTACGAGTTACAAGACAAAAAAAGTCGAAAAGGGGGAGATAATCTATGACCCCGGGGTCGAATACAAAATCAAAATAAACTTTGCGTATCTACTCATCATAACGAAGCTACATACCAAGTTTCAGGTGTGTAGCTAGTACGGTTTAAAGGTTTTACGACTTACAAGGTTGGTGACGGGCGGGACGGATGAACGGGACGGACGGACAAGAGTAAAACTAAATGCCCCCTCCACTATCGTGGTGGGGCATAATAATAAGTACACTAGGGTGATATTACTTGAAGGAGCAGGCTAAGTCACTAATATCTTAAATTAAAACACAATTTATTTCATGTTTAATGTTTCTAGAGTAGATTGGTGCAATAGGATAGTGGATAATGTTTCGTAAAAATTCCGAAAATATTTGAAAGGAAATCGGCAAGACCATTTACTTCCATTATAATACTATAATATTATTAAATCCGATTTTATGCTTGTAATTTAAACTTTATTGGGTCGGAAAAAGAGCCGCTAATTTATTGATTGTGTGTATTTTGTGACCGGACAGCACTATTTATATTTTGTTGCTGGCAGTTGTATGATGTACACGACAAGACTAATATTCTCGCGATGATAGACTTGGGAAATGCCATTTTGAGGGTCTAACATGATTTGTTTTCAGGGGATACCCTCAAACCTCTTGACCACACACCCAAGACCGCCCTCAAAAGTCTGCCATGACATTATTTTAGGCACAACTATGCGCCTGAATGAAATATATGTACATGTGTATACGGCCATGTAATGTAATATTATTTACCGCATTCAATTAAGGATATAATTGTAATTGAACTTAATTTATACCAAATATGCATAGTAGTATAAAACTTCAATATAATCACGTTGCAACGCCATTCAAAACATTTACTATGTCTGTATTTGGCAACACGTTTAGTATGTTAACGCTGTACGCCGATAAACAAAATTAACACTTATTACTACACATAATTACCATTGTGGCACATTGTTGTTATTGTCACAAATAACAAGAGCTGTATGAGAACAGCATAGCTCGACTACGAGGGTTGTCGATGTACACATAGCTTGAGAAACAAGGTGGCCGCGGCCCACATAAAAACCTTAACCAAGGTTGACTAAAAGCCTTAACCAAGGGAAATTAACTAAGTAACTCAAGGTTAAATGTAGGTCAATGTCAGATATAGGTCAGGGGTTATTGATGTACATCACTAGGAGATGAAGTTTTCCAAGTATGGTTGCTGTAGGCCCAGGAGTATTCCATATACAAGCTTGACTATAAACCTTAAGCAAGTTTGAGTACAAACCTTAACCAAGGGGAAATAACTCAGTAATTCAAGGTTAAATGTAGGTCAAGGTAAAATATAGGTCAGGGGTTATTGATGTACATCCCTATGAGAAAAATATATCCAAGTATGGTTTATGTATGCACAATAGTATTCCATCTACAAGCTTGACTAAAAACCTTAACCAAGGTTGACTAAAAACCTTAACCAATGGGAATTAACTAAGTAATTCAAGAGGAAATGTAGGTGAAGGTCAAATATAGATCAGGGGTTATTGATGTACATCCCTATGAGAAAAGGTTTTCCAAGTATGTTGTCTGTATGCACAATAGTATTCCATCTACAAGCTTGACTAAAAACTTTAACCAAGGTTGACTAAAAACCTTAACCAACGGGAATTAACTACGTAATTCAAGGTTAAATGTAGGTCAATGTCAAATATAGGTCAGGGATTGTTGATGTACATCACTAGGAGATGAAGTTGTCCAAGTATGATTGGTATAGGGCCAGGAGTATTCCATCTACAAGCTTGAATAAAAACCTTAACCAAGGTTGACTAAAAACCTTAACCAAGGGGAATTAACTAAGTAATTCAAGAGGAAATGTAGGTGAAGGTCAAATATAGATCAGGGGTTATTGATGTACATCCCTATGAGAAAAGGTTGTCCAAGTATGGTGTCTGTATGCACAATAGTATTCCATCTACAAGTTGACTAAAAACCTTAACCAAGGTTGACTAAAAACCTTAATCAAGGGGAATTCAAGGTTAAATGTATGTCGTGGTCAAATATAGGTCAGGGGTTGTTGATGTACATCACTAGGAGATGAAGTTGTCCAAGTATGGTGGGTGTAGGGCCAGGAGTATTCCATCTACAAGCTTGACTAAAAACCTTAACCAAGGCGTGACGGTGATGCCGACGCCGACGCCGGGGTGACTACATAAGTGCTCACTATTCTTCGAATAGTCGAGCTAAAAATGTTTCTTTGACTGCAGCATCATTATGCTATGACCATAATGATATATACACTCGGAGTCTCACAATGTTTAGCGAGTTTTACTAACATAAGTATGTCATTTGAGATACATTTCAGTACATGGGTGATTTTGTTACCATGGTAACATGTATACATATTGAAATATTGAGGATACATGTAAGTGCATGCTATATGTAGGCAGGAGTTATGATGATTTGAAAAAATAAATGTAGTATAAAAGTTACATTTCTATCAAAACAAAATATTATTTCTCGGTTGTCATGGCAACATGGAATCATTTCAAATATTAATTGAAACAAAATTATTTGTGAATTATATGGACAATATGCAATAAATGTAATGCCGTGTCTCGAATTTTACCTTTTTTGAAATCTACGTTTTCATAAGCCATGCTCGTATATAGTCATGAAATTGATAAAAATGGCGGAAATGTTGAAAAGGTCAGCCATCTCGAAACTGTAAAGATACTTAGGCCCATACAGTTATATTGTCTTAAATCATGGCAATCAATTATTTCCTGCGAGCTTCATGATGTTTGTCTAGAATGACAATTATATTTCAATCACAAAATCCGTCTTCCCAGTAACGTAACATCATCTCACATGTTTTAATGTCAAATTGACGGTACTGTCCATTGAAATGTGCCATTGGGCTGTATCATTAAAAACGATATTTTCCGAAAAGTAGTAAAGATATCAAATCCAAATTTTCAACATAGCTTCCTGCCATATTGATGTACATTTGTTTTTTTCCAATTTGGGTGTGGGCCGATTTTTGGCATTATTTCCCCTTGTCCTTTCAATTGATGGATTTACATTTATTGAGTATAGGCTGCATACCTTTTTTTGACAGCACATGAGAATCGTCTCCAGTGGAGACGATTCTCATGTGCTGTCAAAACAAGTTTTTTGTTAAGAATTAAAGCAAAAATGAAAAACCGCAGACGGCAATTTCCGTCAACAGCGTAGGAAGGGTTAAGCACAGGGGCCACAAGGGTGGGCTATAGAATGAAAGTATGTATGCTGACACACATGTATATGAGGTTTCATGCTAATCCGACCTACAGTAATAGGTAGCTGGAAACTTTAATGCACATCTCAGACAGACTGACTAACAGACATACAGGGTGGCGATTATATGCACGCCATAAAGAAGGTATATGTACATGTATTTCGAGTAATTAATCAATCAGTGTAATTTACGAAGCTCCAGCATGAATCAAGCAGTCATTAACACAGAGGCATCCAGATGAGCACACAGCTAGATCAGTTAGTAAGCAATGGCTTACGGAATACTAGTACCTCCCCACCCTTCAGACCTCTTTAGCAGTGTTTGCAAACAGTGTAGATCCAGATGAGCCAGCTGTCATAACCCTGGAATAACCACCCTTATTATATCGTCACATTTCGGCTATACTGATTTTGAAAATCATCCATATTTTTTTGGAAAATTAAATTATCAAAACTCTGACATTTATGTCAATTTTCAACAGCATTTACAGAAAATATTGCATGATTTTGAAATAATTATCCATGTATAATCCTTTCAACACTACAGCCCATTATAACGAGCTTGCAAACAGAGTAGATCAAGATGAGCCGGCTCGTAACGAGCCATCTCATCAGGATCTGCACTTTTTGCACGTAAGCTGCTAGTAATTTTAATAATTTTCAGAACAAAAACACCCCCTTTTCATAAATGGACTAATCTGAAAATCATTTTGTGACATCTGGATTGGTCGGAAATTTAACATATCAAAGTCCATTTCAGTTATTTAGTGCTGAAAGGGTTAAAGGGGCATGACAACATTTAAAAAAACAAAAACATAACAAATAAGAACGTGTTTTCATCAGGGCCCTGTGTAAAGTGGTTTATTTGAAGATATATGACGATACTTTTACTATACTGGGTTGTTTCTATTTTCACTGATATACATAATAATATACACTGAGGTACATAAATATCGGCTTTTCTATCCAGTTGAACACAACAAAGTAGATGTTTACATTTTCGCGCCTATCATTCGCAAAGCATTTTGGGGCAGATCAAGCGTCACATCAGCAGCACATCTGTAGCATATTTCACCAAAATTGCAAAGTATACTTTTCTAGCAAAGTATACTTTGAGGGAGTAATCATTCATTTTTCCTGAAATGCATTATGTCGTATAGAACTAACGACTGCATATATTTGATAATTAAAAGTATGCAGAATTATTATACTGAATTTATTACATTATCACAGCCAAAATGGCTGTGATAATGTAATAAATTTAGTATAATAAAAATTAATAAATTTATCCTAAAATTGAAAATTTCTACCTCAAACTATACTTTGCTAGAAAAGTATACTTTGCAATGTTGGTGAAATAGGCTACATATCATATCAGCAGCACATCATATCATATCAGAAGCATATCAAATCATGTGATGTGCTGCTGATGTGACGATTGATCTGTCCCAAAATGGGAATAATTGGCGCGAAAATATAAAAACGTGTATCTTGTTTTGTTAAACAGAATAGAAAAGCCGATAATTGTGTACCATATCAGTGAAAATAGAAACAAGCCAGCTGTCCTAGTGTCATCATATATCTTCAATTAAACCACGTTAGACAGGGCCATAATCAAAACACATTTTTATTTTTTATATAATTTTAAAAAAAATCCTGTCATGCCCCTTTAACCCTGATGCGATTATGGATGTAATACCAGACAGACCCCAGATAGTTCAGAAACACCAATCAACAAGTTACACGATGCTGAAGAAGAAAAACACCACTACAGTTACATGCAAATAAATCAGGTTTGATCCTTATCCCTTTCAACCCTCAGTAACTGGAACTGATTTTGAAATGTTAATTTTGCAACCAATCCAATCGTCACAAAATGATTTTCAGACTAGTCCATTTATGAACAAGAGTGCCGAAGGTCACAATATACGCCCGTCGAAGCAAGGCCAGTTAACAAGGAGAGTTACATGTAACTCACTGAAAATTAATAGGGTTCTTGCCGTGATAAACATGTATATTGAATTTGGTCACGATCCGTCAAGTAGAACTTGAGTTATTGCGTGGACAAAGATATAGAGTCAGAAAATTAAAAATAGCCGCCAAGGGGAGATAAGTCATCGAAAAAATTTCTAAATTAATAGGCTTCAAGTAGAACTTGAGTTATTGCGTGGACAAGGATACAGAGTGCGAAAATTAAAATTAAAAAAATGGCCACCAAGGGGAGATAAGTCATAGGAAATATTTCAATATCAATAGGCTTCTTCGTCTTGCCGTGATAAACATGTATACCGAATTTGGTTACGAGCGGTGAAGTAGAACTTGAGTTATTGCGTAGACAAGGAAACAGAATGCGAAAAATAAAAATGGCCGCCAAGGGGAGATAAGTCATCGGAAATTTTTGAAAATCAATAGGCTTTTGCGTCTTGCCGTGATAAACGTGTGTACCGAATTTGGTTTATACGAGTGGTGAAGTAGAACTTGAGTTATTGCGTGGACAAGGATACAAATTGATTGCGAAAAATAAAAATGGCCGCCAAGGGGAGAAAAGTCATTGGAAATGTTTGAAAATCGATAGGCTTCTTCGTCTTGCCATGATAAACATGTATGCCGAATTTAGTTACAATCCGTCAGTAGCACTCTAGTTATTGCGTGGACAAGCTGTGCCAACCCGCCCGCCACCCGCCCGCCCTTACAAGATGAATACATAATACGTCCCGTTTTTTCAAACGGGCGTATAAAAAGGGGTGTTTTTGTTCTAAAAATATGAAAATTATGTCATGAGCCAGCTCATCTACACTGTTTGCCAGTACCACTATGCAGGTCTGTGGTGTTGAAAGGGTTAAAAGGCAGGAACCAAATATTGTCGTCTGCTGTTTTTTCTTATTTAAAAAAAACATGCTTTTTTAACAAGAGACCTGATTTGGCAGCACATGAGAATGGTCTCCAGTGGATTGTCAATGTCTCCATTGAATTCTCATGCGCTGGCAAACATGTTTTCATTATGAAATTTGGAAAATAAAAAGATTAACAAGAGTGCCGAAGGTCACAATATACGCCCGTCGAGGCAAGGCCAGTCAACAAGGGCAGATAACTCATCTTGACGTGATATAACATGTATGCCGAATTTGGTTTCGATCGGTGAAGTAGAACTTGAGTTATTGCGTGGACAAGGATACAGAGTGCAAAAATTAAAAACGGCCGCCAAGGGGAGATAAGTCATCGGAAATTTTGGAAAATCAAGAGGCTTCTTTGGCTAGCCGTGATAAACATGTATACCAAATTTGGTTACAATCCGTCAAGTAGACCTCTAGTTATTGCGTGGACAAGCTCTGCCCAAGTACAAGATGAATACACAATACAGAGTGGCCTGCGGTTCTCTTACCAGGCAAATTGCAATTCCTGGAGCGCAGGATTGCAATTCGCGTTCCCATTAATTGCAATTGGACCGCAATCGAACTGCAATCATGTGACTGCGGTCCAAAGAGTTGGTTGCGAAATTGCAATACTTATAGCGCAGTTAGCGCTGCGCTCCGCTTTTAATTGCAGTTTACGCTCCTTTTTTTCTTTAAACTGCGAAAGAATGACCGCTTTACGCTACGCTCTGCGTTAAAACCAGCGGCCCGCTCTGCTTGACAAATGCGGCAATAAAATCGAAATAGTTGACAAACGTATCCGTGTTCCAATCCAAACTGTTATCCCATCTATCTTATTCAAAGTGACTAGAAAGTCAGCGGTATTCGTGATCTGTTTTTTTAGTGCGCCAATATAAATCGGCGGGTTATTGCGAGACAAACAATGAAACATTGACCTTGACAATTTCTTGGACAAAACAAAATGTCGTCACTCACTCACTGCCGTTCCGAATATCAAGAACAAATTAATAGACACCACCATACTCACAATATATTTATTTTCATATAAAATCAAATTATAATGTGTGGTCTACGGTATAATATAGCAAAACAAAGCATCAATTTTGCGTTTTGTTTACTTTTTCGTCGGTATCAAATGATCAAATTACGTTTTCCTATTCTGTTAACATTATTTCGACGCGATCCTATAGTCGACATGACAATTCCTGAGATCAACACAACTTTTCATAATGTCTTTCAATTTCAAGCTGCAAGGAGACTGTGAATTGCATATTAACCATAATAACATGGTGAACATATTGATAATAATTTTAAAAGAAAAGCATATTTTAATTTTCGAAACCTGATCATAAATGTTTTTTTTTTTTGGAATTAGATTTCTATTACTGCAAACGTTCTGTTCTGGCTGTTGATTTCTATTGGCCCGAATCAAATTTTGTGAAGATAATATTTATTCCGGTGATAGCCATTTCTTTAAAATAAAACGGTTTACTTGTGTCACAGAGTGAGAAAGATAAATAACGGCCCGGAATCGAACCAGGGACCTCATGTTTACTGTACCATGCCCATGGCTCTACCGAGCAAGCTAACAAGGCACATATCATACACACTTCATCCCCATGGTCAGTTGCGTACTGTGACATTCTTCTCCGCCAAATTGAAATTCGTCCTCGAATTCCATGTTTAATTTTTGTCTCCGAATTCCATATATTTTTGTACAATTTTGGGAGTATTTATCAGTCACGGTCCTTTGTTGGGCGCTAAATGTCACAGGGTGAGAAAGATGCGCACCAGCCCGGAATCGAACCGGGGATCTCTGGTTTACCACACCATCGCTCTACCTACTGAGCAAACCGTGCACAAATACACACTTATTCACCATAGTGATCACTTCATTCAACCAAAAATTGACAAGCTAGAAGTTATGCCAAATTATTACAGTCAACGTCACAGATTATGCTCTTGGCGACATTAGCGGGCACAAATTTGTCCATCAATTTGATCAAATAAACAACGGAATCTGACAGATAACACTACGACGGCGCATGGAAACATCATTATTCTGGTACTTTGAATCAAAATGGTGGATATTAAGATCAATATCAATATGCGCTGACGGAACCTTTAACATTTTTATCACGATAGCAGCTACAGGGATTGTTGGACGCATTTATTTAGAGAAACAAGAGATTACAATGGATTGGATAATATACTAAGTGACATTTTGTTCTAACGTACACCAACATAGAGGATTAAATTTGCGACAATGTTGGATTCTGGATTTTGTGGACAGGTGACAGAAATCGGAGCTGGATAAGAACAGACAGACGTGATTCTGAATATGCGTGCTTGGTCTGTGGTTTTTCTTCAAGATCATGTCATGCATGTTTTAATTTCACGTCATGTCAAAGCAGCACTATTGAACATAATGAGTAACTTTAATATTCTACACCAGAATTAAAGTTCATTCATCGTCTGATGTGTAACTGATGAATTAAGGTAAGTTACTTGTATATGACAACTTTTGCCTCACCACGATAGTGGAGGGGGCATTTAGTGTTACCCTTGTCCGCTCTTCCGTCCGTCACCAACCTAGTAACTCGTAAAACTTTTAAACCGTAATAGCTACATACCTGAAACTTGGTACATGTATGTTTGATTCAACCCCATGGTCATGGATTATCTCCCCCTTTTCAAGTTAGAATTTTCCAATTTTATCTTGTAGCTCTTGTAAAACTTTTAAACCCTAATAGCTACACACCTGAAACTTGGTATGTAGCTTCCTTATGATGAGTAGATTTGCAAAGTTTATTTCCATTCGACCCCCGAGTCATGGATTATCTCCCCCTTTTTGAATTAGAATTTGAAAATTTTGCCTTGTAACTCGTAAAACTTTTGTAATAGCTACAGCACTGAAATTTGATATGTAGCTTCCTTATGATGAGTAGATGCGGAAAGTTTATTTCGATTTTTGATTCGAACCCCGTGTCATGGATTATCTCTCCCTTTTGGACACTGGAATTTTGCCTTGTTTACTATCAAAGCGATAGGTGGGGTATCCGTGTTCTATGAACACATTTTCTAGTTTAGTTATCTCCCTTTGTTTTCTCGCGCACTGATTTGTCCGGAGCATAACGCGAACACCCTTTGCAATATTTTTATGAAACTTAACACATGCATATGTCTCACTGGACAGGGCGGAGCTAGCGCTAAAGGTACATGCCCACTCAATAGGCACAAAATGTTCTGGGTAAATGAGACATCATCGGAGACATTTTCTGGCCAGATAAACAATCATTTACCATTACCCACGTATTGTTTGGCATTATTATACATTTTATTTCGGAAGAAAATTTCCACATTGATATCAGGGACGATAACCGTGGTTCCTTAAAATGTTAACGGACATTACTATTTATTCTCTGTATTTATTTTTTGATGTGCAATGATCATACTTTATAATCTGTCAATTTTTTTTCAGTTGATGCATTTAATTAGTATAAATAATTATAAAATATCATGCCCCATTTGCACATGAAAATACCGATACCACCGCGCGTCACTATCATTAAAATAAATATTACCAAATGATTATATCTGTATAGCGGGCACTCGTAATGTTTATAACTAGTGGAATAGTTAAAAAGGGGTTGGACAATTGTTGTCGCGACCGCCTGCGGACAGTGCGATATAGTCTGCGCATTGACGTCCATCCGTAGTTTTTTTTCCAAGCCTGCTTGCGGAAAGCGAGACTTAGTGATCACAATGACGTCCGTGCGTCAGTCCGTCCGAAATCGGTGCATGTTTTTAAATACCATATCCTAAGTCACATTGACTTGAAACATCAAATGCTTATTAGTCATCATCCATATATTCATTCTGTGTCCCACTCATGCGGCCCCTGTGCCCCAAGGTCAAGATCAAATGACTTTGAAATTTGTGTTAAAGTTTTTGCATACCTTATATCTCCACAACACTTACTCAGATTTGCTTCAAACTTCAGATAATTATTTATTATCATCCATATTTTCATATTATAGCCCACGCATGCGACCCACATGCCCAATATCAAGGTCAAATGACTTTCAAATTTGCGTTAAAGCTTTTACATACCTTAATTCAAACTTCAAATAAATATACTCCGACACCATCAAATGCCTCGGTGGGCTCGACATGCGGGCCATGGCCATCTGGTTTTTATTTACCGTAGGTTAAAGTTTTTAAGAACACTATATCTCAGAAACAGCTTCGCCAATTCACTCGAAGCTTCACATGTGTGTTTATCATCATCCATATTTTCATTCTATGCTCAACCCCTGTAACCCCTGTGCCCAATATCATGGTCAAATTACTTTGAAATTTGCCTCAAAGTTTTTGACATGCCTGCATGTGAACAGTGCGATATAGTTGTCACATTGGCCTACATACGTACGTACATCCTGTTTTTTGAAACGGGCATATAAAAAGGGGTGTTTTTGTTCTCAAAACATGAAAATTACGTCACGAGCCACCTCATCTACACTGTTTGTCAATGCCACTATACAGGTCTGTGGTATTGAAAGGGATAAAAGGCAGGAACCAAATATTGTCATCTGCTTTTTTATTTTTAACATGCTTTTTTAACAAGTTACCTGTTTTGGCAGCGCATGAGAATGGATTGTCAATGTCTCCATTGAATTCTCATGCGCTGGAAAACATGTTTTCATCATGAAATTTTGAAAATAAAAAGATTAAAAAGCAGACGACAGCATGTAATTGATCATTTTAAGTTAGTAACACAATGTGCAAAGATAAAACCACAATGAAACTGCATTCAGTTACATGCAAATGATACAATGAGGATATATGAACGAAAACCCTTACACCGCTATCTTATTTTTTTTGTCGTCTGCTGTTTATTTTATATTTTCCATTTTTATCAACAAACACATGCTTTGACAGCACTTTAGAATAATTTACAACATGCTTTGACAGCACTTCAGAATTCTCAAGTGCTGTCAAACCATGTTTTTATTGAGAAATAAGGCAATATATAAAAGCAACAACAGACGACAATTGTTGTAAGTAGCGGTCTAAGGGTTAACCTTTAAACACTATGGACTATAATTCCAATATTTTCAAACAGAGTAGATCCTGATGAGCCGGCTAAAAATGAACCATCTCACCAGGTTCTGCATTATTTATGGAGTATTTTCGATTATCCCAATTATTAGCCCTTACAATTCTGCATCAACTTTTGTCGTCTGCTGTTTATGTTTTATTTTCCATTTTTCTCTCGTCAAAAGCATTTTTTAACAACACTTTAAAATCACTTTCATTGGAAAGTATTCTAAAGTGCTGTCAAACCATGTTTTATTGAGAAAATAGACACACTATGAAACAACAGCAGACAACAATTTACGTTTCCCGCATTCTAAGGGCTAATGGAATAATCAGACAAAAGTTAACATGGAAAAGCACATAGCAAATACTTTATCGGAGTGAAAATGTTAAAGACCTGGAACCAATCTATTTTGTCTTCATTTTCACAACATTTCCTTCTTTTTTTCCTCTACGTAAGCATAATCTTTGGCAGTATATGAGAATGATTCAGATGAGAGATGTTCAACAAATACAATTTTTGTTAAAGAAATGAGAGGAAATATAGAGGGTTATTATAGACATAACAGAATATAGTAACCATGCAACTAAATGTTAACCCGTTACATGCTGAGGCTAAAACAATTCATGTGAAAATTATTCTCTTTTTCTGCACGTATCTGTAGCCGATTTCATCAAAATTTCAAAGCATACTTTTCTAACAAAGTATACTTTGAGGAAGTAATCATTTATTTTTCCTGAAATGCATTATTTCATATAGAACTAACTACTGCATATATTTGATGATTAAAAGTATGCATAATTTTGATACTGAATTTATTACATTATCACAGCCAAAATGGCTGTAATAAATTCAGTATAATACAAATTAATAAATTTATCCTAAAATTGAAAATTTCTCCCTCAAAGCATACTTTGCTAGAAAAGTATACTTTGCAATGTTGGTGAAATAGGCTACAGATATCATGTGCCTTTAAAATTATGCACAGAAGAATACGTTGTCTGAAACATCTTGCCAAAACGGTTCAAATGAGTAGTCGCAACTTCTGAAGAGAAATAAAACAAGAGGGCCATGATGGCCCTATATCGCTCACCTGTGGAATGTCACATAAATCAAGCAAATACTGGTATGTAAAGTTGTCACTACATATACATCAAAATAAGCCCATGACAGGCACAAAATGTCAATGCGACAAACTTGAGAAGTCACCAGGGTAGGAGTTGTCTCGTGATATGTACAGATATATCTTACACAACTTTGAGAGGTTTGGAGACCACAAAAGAATGCTTCCAGCCTTAGATTCTTAGATTTTATGTATTATATAACCATATTCCGTAAAAATGTTAACCCCTATTTGACCCCCCGGGCCATGTCCATTTTTGACCCAGAGGTCACCATTTTAACAGCTTTGAAAAAGCATTGTACATCGATCATTCCTGTCAAGTTTCGTCGAAATCGGTCTGGTGGTTCGTGAGAAGATTTAAGAATGTATGCCATTTGTAGACGGCAGCCATCTTGGATTAACGACGATCGCCATTTTATCAAAACTGAAAAGGCTTTACCAATGAACCATAACTGCGAAATTTGGCCACCAATGGCCAAGCGGTTTGTATGAAGAAGGCACTTGAAATCTCTAATAAAATAACGACCCTTTGACCTTTCGGCGGCCATCTTGGATGATGTAATCATCTGATTCCATGATAACAGCACCACATCGATCGTCTCATCAATACCTTTGATTTGATATATTATAAGACCATATTCCATCAAAAATTAAATTTGACCCCATTTTTGACCCAGGGGTCACCATTTTAACAAATTTGAAAAAGCATTGTACATCGACCATTTCTGCCAAGATTCGTAGAAGATTTTTTAAAATTTTGTGCTATTTTTAGACTGCTGCCATCTTGGATTAACGATGACCGCCATTTTAACAAAACTGAAAAGGCTTTACCAATGGACCATAACTGCGAAGTTTGCTACCAATGGCCAAGCGGTTTGTATGAAGAAGACGTTTGAAATCTCTAATAAAAGAACGACCTTCCGGCGGCCATCTTGGATGATGTAATCATCTGATTTCGACAACAAATGTATTTAAGTGATTGTTTCGTCCATACCTTCGAATTGATATATGACATGACCATATTCGGTCAAATGTGAAATTTGACCCCTACATGACCCCTCCTGCCCCGCCCATTTTTGACCATTTTAAGGAATCTGAAACATCGTTAACTATCGATCATTCACATCAAGCTTCGTCGAAATCGGCCTGGCAGTTTGTGAGAAGAAGATTTTTTGAGAATTTTACCGACTTTTCAACGGCGACCATCTTGGATTTGGCGATGACCATCATTTTAACAAAAATGAAAAGGCTTGACCCAATAACCATCACCGTGAAATTTGGCCAATATCGGCAAAGCGGTTCACGAGAACAAGACGTTTGAAATCTTTATCAAAAGAACGACCTTTTGACCTTTTTGCGGCCATCTTGGATAACATGACCATCCAATTTCGACAAAAAATGTACCAGAACGATCGCCTCTTTGATAACTTCGATTTGATATAGACATGACCATATTCGGTCAAAAATAAAATTTGACCCCAATTTGACCCCACGGGCCACACCCGGGGTCACCATTTTAACAACTTTGAAAGATCATTGTACATCGATCATTTCTAGCAAGTTTCGTCGAAATCCGGCTAGCGGTTCATGAGAAGAAGATTTTTTAAGAATTTATGCTATTTTTAAACGGTGGCCATCTTGGATTAGCGATGACCTCCATTTTAACAAATCTGAAAAGGCTTCACCCATGGACCATAACTTTTAAGTTTGGCTACCATGGGCCAAGCGGTTCATGTGAAAAAGAATTTTGAAATCTCTGATAAAAGAACAACCTTTTGACCTTTCGGCGGCTATCTTGGATGACATAACCATCCGATTTCGACAAAAAATGCACCAGAGTGATCACCTCGTTGATACCTTCGATTTCATATATGACATGACCATACTCGGTCAAAAATAAAATTTGACCCCAATTTGACCCCACAGGCCACGCCCATTTTTGACCCCGGGGTCACCATTTTAACAACTTTGAAAGAGCATTGTACATCGATCATTTCTACTAAGTTTTGTCGAAATCCGGTCGGCGGTTCTTGAGAAGAAGATTTTTGAGGAATTTGAGTTATTTTTAGATGGCGGCCATCTTGGATTACGTAATGACGCAATTGTAACAATTTTTTAATCCCCCTACCTAAGGACCATGACCATGAAATTGGGTGTCTATAGGCCAAATGGCTACCGAGGAGAAGACGTTTGAAAATGTTCACGGACGGACGACGGACGACGACGGACACATTGCGGTAACAATAGCTCACATGAGCTTCGCTCAGGTGAGCTAAGAAGAATTGTTCATGCCCCCGGGGTATTCAGCATTACATGGGTTAATGATAAGACATTGTGCTTGATGCCAAACCAAACCACCACATGCTATAGATGTCTGCAGAAATGGGCTTATGCTTGAAGGAGCAAACATACCCAGAGTTACTACTATAAAGTTGCAGCAAATGTTGTATAGTCTTTCATCAGCCAATGACCTATTTGGATGAGTGAGTCCAGGGCTTCTAAAATTTTCAGTTTGTCGGTCCTGGACCGAATTTTGAAATCGCAGACCGATTGAGATTTGCAAACTATCCTTAAAATTTGGTCCGAAAATAATGACCGTCTGGACCAATTGGCATTCTGAAATTTTAGAAGCCTTGTGGATGAGCATATGCATGTGTTAGTTGTGCTACAGAAAAACGTATTGTACCAACAACAATTAACCAGTGTGTGATAACATGCCTTCATTCGTCTCATAGTTAAGGGTGGGAATTGGCTCGGACACATTCCATACCCGGGATATATAGCCCAGTAAAGAAGCAGGCCGATGGTCGTCGGTCTGGTTTATATTTCCGAATTTTGATAAATGTTGCATTTATAATTCAGGCTCCAAAAATGTGCGTCAAATATAGGAGAATCTATGCAGGTATGGTAACCTATAATTTTAGGCCTCCTATAGCACCCATCAGCTTATATGTGTGTGATATAGTATGGCTGGGTATCGATTATAGATGATTGAGGGGAACCCATACTAGTTTACGTGATTTGTGCGTTTTGAGTGGCATACGGACTGGTCAAATGAAATTAAGTGGCGAGTGTACTATCTGAGTCACTAATGTCTAGCAAGTGTGCTCTACGTAATTAACTTATAGTCATATTTAGTCCCAATCCTACCTAATCACCATCGAGAAGAGAAGAGAAGAGAAGAGAAGAAGAAAGTGATTTCTGACGGTATGGTATTTGACGTGCCACCCTCATCCTATGTTAGTGTGCTGTATCAGAATGCTATGTTAACCTATCATGATAACCGTGGTTGCTGATAACATGCCTAATGCGTTAGTTGCTTTTTTAACGCGCCACAACACAAATGGGCTTAATGAGTTTGCGACTAGTGCAGTCCCAGATCAAAGCGACACTGTTTGATAATTAACTTGAGCTAACATTCCTTAACGGGTTTGCGACTAGTGCAGTCCCAGATCAAAGCGACACTGTTTGACAATTAACTTGAGGTAACATTCCTTAACGGGTTTGCGACTAGTGCAGTTCCAGATCAAAGCGACACTGTTTGATAATTAACTTGAGGTAACATTCATTAACGGGTTTGCGACTAGTGCAGTTCCAGATCAGGGCGGCACTGTTTGATAATTAACTTGAGGATTCCTTAACGGGTTTGCGACCAGTGCAGTCCCAGATCAGAATGCACATTAGTGCAGTCTGATCTGGGCATACACTGTTCGCTAATTAAGTTGCGGTTACACTTGTGTATCTGGCTATATGAGTGCTAGCTGACCAGTAACTAGGCAAGCCAAGAAAACAAAAAGACCATTTGCGCTGTGGCACACATATACAAACTTACTCGAAGCATGTATCAATGTATCATTGACCACTACACTCCCAGAGAGAACTGAGGTCTGGATTTTCTTCTTCAATTTGGAGGCATTTGTGAAAATATATAAAACTAACGGTTTCTCCCTGAAATAAATGAGGGACATAGTAAGAGTTAATGTTGCGAGTAACAACCCAGGCGCGGATCCAGGATTTTTTTTGCAGGGTTTGGTCCAAGAATTGCGAGCGCGTATGGTGGGGGGGGGGGGGGGGGGGTTGGGGTCCTTCCCCAATATATTTTTGGAACCAGAAGGCCTTCAGAAGATACAGGCATTTAGGCCAGTGTTTCAATGTGAAATAACGATGTATCATTTTTATTTTTAGTTTTTTTTGCAGCAAGCAGGGGTGGGTCCGGACCTGGTGGACCCGGTGGACCCGGTGGACCCGGTGGACCCGGTGACTGGATCCGCGCCTGCAATCAGGAGCCAGTTGACAAAAACCGCTGTTAGATTTGAGCTCAAGAATGTAAGAGTCTGTTAAGCTTTTTTAGTTAAAAGATTTCACAGTTTGTTAAGCTAACAGAGGATTTGTGCTCAAGGATTTAAAAGTCTGTTAAGCCTAAGGATTTAACAGTTTGTTAAGCTAACAAAGGTTTTGAGCAAAAGAACCCAGGATTTTTAACAGCCTGTACAAATTACAATGTCAAAATGGCCGATCACAGCTAAATTTTAAATACCGAAATAAAAATTGACCATGTCTTACATAGCAAAATTGACCACTGGGTTGCAAATTCCAAGAGTCAAAAACAAATTTTAAAGGTCAAACTGTCCCAAAGGTGACTACCATATTTAAAATCCTGAACGAAAAATGTCAGGGTCAATGCTACCAGGGTCAAAGTAACTAACCTTAGAATGATAAACAACTCATAAGGTTTCTTGGTTTATCCAATGCAAACCTCATCTTATTTAACCCTCACTGCGCGGGAGACGAAAATTGTCGTCTGCTATTTTTCATTTTTGCCTTAATTCTTAATAAAAAACCCATTTTGACAGCACATGAGAATAGTCTCCAGTGGAGACGATTCTCATGCGCTGCCAAAATAGGTTTTTATCCGGAAATACTGAAAATAAAACATTTCCAACAGACGACAAGACTGAATTCAGCATAGTAAGGGTTAAAGTAAAGTAAGATTATAAGCATATCGACTCATTATTCAGAATTTCTACAACATGGTTTAACCCTTTCAATCCCAATATAACTGGAATGGATTTTTATATGTTAATTTTGCAACCAATTCAAGTGTCACAAAATTATTTTCAGACCAGTCTATTTATGAAAAGGGTGTGTTTTTGTTCTCAAAAGTATGAAAATTACTTACAAAAAGTGCAGATCCTGATGAGACGGCTCGTCACGAGCAGTCTCATCTGGATCTACACTGTTTGCCAATACCACTATACAGGCCTGTGGTGTTGAAAGGGTTAAGCATTCATGAATTTCAGTATTACTTCCAAACACTTTACCATTGCAAACAAACGCGATACATTATATCCCTTTCAACAATAGTGGTCAAAAGTTACATACAATGTAGATCCAGATGAGACAACCTGTACAGTGTTTCTCAGTGCTACTCAGATATTTTTGAAATAATCTGCTTAATAGGATAGTCCAAAAACAACATGGGGACTGTTCATGTCACATATTCACAGGTTAAAGGTACATGCCCACTCAGTAGACACAAAATGTTCTTTATAGGAATCAAATAAGTGTATAATTGTGTCACTATTCCACCAGTTCTACAACTTACGAGTGCCAGCTATACAGATATAATCATTAAGTAATATTTACGTTACTGATAGTGACGCGCGGTGGTATCAGGCTATTTTCATATGCAAATGAGGCAAGTTATTTTTTAATTATGTATGCTAATTAAATGTGTCACCTGAAAAAAATAATATTTTCGACAGATTATAAAGTATGATCATTGCACATCAAAAAATAAATACAGAGAATAAATAGTAATGTCCGTTAACAATTTAAGGAAACACGGTAACCACCCCTGATATCAGTATGGACAATTACGTGTGATACAATATGTATACTAATGCCAATCAATACGTGGGGTAATGGTGAATTAGTGTTTACTTTTGCCAGAAAATGTCTCAGATGATGTCTCTGATATAGAGATCATGTTTGCCTTCTGAGTGGGTATGCACCTTTAAATTATTTTTATCCCGTCAACACAGTGCGTATGTGCCGTGAAACACGGTGCCGTGAAACATTTTTGATATCCTGTCAATACGACCTACTCACTGCGTATGGATATGTGCGGTTGCTGGGATTATTTCTTTGCATTTTAAAGCCATTTGTATGTGTTGACGGGATAAATAGAATAGTAGGTTAGTACCGTGAATGGAAAAAAATATCTGGCGCGGCACGGAAACGGGATGTGCTCGGCAGAGCCTCGCCCATCCCGTTTCCTGAGCCTTGCCAGATATTTTTTTCCATTCACGGCACTAACCTACTATTCTCTATATTATATCTGTACATGTTGGTAAAGATGGCTTCCTCTGTCAACTCACTTAGTTTGCAATGTAAATCCATACAAATATTCATACAAACTTCTTTATAGTCCCCGCTATATGGATGTGTCTGGAGAAATGGGGCTTATGGGCTTTGCGACCAGTGTAGATCCAGATCAACATGTGCATCCACACAGTCTCATCACAGGCATTCGGCGTGTTTCGGCTTTCATCGGTATAACTATAACTCTATATATATGAACAAGGCTTCTAACTTTGGTCTGACACATTCCACTATTTTATTAACGCCAATGTGAATATTTTGGCCGAAAGTGCACGTGTTCATTTGAGAATTATTGTTATCTTGCTAGAATAACAAAGTTAGAACATATCTATGCAAATAATATCGAATTACAGCTCCTTTTGCTAGGTCGGACACAACCTCGTATCATAACAAATTAAATAATGTGTTTATGGCTCTAACGTCAATAATTATTGGCAAGTTCATGTGATCATTTGAGATGGAGAAATACTTAGAATGCACAGAAAATTACAATTTTAAACATGTTATTTGGTTATGATATGAGGTTTTGTCCGACCAAAGTTAGCAGCCTTGTTCATATATACAGAGTTATACAGTTGAAAGCCGTAACACGCCAAATGCCTGTGAGTCTCATTAGGATCTGAACTGTTTGCAATTCCATCACTAAAACACCTGTGATGCTTCTAACAAGCAAAATAGAATGTTATCAGGCTACAATAGTGTGCATACTATGTGATCAGGAGCCACATTGGTCATAAATCCCATAAGCCCCATTTCTCCAGTCACATAAAGTGAAATAGGCTACTGATGGAACAATACAAATTGTATAATTAATTGTCTTATGCCAAGCTTTGTTGTGCGATCACCGTAATAAGACATTGGATCACCATTTAGTTCTATCATATGATAGAACTAAATGGTGATCCAGTATCTTATTACCAAAATTGTATTACCACAACATTTCGATGTGGCTGTACTACGATTGATTGATTATTGGTGTTTAACGGCCTATCAACAGCTAAGGTCATTTAAAGCCGGGCCAACAAGTTCGACCCCGCATGTAACTTGTATTGGGGAGAAAATCCCAAAATCAGAACGGAATATTTACATCGAAAAAAAAAATATATTCAGTCCTGAATTTAGAATAACCTGACCTGGTGCCAGGTCCATACCACATCAAAGTCACTTGGCCCCTTCCTCTATAAGTAATAGGATTAGGAATAATCAAATTACTCATACAAGGGGTATAACCAGATTAAACCCTCACATACAAGAATGCCAAAGACGTACCTGAGGGCCAATCCAGGTCTCAGGTCGTGACACCGGTAAGGATGAATCCCGATCGTTAAATTACCCATCGCATGCTCCCACATCTGATTACCAAAATTGTATTACCGTAACAGTTCTAAGTGGTTGACTTACCCCTCATTTATGTGGGCGATTGCCTCATCCACATCTTTCACAGGCACAATGGGCAATACTGGTCCAAAGATCTGGAACACACAACTCACAGCTACATGTATGTGGCACAGAATCCAGCGAGTGAGATTGTCATTAAGATCAAAATCATGTGACAATTAAATTTCTGTGCAATGTGTTTTGGTGCCTGTGAAAATGTGAAATGTTTCACATTTTCACAGGCACCAAAGAACTGACAGGGTATACCGGTATATAGACACAGGTCCTCAGTTTCAGTTTCAAGTCTCATCTGAAAGACAGGTGGCTGCAAACACTATGGAAGTTTGTTTGTTTAATGGTATTAACGGCCTATCAACAGGTTCGATCCCAAATTCACCTGCTGCATGAGGGGGGGGGGGGGGGGGGGGGGGGGGGGTGGGGGGGGGGGGGGGGGGGGGGGGGGGGGGAAATAATTCACAAAATCCGAACAGAATATTACATCAAAATAATATATATCGAGCCATGAAAATAGAATAACCTGACCTGGTACCAGGTCCATACCACACCAATGTCACTTGGCCCCTTCCCCTAAAAGTAATAGGATAATAGATAATCGCAATAGCATTAAGGGGTATAACCAAATTCAACTCTCACATACAAGAATGCCAAAGACATATCTGTCTGTGGTCGGGATTCTGGTAAGGATGATCCTGATTGTTAAATTACCTATCGCATGCTACCACCGGCTACCCACCACTATGAAATTAATTTTTCCGATCTAGGGTGGGATTGACCCCATGACCTCCAGATTTACATCCAATGCTCTATCTTTAGACTGTACCGCCCTCTATTTGCCTGACATATACATACACATGCCAATGTGCCGACTATATCGAGCTGTCCGCAAGTGGGTTCAACAATAAATGTGTTAATTAGACACCTGTTTCATTATCAGATTCACAAACATATCGGGGGTGGGGGGCGAAATAAATTGTACATTACAAAATGAGAGTTGAATGACCTCTATGACCTACCTCCTCCTGCATGATAGGGTCGGTGAATCGGACGTCAGAGATCACGGTGGGCGCGATGTATTTCTGTGCCTCGTCCGTCTCCCCACCCAGTGCAATCTTCCCAGCCTCACCCAGCAACTTCTTAACTCGCCTGGGGAAAGCAATCATAATTGAATACTATGGCCCGTTAGTTCATTAACCCTTTCACCCGTAAGTAACTGGACTGGATTTTGACAGGTTAATTTTGCAACCAATACGACCATCACAAAATTATTTTCAGACTAGTCCATTTATGAACTATAAATGTGACCTGTCGGCACACGAATGCCCCCGCTGGCAGCCAAGAAAATGAGGCACATTTGAAAACACAGAGGGCGAGAGAAGCGTGGATTTGTCACACCTTGAAGGTAGACCATCAGAGCAATGGATGTGTGAAATATCAAGCAGATCCATGCAAGGAAACAGAGATTAGAAGACATTTAACCGAGCGTTAAGGTTTCGAACGCACCAAGTATGTGACATTGACCCTGGGCTTAGCGGTGGCGGGACGATCGTGTCACAGAGCGGTAGAGGACCATTGGAGGAATGCGTGTGTGAAATGTGAAGCATATCCAAGCAAGGGAACAGAAATTATAAGCCATTTACCCGAGCGTTAATAATTTGAATGCACCAACCCAGTGACCTTGACCCTGGGCTTAGCGGGGTGGGACGGATGTGGATTTGTCACAGGGCAGTAGAGCACCATTGGAGCAATGTGTGTGTGTGAAATGTGAAGCAGATCCGAGCAAGACGTACGTACGGACGGACGCCGGTAACACTAATATGCCCCCCTGACCATTCGGTGGCGGGGGCATAAAAAGGGGTGTTTTTGCTCTAAAAAATGTGAAAATTACTTGCAAAAAGTGCAGATCCTGACGAGACGTCTCGCCAATACCACTGTACAGGCATGTGGTGTTCAAAGGGTTAAACAGTACACCACCGCCTGTGTTAATCTTGCCAAGATTTCACGAACATTGCTACTAGTATACTTTGAGGGAGTAATCATTTATTTTTACCGAAATGCATTTCATACAGAACTAACGACTGCATATTATTTGATGATTAACAGTGTGCAGAATTATTATACTGAATTTATTACATTATCACAGCCAAATTGGCTGTGATAATGTAAAACATACAGTTTAATAAACAAAATTAAATTCATCCTTAAATTGAAAATTTCTCCCTCAAAGTATACTTAGCAAGATAAGTATACTTTGTAATTTTGGTGAAATCGGCTACAGAAGACCGTCGGGGTCCCACCTTATCTGGAGCCCTGTATATGTGGCTGTGACCAGAGAATGGGACGTATGGGATTTGTTACACTGTGGCCTGATAACGATCTATATTGCTGGTTAGAAGCATGACAGGTGTGTCATAGATAGAATGGCGAACGGTGCAGATCCTGATCAGACTGTGCAGATGCACAGTCTGATCTGGATCAATACTGGTCACAACACCCTTAAGCCTCATTTCTCCTGTCACATCCACATATCCAAGAATTTACTGTCCCAACGTACTGGAAATGTCTATCAGAGACAAGCCGACAGTAGTCGGGCGACTTCAATGGACCGTCTGGGTAGAACTGTGTCAGCGTGTCTTTCATCTTGCGTACAAGTTCATCCTGCGTCTCCTTGGTACACATCACGTAGTCGGGGGCGATACACGTCTGGCCAGAGTTGGTCGTCTTGCCCCACAGGATCCGGTTGGCCACACATGCCAGGTCCACATTCTCGTCCACAAATACCGGGCTGTAATCATTGGTTGATTGGTTGATTTTGTATTTATCAATTAATAAATCAATCATCAATTGATCCATCAATCAATCTATTGATCAATGATTAATTATATAGTGATTGATCAATTGATATGTTATTTACGATCGAGTGATTGGTTTATTGATCGATTGACAATTTATTGATTAATATAATTATTGATTTATTCAGAGCTCCAGATAAGGTGTATATTGGCGTATTTTACACACTTATCTTAGCAGAATATGCAGATTATGAAAAGTGGGAGTACAAAATACTCACAGCAATGTAAAAATATGCATTAATTTAAAAATTGAGTAGTGAAAATACAGTAATAAGGTTGAAAATTTACTTAGTTGAGCTGCAAAAAGAAAACAGTTGCAGCTCAAATAAGTGAATTTTTATTTTTTTATCATTTGTTCCCTATTTAACATGTTTAATAAGGAAGAAAATCAATAATATATTTGCAAAAGTAAAATATGCATTGAATTTGAAATATGCGGGTATAATACTCTTTAGATACAAAACTTATCTGGAGCACTGTTGATTGATTATAGGAATGAATGGCCTTTTTGTGGAATTTATCGGGGTATAAACTTGGAAATGTCGCGGGAATATTGGACGAAGGCCAGAAGGCCTCGTCCAGTATTCCCGCGACTTTTCCAAGTTTATATCCCAGATAAATTCCACAAAAAGGCCATTCATTCCTTATAATTCCAGCATTTGAAATAAATTCAGCAAGAAAAAATGTGTTTATTTTCCGTTTTCTTATTGTAACTGCGCCTCACGGTTACGGAAAGTAGTTCGGCGTGGGAGTTTACTGGGATATACATTTTTGACAGAGACTTGCTACGGGCCAATCAAATGTTAGGGAATTGTGTAAATATTTTTGTGCTGGAATTATTGACTGATTGATTAGTTTGTTGGGTTGGTTGGTTACTTACTTGGTTGATCAATTGGTTGGTTGTTTGGCTGGCAATCGATCAATTGATTGGTTCATTCATTCATTCATTCATTAGGATTTTATGTTCATTGAACATTAAGGTCATATACTTACGAGACACGCCATGCGATTTTGTACCTTCGGACATATAGTCTATTTGAAAATTTCGGAACCTAGAAATTGTGTTTACTATAAACTTTTATTGTTGATTTGTACTGAGAAGGGGTCCTACAACAAATTCAGCTTCGTTACCAAAACGGCAACTTTGGGCAACTTCCGTAATTTGCATAAATACAAGATGGCCGCCAAACGATAGAGAAATTCATGATATCCAATAAAAATCGTATTGTAGAAGCAATATGTATGTGAAAGTGCATGTAAAACTGACATATGTAGTAATTATTCAACAAATGCAAATTAAATCTAATTTTGGTAAATCCAAGATGGCCGCCATATGTTTTAGAAATACATGATGTCCGATATATAGTGTATTGTAGAAGCAATATATATTGTGAAAGTACATGTATAGATGATAGATGCAGTAACTGATAATTTAAGGAATGTAGGTATATCAACTGCAAGTTAATCCCAATTGGCATAAGCTCAAGATGGCCACAAAATGTTATAGAAATACATTATTTCCAATATATAGTGTATTGCAGAAGCAATATGTATGTGAAAACACATGTAAAGATAAAGATAACCAGTGCAGTAACTGATAATGTACGGGATGTATTCACAACGATATGCATAATTTCAAGATGACCGCCATTTCTTAAGATTTTCGTTATTTTTGTGCATAAATTGCCACATGCGTACTATCCATGTACGCATCACCTGCCTACATAGCAATATTGGGTTACCAATTTGTCCATGTAAATATTGTATTATAGGTATGCATGCAGGACGTTTAAATTGTTAGGTCAGGTATCACGGAAGCGGAGTTGTGTACTGGATGTTTCAAAGGTATGGCCCTGCTCATCTTTGAATCTGAGAGAGGGCGGCCAAGACGAGCAATTGTGCCCTGCCATATTCACCTTTCACTGGCTGCAGTTTCAAGTCTTATAATGAGCAAGAACTGCAGAGAAATTAAACCACAGGCGTGACACTAATGGATTGTTACTTGCTAGTCTAAGTTAATACCATTGATACCCTAATACCCTATCACACCGTATGCTGTCCACCCAGTCGTCATACAGGTAGTCAGGGTCAGCAAGACGATACTCAAAATCCTCAATAACTTCACATTCCTCTGTACCTTCCTCTGCACATTCTCCAAGTGCACCCTATTGATCTACATTGCTAGGCCATTCCATTCCAAGCGCACCCTCCTGCCCATCGATACCTCTTTGTTCCCAGCCAGAGCAGCTACAGTATGATGTACATGAAATATGTTTCCTGTGGCAGCTATACAACCAAGTGCTGCACTACTTACCATGCACCATACTCTGAGCGTGAATCACATAACTCAGATGTGATGGAGTTGTGTCGCCCTTGTCAATGGTAGGAACGTGGATGCCATCCCGGATCTCCCACCTGAAATGAGTGATGTCTGCTGCCTCATCAGGCAGTGCTTGATGATCTGCCGCTTTCCATGTAGCATTACATGCAGATGGGTCCGCTGCACATGCAATGACAGATTGGTCGATGTTGGAGGAAGAGTCTTGGATTTAGGACATTTCATTTTCTTTGTAAAGAGTGTTAAGCGGGCCGACTCCATGGATGACACCGGTGGTTGACCATACATAGCTATGCAGAATTTCATTGCCAGCTTCATCAAGACAGGCTGTGTAGCATCCATCTGGCCAGACAAACATGCAAAGTCCCCAGCCAGAAATGTGTTTAGCGCACTGGTCGTGCCTTTGGCATACACATATGATGTCGTATCACATCCACTGAGGGCATGCATGCTTGGCAGCTCCAAACACTTTGACCCCTAGGTCAACGCAGCTGGCGTTGATATCTAACACAGTTCTATCCCAGCTCTCCATATGTACCTTGCTCCTCTCGATACACCCAATATAGCCGCATGATGAATACGTCGGTGTCATCACTAAGGACGGAGATCACATGTTTTCCAGACTTTGCAGCCTGAAGAATAAACAAGACAATGGTGATGTCCGCCTCATCATGACCAAACACTCCATCCTCGTGGGTATCCATTGTTGTATTGTCATTTCTGATGTGTTGCCTTTGTGGAGACAACCATGTTCATCGATGAGGGATGGAGGTACGGAACAGAGCTCGTAAGCGAAGAGAGGCCCAGGTTTTATCATCTAGTTGCTGCAGAAACCGGAGATATATGTTCTCGATGTTGATTATTGGCACGCTTTGTTGACATTGCCATGCTTCTTGCGACCATTCATCATCTTGATATGACTGCTGATATGGTCGTAGAACACTCTAGGAGACTGTCTGTATACTTGCTCTCCATTCTTTCCCCAATAGCAATCAAATCAGCCACATTGACTTCAGCTGGGGCTATCTTGCCGGTGACTGGATTGTACAGATGAGGGCAATGATCTTCTTGTAGGTGAGGGTCCTGATCATCTGCATCTAGGACACGTCGGTATTTCAACTCCTCCATGTGATGTTTTTGCGAAGACTGTTCTGGTGCACCAGCAGAGTATATGTAGTCCACAGAAACTGATATATGTACGGTAATGGGGACGGCATCAATCCACTCATAAACAGGATCAGCAGATAGTCATGCCCTTGTGAGCTCTGCTCGTCACACTTGTCACCATAAGCGCCATTCCAGTATCCCCAATGGTATCGACAAACAAATGCAGCGGACTCGAAGGTTCGCCTTGCTATGATACTGCTATACAAGTCTCGAAAACACATGACACGAGTCGCTTCGGTTGCTATAACTATGCAGTTCAGTTGCATGTTACTCCAAGAATCATAATAAAATGGTCACATGTATACATGATAGATAATATATACTAATGGGGTCGGTCATTGGGGTGCATACCTGTTCATCAGGACTAACAGCAAAAACAACAAGAAATTTGTGAAATAAAACACGCGTGGTAGGAACAACAATATCAGATATTATGTATGGTGACACTAAAATGTCATATTTGTTATGAATTAGTGCCTTTTTATCGCGTTGTATCTATTTATAGTTTCTGTACACATAACATTTGGTAGTTAAACTTTGTGCAGGCAGGTTGTAGACTATGCACATTGCATTGATCAAGGGTTGGTTCAGTCGAGGTGTCCCTTCTTGCTCACCCCCACCCAAAACAATGTGCTCCAAATGCTCCAAAACGTGTCAGAAAGCAGGAAATGAGACAAATTGGTAACCCAAGATTTCTGTGCAGGTACTAGTAAATTGTACGTACATGGATAGTACACTTTTGGCAATTTATTCTCAAAATTAATTATAATCTTGAAATGGCGGCCATTTTGCAATTATGCAAATTAGGTTCAACTTGCAGTTGATTGAAAAACATTCCTTAAACTATCAGTTACTGCACATGTTACGTTTACATGTTTTTTAGCATACATATAGCTTCTGCAAAACAATATATATCGGAAATCATGTATTTCTATAGCATTTGGCGGCCATCTTGGATTTATGCAAATTGGGTTTAACTTGCAGTTGATGATAGTTAGTGCAACTATCATCTTTACATGTACTTTCATACAAATATTGCTTCTACAATACGATATGTATTGGATATTATGTATTTATATAACATTTGGCGGCCATCTTGGATTTATGCAAATTACGGAAGTTGCCCAAAGTTGCCGTTTTGGCAACCAAGCTAAATTGTTGTAGGACCCCATGAGAGTACAAATCAGCAATAACAGTTTATAGTAAACACAATTTCTAGGTTGTGTATTAAATGTATAGTAGCGTCAAATGGACTAATATGCGTAAAAGGGTATGTCCCGGGACCGAACACACACTTTAATATGTGGCTGTGACTGAAGAAATGGGGTTTATGAGTTTTGCGACCAGTGTAGATCCAGATCAGCACGTGCATCCACACAGTCTGATCAGGATCTGAACTATTTGCCATTCCATCAATGAAACGCCCGTCATGCATGTAACGAGCAATATACCAGTAGATTTTTATCAGGCTCCAAAAGTATGCTATTTGATCAGGAGCTACACTGGTCACAGCCCCATAAGCCTCGTGGCTGGAATGGAGAAATTGGGATTATGGGTTTTGCGACCATTGTAGATCCAGATCAGCCTGTGCATCCGCACAGTCTGATCAGGATCTGCACTGTTCGCGATTCCACAAATGAAACCACATAAGTTCCATTTCTCCAGTCACAGCAACATACTACTCGTTACAACCGAGCTAATTATAGCGAAGTTAAACTGTACTTCATCATCACCAATTCTCACCTTTTCCCGCCAAGTTCCAGGATGACGGGGGTCAAATGTTCGGCAGCGGCCTTATAGATGATCTTGCCCACCATGGAGTTGCCCGTGTAGAATATGAAGTCCCATCGTTCCTTCAGCAGGGCGGTCGTTTCTGGGATGCCACCGTTCACACATTGGATGCAGTCCTGTAGCCGATTTCATCAAAATTGCAAAGTATACTTATCTAGCAAGGAGGGAGTAATCATTTATTTCCCCCCGAAATGCATTGGTATATAGAACTAACGACTGCATATACTTGATGATTAAAAGTATGCATAATTATTATACTGAATTTATTACATTATCACAGCCAAAATGGCTGTGAAAATGTAAGAAATTCAGTATAATAAAAAGTAATAAATTATGCTTAAATTGAAAATTTCTCCCTCAAAGTATACTTTGCTAGATAAGTATACTTTGCAATGTTGGTGAAATAGGTTACAGGTAATTAATATCATTCACTAAAATACAGGCAATTATCGTTATCTCGAAGATGACCGGACTGAGAAAAATATAACCAAACTTCGAGATAAAAATTTGCCAAATTTAGAGACCATTCTCGAAAAAACAGAATTGCTTCAAAAATACCAACTTTATTTTAATTTTCATAAATTGCGTACTTCTTTCCATGCAACGCGCATGCGTTGTTACTAAATACATCGCATATGCATGACACAATTTTCGGTACACACCATTTGTTCATAACCAATACACATCAATAAATAATCGTTACATCTAAATGTCTCTTCTGACGATGTTATTATTAAATCGCAAAATGCAATTCATTACCAAACCACGTTGGACCTAGACTCGTCGGCCACAAACAATTCGGCCCAAGTCAAATCAAATCAGGGTTGAGAAATGTCAAGTTCAATTGACTTGAATGCCACGCCGTTTATTTCATCTTCATGTTAAAGTGATTATTAAATCAACTTGAAAGCTACATTATATTTCTTGCATAAGCAAAGAAGCATAAATTGAAGCTGTGTTGATCAACCAGCATGTTGTCCTCACAGGTTGAAGTAACGGACCGAGGTCTATAAATACATTAAATATTCTTAATATGCTAAACAAAATTTATTTACTCCCTCCATATACTCCATATGAAGAAAAATAAGGTAAACAATTTTTTTTGACTCCCTCCATATTGAGTAAAAAAATAAATTATTTGCTTATTTTTTTTCTTCATTTATTGATGCTTTTAGGCATATTTAATGTATTTATAGACCTCGATCCGTTACTTCAACCTGTGGTTGCCCTCTGTAACCACCTCAGTTGCACATTTATTACACTGGTGTATTATTATCTTTAATACACTGTGAAAGACAATTTTATGCAAGAAACATATTTCACGAAATATTTTGACATCAAGATTTATCTTTAACCCTATAAAAGTAAATAGTGATAAAATGGTGATATAGTGAGAGCTACCAACCCCATGTCGGTCACATGAGGAACAAGGAGAGAACAAGAGTTGTCAGAAGACAACGAAGCTCGCCTGTTGGCAGCCTTCACTCAAACTTGGCACAGTTGCATAACAAAAACATGAATATTATATAACTTGACCTTGGGTTAAGGGGCGTGCGGTGGACCTTGGCATAGGGGTCAGTGGTGCAAGGTGGGTCGTGGGTTTGCTGTAGCATAATATAGCATATTAAGATGAATGCGTGTATGAAATATCAATGCGCTCCCTGAAAACAGAAGTAAAACAAAATTTAACCCAACTTTAAGTTTATGAACGCACTAAGTTGGTGATTTTCTACAGCATGATAGCTATGCACATGATGGATGTGAAAATTGGCTTTTTGGTTCTTTCCGAATAGAGGGGTGGGGGGGGGGGGGTCATGGATCTGTAGCACAATAGGATCATCGTTGAATGCATGTATGAATGATGCTAAAGTTTTGTGTCCTTTACCTTGGGGAAAGAGGTGGGGGGGGGGGGTGGGTGGGTATGGATTTGCTGTAGCACAATAGAGGATCATCAGTTGAATGCATGTATAGAAATATCAAGGCGTTCCCTGTAAACAAACAGAAGTTATAAAAAGACATTTACTCAAACGTTAAGTTTATGATATTGATCTTGGGGAAAGGGGTGGTGTTTGGGGTGGGGGGGGGGGTGGGGGGGGGGGTGGGGGGGGGGGTCATGGATTTGCTGTAGCACAATAGAGGTCATCAGTTGAATGCATGTATGAAATATCAAAGTGTTCCTGTAAAGAAACAGAAGTTACACAACATTTACCCCAACGTTAAGTTTATGAACATGCTAAGTTTGTGACATTGACCTTAGGGTAGGGTAAGGGTTGGGTGGTGGTTGTGGATTTGCTACAGCAATAGAGGGTCATCTAGGAATGCCGTATAAATACAAGGCGTTCCAGAAAGGAAACAGATGGGTTATAATACACCCCAAAGTTAAGTTTATGAATGTGCTAATTTTGTGACCTTGCCTTGGGGTAAGGCGTGGGCGGTGGGTCATGAGTATAGCACAGGGAATCATAGAGGAATGCATGTAGTAATATCAAGGCATTTAAAAAGGAAACAGTGTTATAAGACATTTTACCCCAACGTTAAGATGTGCTAATTTGTGACTTGACCTTGGGGAAAGGGTGGGAGGTGTCAGGATTTTTGCTTTTGGGTAAGATTGGTGGGTGGGTGTTGTTTTGTACGCATGATAGAGGGTCATCTGAGGAATGCATGTATGAAATATCAAGGCGTTCCATGAAAGGAAAAAACAGATTGTTTTATAATACATTTACCCCAAAGTTTAATGAATTTGTATATGAATGTGTTTTGCTAAGTTTGTGACCTTGACCTTGGGGTAAGGCGTGGGCGGTGGGTCATGGATTTGATATAGCACTATAGGGTATCATCAGAGGAATGCATGTATGTAATATCAAGGCATTTCAAGAAAGGAAACAGATGTTATAAGACATTTACCCCAACGTTAAGTTTTTGAATGTGCTAAGTTTGTGACATTGACCTTGGGGAAAGGGGTGGGAGGTGGATCATGGATTTGCTTTTGGGTAAGAGTTGGGTGGTGGGTTGTGGATTTGCTACAGCATGATAGAGGGTCATCTGAGGAATGCATATATGAAATATCAAGGCGTTCTATGAAAGGAAATATATGTTATAAGACATTTACCCCAACGTTAAGTTTATGAATGTGCTATGTTTGTGACCTTGACCTTGGGGAAAGGGGTGGGGGTGGGTCATGGATTTGCTATAGCACGATTGAGTATCAGCAGATGAATGCATGTATGAAATATCAAGGCGTTCCCTGTAAAGAAACAGAAGTTATAAAAAGACATTTACTACAACGTTAAGTTTATGATGTTAATCTTGGGGAAAGGGGTGGTGGTTGGGGTGGCGAGGGTCATGGATTTGCTGTAGCACAATAGAGGATCATCAGATGAATGCATGTATGAAATATCAAAGCGTTCCCTGTAAAGAAACAGAAGTTACACAACATTTACCCTAACGTTAAGTTTATGAACATGCTAAGTTTGTGACCTTGAACTTTGGGTAAGGGTTGGGTGGTGGGTTGTGGATTTGCAACAGCATGATAGAGGGTCATCTGAGGAATGCATGTATGAAATATCAAGGCGTTCCATGAAAGGAAAAGATGTTATAAGACATTTATCCCAACGTTAAGTTTATGAATGTGCTATGTTTGTGACCTTGACCTTGCGGAAAGGGGTCGGGTGGGTCATGGATTTGCAATAGCACGATAGAGTATCATCAGATGAATGCATGTATGAAATATCAAGGCGTTCCCTGTAAAGAAACAGAAGTTATAAAAAGACATTTACTCCAACGTTAAGTTTATGATGTTGATCTTTGGGAAAGGGGTGGGGGGGGGGGGAGTCATGGAATTTCTGTAGCACAATAGAGGATCATCAGATGAATGCATGTATGAAATATCATAGTGTTCCCTGTAAAGAAACAGAAGTTACACAACATTTACCCCAACGTTAAGTTTATGAACATGCTAAGTTTGTGACCTTGACCTTGTGGTAAGAGTTGGGTGTTGGGTTGTAGATTTGCTACAGCATGATAGAGGGTCATCTGAGGAATGCATGTATGAAATATCAAGGTGTTCAATGAAAGGAAACAGATGTTATAAGACATTTACCCCAAAGTTAAGTTTATGAATGTGCTAAGTTTGTGACCTTGACATTGGGGTATGGGTTGGGCGGTACGTCATGGATTTGCGATTGCACGAT